>OY744533.1:49788612-49831112 GCA_963556195.1 Sepiola atlantica | reverse complement strand
AAAATTTCAAAGAAATTCAATGGATGGTTGCGCAGAAAAATCCGGACGGACGGACGGACGGAAATGCCTCAAAACATAGGTCACCCGATTTTATAAATCGGGGGACCAACAAGAACAAGTCAATAGTGGAATTGCATATCTCCGTAAGAGTGGACAAAATTCTTATATGGTCCTTACTTCTCCATAGTGTATGAAGTATTCCCGAAGTTATTCCATGAACAACCTGATAACTCAAAAGCTTTTAATCTAATCAGGGTGAAAATTTGCATATCAAAGAGCATCAGATTCATACATCGAATTTGGACAAATCGGAAGTTTAAATTCCGTCAAAGTATCTACCATGACCGAACTTTTTAAGGTTAAAATTGAAAGTTATATAATATGCGAGACTTCATTGGCTACAATAAGTGGCAAGTAGCGAGTCTCTACATAAGTTATCGCCAAAAGTGTAACTTTCACTTATTTGTTGACCTAGATATCTCAAAATATAATAATTTTTAAGCTAAATCTTTAAAGATATGTTGACCAAGTTTGGTGACGATTGGGCAAGGGGTGATAACGCTAGGCTGTACACAAACAAACAAACAAAAACCTTGACCGAAAACATAACTGCCGACGTGACAGGGGCAATTACTCTTTTTAATCTCGAAACGTTTTATTAAAATAACAACAATTATAAATTATTTCTCATCATTAAATGAATAATATTTCTGTTAACGAGATTTGATTTTACTTACATAGCGTATATCAGCGAAAAAAGGTGGGTATTTGTTAAGTTAACATTAAAGCTGAATAATTTACTAAATAAAAAGAAGGTTTATAATTGAGAAAGATCTCCCTTTCGCTTGGTTGGTTCTAAAGTCAAGGTCCGGTGTTTAGATCGAAATACAATCATTGTCTCGACATGTTGTTCCAATGTTGTTGTATTTTACTATAAACAATCCTCATGCCACCGTCATTTGTCAATAATATGGGCTTTACGTCTGCCTTGGTTGGGTAAAGCGTGAAAAGTGGATATACAGTTCGTATTTAATATATAGTAGTATATACGTATAGAAAGTAAGCTACAAAGAAACATTTGTGTTTTATTCCTGAGGTAAATCATCAAGCTAAGTGCATGGATTTACATTCTACGATTGCTTTTATAATTAAACAGTGCACACTCCAGCTTGTAACCAATCAGTTTCCTTTATCTTATTATCTCTTAGCTATCTATGCTTTACCTTACACCCATGAATTTGCCTGTCTTTGTTTAAAAAGACTTAGCCGCTCTTCAGTAATTGAGTTAAACGAACAAAAAACGATCTTACCATGGCACAGAAGCTCTGCTCATGGATTGAGTACTGCTCGTGTAAATACTAAAACAAAAAATATATACATAATATATTATTTTAGGATATAAGTAAATAAATTAAATAGTAATCTCTCTATATATATATATCATATATATATATATATATATATATACTTCTATTATAAAATCATACATTACGTATGTATATATATTAAACATAGTTCACCCCAAACAAAGCAGGCCGCTACTGTAGACGTAAGGGGCTACTGAGAAAGAAGGGTGGAAGTTGAGAGTTGTGCAGCGAGATGTCTGTTTACATTAGTTTTAAACGTCTGCATGTAGGTACAGTCTTTTAGCAGATCCTCATATGACCCGACTACTATGTATGAGTCTGTAATGTGGTCCCTGTATGAGATGTTCAAGATCTTTCGGAAGCATTTCATTTCTGTGGCTTTTATTCTTCTCTTCACAAGCATACAGAAATATGGAGATGATAAGGGAGCGCATCAGTCTGGAGTTTGGGTTGACTCTGATGTTTTTGTCATTACATATGGGTTTTAGTCTGGCCTGTGTTGCAAGGACTTCAATCTTCGACCCATCATCTGTCACAACCGGTCGAAGGTACTTGAAGCTGTTGGCGACTCCCAGTTTCTCGCTTCTGACCTTTATGTTCTTGCTGATTCACGTGGTGTTGTTGGTCATAACTTTGTTGTTTTCTACGTTGACTTCTATGTCGTAGGCTTTCTGCTAGGTTGACCAGTTCTACTAGGTGTTCAGGCCCTGCAAGTCCATCAATATATATATATATATATATATATATATATATATATTATTATTATTATTATTAAAAATAACCGACAACTCTTGTCTGGATATTTTTGTATTGATCCCTTCAATTTTCCGCATTAAAGTCTTAATCTCGGATGAGAATTGGCTGATGAAACTGCTGTAATTTACATTTTGGTCCAGAGTACTTTCTGACCCATCTGGGTCCATCTTCAGTGGAATAATATCAATCAGTCAGAAAATAGTCATCCACATACAGACTGTTTCGTTGTATCTCAGCTCTTCAGTGCGGCTAGATAAGCAAGTGCCTCAAGCCGGGATCGAAACTCAACTTTCGAGCTGACAATCGGCGCTTCTAACACTTACGCTATCATCTGACACCTGCTGAATGTAAGTGAAATCTGAATGTAAACATTAAGTGTCGAGAGTTCTATACATATATATATATATATACATATATATATATATATTTGTAGAAACATGTGTTAGCTAAACTTTGCTTCAAAACTGAGAATAAATCGCAGTATGACATAATTTTGATCTGTCAATTTATTTATAGCTCTATAACACATTTTGAAATAATTATTTAAAGGTTTGAATGTTGAGCTTCACTTTGTTCTGCAATTATGTTTCCCATAAGAATCGCTCTGAACTCTATAAAATAACAGTTTTTTTAAATATTATTACACACACACACATAAACAAATACACACATATAGAAAGAGATAGAGAGCTTATTTATGTATTCATTTATTTTATTTACGTTTTATCTCTGATAAGGAAATATTCAGTAAATAAGTACACTGTATTTAATTCGAATTTTGAAGACAAAATTTTAACTAAAATTATTTCCATGTTTGGGACTGTTATTCTCGTCTTCGTCCTTGACTGTTGTTCTCATCTTCGTTTCGGCCGGTATATTTTCCGACATTCTTCATTTGTTTTCTCCTGAAGCCAATAATATTCCGGAAATGAATAAGACTTACATTTTGCTGATCATGTCCTTGGATTCTAGAGTGGGACCAGAAGGGAGAGGCTGGAGACGACTGAACCCAACGTTTGTGGTAGGTATGTCAAGATAGCAGCCGCTTGGATCGCCTCTGATTGCATGGGCCTTCGAACCAGAAAGAGGATACATCGTGTTCTCGATTTTCCACGTGGAAAACTGTATGTTTGACTTATGGATAGACGAGTGCCTTCTCCTGTTGGCTAGTTATGTTTCAGGGGAAATAATTTGGATATAATCCGAGGAGATCACTCCTAATAATTCTGAGCCACTCCTATTTCGTCAGATGGCGTAAACAACTCACGTTTCACGTTCCAATACTTTTCAGATAGTTCGTATCGAAGAGTACACCGACTGAAACATTGTGAATGTAATAACAACAGTCTTTAACGTGTAAATAATGTGAATAGCAGCAGCAGCAGCAACAAAAACAACAGTCTTAAACATGTACCAGCAATAGTAGCAGGAGCAGTTGATGTAAACTGAATGCGTTGTTATTGCGCTTGTTATCGCATTAAAGCGGGTATATATTGGTTTTCGTTAATTCCAGATATAAATTTGAGGTATTTTTAACTGTTGACTACAACGGAACAACAACGGTGTCAAAAACAAATCTGCTACAACTAAATGTTACAAAAGGCCAAATAAGTCACTCTTCTACCTACTTAGATAAGTTTTTTGTGGTTTAACTTATTTTATTTTTTTACTTCAATAAAAAATTAAGGTCGAAGACATCACGTTATAATGAAAAAAGATTGCGACAGGTGACCACGTGAGGCATCGAGAATCGCTCAAAAATCGGAAATTAAAATAAAATACATCTAATTAAACAAAAATGCAGCTAATAAAATATAAAGTTCGGTTAAACATAAAATTTTCGCACGATTGGTGACAGTTATTAGCTGTATTTATGTTTAATTTCCTATTTTTGGACGATTCTAGTGCCCTCACGTGGTAACCTGTAGCCATTTTATTTTTAATTCTAACATGATGTCTTCAACCCTACTTTTTCATTGAAGTAAAACGCTTTTTTATCATTAACTTGTTTCATTTTTCGCTTGATTAATTAATTATTACTGTTAATTCGTAATTTGAAATTGCGTCCTTCGAAAATTATTTTTACTTATTAAAGATAAAGATACGTTTAAAAATCTGTACTTGTTCCCGGTTGTAAAAGCACACGTAATTGCCTGAAAAAGTAGAATATCCCCTGAAAAATATAATAATAATAATGTTACAGTTTTTACATAACATTGTTTCATTGTTCGATTGATTATTTCAGCGTCCTAAACTATCTTTTAATTTTATGCTTATTTTCTTAATCAAACCTAGTTATCCCCCTGCATTTGCAACGGCATGAGCATCAGCGCCAAATCCTCTCCACCCCCGAATTAACGGTAATGCATGGGCGATATATAGCCTCCTGACACAGAGCCGAACCATAATGAGTTTTTTTTTATCCGAAGGGTTATTTTAGTCTGAAATCTAGGAACCAGATATTCCTTTGGGGTCGAATCCCAGAAGTATGCACCGGCATTGGTTATTTGAGTTGCTGATCGATAGCTATTATTGTTTGATTTGTCTTTTTTACGGCATATCACTATTTTTGTCCGATACACAAAAACTATTAGGCCAGTCATGCACCCCCTTTTTTAATCAAACTTGTTTGAATGTAGCATTTCATAGGGAGTTATTTGCCCTTTCCAGATTGGTCGTTGTCTTCTCGTTGTTAGGAAAAAAGCCGAATCTCTCGTTGACACGCTGTAAGTAGTTGGCTCAATGGGTAGTAACGTCTAGTTGTAAAGGTGGTCATAGTGGTGATATAGCAGTTTTGTAGTCGTAATAATGTAACAAATAAATAAAAACGCCAACAACATATTTACTCAATGGCGTCATGCTCTTTTATGTTTTATTCGTTTACATATTATGTGAGATTCTCATCGCCCACTCCACGGAGCTGCTTCCCAGCTGATTACAGCATTGTCGTTTTTAAGTCCAATGTTAACAAATTCTTGTCGAGCCGTCCTCTTAAATAATTTATTTCTGCCTATATCACCCACTTCTCTCCAAGCCTCTTAAGGTTTTCTCTTGTCGTCCACCTGATAAACTCATTGACCTTTATCCTCAAGAAGCCTTTGATAAGCAGTAACTCATTATGATAAAAATGTTCATTTCATCCAGCTGACTGAATCGGTCTATAAACGGTGTCGGGAGCTTCTTCGATCCCAACAGATTGCCTGTCATATTTTTCATCGACAGAAATAGCTGTTCGTCTCTGACACATAAGGTAGTTGGCTCATTGGATAGTGACGTCTAATTATAAAGATGGTCGTAGTAGTGATGTAGCAGCAGACGTTTCTGTGTCTTCCTTTCTCCTTGTAGTTGTAATAATGTAACAAATAAAAAACGCCAACAAAATCTTTGCTCAATGTAATAACCCGCTTAGATGTTTTATTCGTTTACACACTACATGAGCTTTCCCATCGTCCTCTTGTCAGAGAAGCGAACAAAGACAGAGCTTTATGAAAAGACGTCTGAACCCAGTCTGCTCACCTGCTAAAGAGTAAGTAAATATCTTGTAGGTCAATCATGCACTCCCGATAGATATGATTTTCAAAATCAAAATTAAACAAATGTAAACAAAACTTGTCTCTCCTTTTACACATATTCTGCGTGTCCCAAACGGACGCAATTGATACGTGATCGATTCATGTAAAATAATTAATTCTCTTTTTTTTACATTTCCTTTAATTAGCCAGAATGAATTGCTGTAATGGATGCTGTAAAAATTCGGTTACCATAATAAGTAAGGTATGTATCGAAATGTTGATTATTCTATAACAATATGTTTAGTGTTACATACAGAAGGTGAACGTGCGATGTAACAGACACTCTGATTGGTTGGTTAGAATCATGGGTTAGAAGAGAGATGTTTGAAATAGTTCGAGTTAATTTTGTTTGCTATTATTGTTTTTATTTTATTTTTATGACATATCAACCCTTTTGGGGTTATTTAATGCCGAATCCAGTCATTTTAGAAAAAGTCTTTTATACTTAAAATATTTATAATGTTTGCTTTGAGTAATCATTCATTATGTATATGTATAAGATGGGATGCAATTTCATGTTATGCCTATAATAAAATATATTTAACACATAGGTGGGACCCTGACGGGTACTTACACTTCATGTCAGAGTGGACCTGAAAGTAATTGCAACTAAGAGATTACTCTGCACTCCACAAATTTTGGTTTCACCATAGGATGCAGCCTCATGCCATCTTCAGAATAGATTCTTTTTAATCCGTATATAGCACCATGGCGGGTACTACCACTTCGGCTCGGAGTTGATCTGGGAATAATTTAAACTAAGTGGCCATTCCTCACTCGCACCCAAACTGGAATTATCGCATGCAGTTTAATGCTATATTTAGGACATTCGAATTAAGTATCACTTTGTGATGAGCAGTGGTGTGACCTCTATCTGCATGACCAACCTATTAATAAAGATGTTATTGGTAAGTTCTTATGCGGTCTATTGACTAAAATCAAACTCGACCGAGAAACATGTGTCAAAGCATGAATTCATTGGCATTGTGAATTTTCGACGTGTTCATGTTTTTTATCCCTCTCAAATCATTTACGAACTACGAGGAATTAATTTCAAAGTTGTTCTGCAGGTATGAACGACAATGTGGGGCCCTAACCCTTCAACTGTAACTCGGTATGATGGAGACAGATCTTACTAGTTAGTTTTTATCATGTGACATTGTAGACATAATCAATCAGGTGACATTGAAGAGTGTGACGTGTACAGCATAATCACGTTGGCACACCGGTTCCTGTTAGATCATCGAAGTTAAGCGACGTTGAGCCTGGTTAGTATCAGATGGGTGACCATTTGGGAATACCAGGCGCTGGTGTGTGAGGCCGTCTACACTTTTCTGCAAAAACTGTGAAGCTTAACTTCGTCATTTCTCCTACCTGGAATATATATGCGATTGGGGATTGCTTGTGCATTTAAAATTCCCAAGTAACTTCTTTCTTCGGAGGAAGCCGGCCCAGTCGACAAAGTGTGAATGTCGCTACGTTTCGTTTTCGACATTAAAGGGATTCGAAGTTAGATTTCAGTTGCGGTTTAAAAGTCACGGTAGATAGAAGCTCTACACTAGTTGTGCCTCTTCTGTAGATAGCCATTTCAAAATAGCTATGCGTTAGCATGTAGGTCCTGATAAAAAAACGACCTAGAGGTTTACAAAGGATTCTCTGATACTTCTTTAGAAAGCTATTTAAATAAATGCCAATCCTCCTGGCTATTTTTACTAAACTAGTATATAGTTAGGTGAAGCACATGGACTATATTCTCACACCAGGAACATGTGCTACATATACTTCCCCTCTGAGTGGAGGTCTGATGTCTCACAAGTCACAATCAGTTAAATACATGAACGTTCATAACATATCTTGCTGGCCGTTTACTCCGGCATGCATCAGTTTGAGTAATCCTGCCTGACTGAGAAAACGTCGCCTGCAAAAAAGTTCGTCTATACTCGGCAAAAAGGATCAAGAAGAGACTATGGTTGAAGACAGGGAAAAGTTGTTTACGCCTAGGATCGTTTGTTCTAAATCACTGACCAGTGGGGCGAGGGGGGGGGGGCATTCCGAGCTACTCATCATTTGGAGCCCTTAGCTCATTAATTTATCGTCGATGTTAAGGTATTCTCTACACAAGTTCCTATCAAACTGCCTATCACTCTCACCCCTTCTCTCTTCTACTGATGTGACGTCACGTCCGTTTTCGGTACACGGCAGGGTTGAGATGACATTGAATGCATTCGCTGACACGATGACATCGGTCCCCTGTGTACTTGTCGACGTTGCCCCGCGAATCTGAATCACGAGATGAATACTAGCAAACGTACTTTCTTACTATTTAAAACGTGGAGCCATAGTTACGTTAACTGGAATATATTTAAAGTAAAAAAGGGCTACTGTTACGTAATGTGGAGTGTTCTTTAATCCCTATGGTTTGTTTCTAGTTAATTCCCTCGACAGAAACAGCTGGTCGTCTCCCTGTAGTCGTAGTGGTGATGTTTCAGCTAAAGTTTCCATATTAGTAGCTGCAATTATGGTTTTTCTACTAATGGGTCACCGCTTATCACGGTCCAGGTGTCACTCGATGATTAGGGTCAAAATGATTGTTAGTTGGATGATAATCGCCTCTACGAGAGGATCAGAACCAGTGGATAGGATGGACAGAAGATTACTTAAGAGAACTTGATTTTCCAAGAGTTTAAATTAGACTTGAAGACGACCGTGATATAGTCTGTTGGGAAGCAGACTTGGAGCATCTTGTTCCACAGATTGGATGGGCTGGGAAAAAAAATTGTTTATGGAACTTCCGTTTGATTTTTTGTATAGAGAAAGAGAAAAGAAAATTATTTGATGTGGATTTAGCTAGACGAGTTTTTGCTGCGAATGTTTTAAGGGAGTACTAGGGATTGGAGATAAGTCAAGCACCTATCATGAAAATGATGATACAGTAGAGAGAGGCTAGCAACATCCCTTTTGTATAAAAGACGCTGCATGGCAGAAAAGAGTATAAAATAAAAGAAAGAGTCCAACAACCTTGTCAATTAATGTATCATGTTCCTTGCTGTTTTATTCTTCTATTCTATCATAGGGTTACACATAAGCTTCCTATTGCCCCTCTGAATGGTAAACGTAGACGGAATTTCGAGAACTGCAATTAAACACAGTAAGCTCATCTGCTAAAGGGAAATACTTTCCTCTTTTTCTTACTACGTGTCAATTTGAACTTCCCCTCATGGCGCAACTTCCTCTACACATAGCCTGAGTTTCCATTAACTTACTTAATTCTAGTAAATTAAATATAGCGTCATTCCAAAGCTACACTTTTTTTATGAAGATCGCTTCGGACAAAGTATGAACCCATTACATTTAAGGAACTAAAAAATACTATTTTATTGCCAAAAAACTAGCCAACGATAAGTGTTATATGGATACATTCCGACCCAGAAAACAGAAAATGTTCCCTTTGTCAGAAACATCGCCCATGGAATTTGATGACTAAAACAAAAATAAATGAAGCGAGAGTTACGAGGCTGCCGAAAGTAAACCCAATGTCTACTTTATTATGGTAATGTCTTCAACTATGTTTATAAGAAAGTCCATAAAAGTAAGACTGCAATGTTTCGGTTTCGATTTCCGGTCATGGCATCTGCTTTATTTGCTGGGAATTTATTATTTACTATTAATGCAATATTCTCTATTTCTAAAAGTAGTTAAGATATCTGATATTTCGAAATGAGACAAATTCCGCAATGTATTTATTACGTTTAAAAAATGTGGCTGACGGACGAACAAACAGACAAAATCTCTATTTATATAAGATGTTGAAAATGTTCAATTCTAGCCTTATTTGTACTCCCCCGCATTTGACTATTGCCACACTTCTTCAAGAATGTATCCAGCCCCCGTGAGAAAACATAGAGATAACAGCTTAAACTGTAGCTCTTGAGAAAGAGGCGGGCATCAAGATATCCTGACTCGATATCGAGGTGTATAAAACATATTTGATAATTATGCGTCCATCAGCTTTCATAGATAAATTGATATATCTCATTACATATTTCTCTTTGGAAAATACAATTTTTTCAATTTTCTTTTTCAGTTTTCTACCTGATCCAAATGAACGCAGAAATGTTGGTGATATGAATATGATTTATTTTAAAGATTTTCTATATTAACCTTCTCTACCTGCTTATCTGATATTTTTAATATTAAAGTAAAAAGCCAGTATAAATAAGTTATTAGGTTAATTCATCTACAATTATGTAAAATTCGAATTTTTAGCCCGTTTTAGCAAGATGTAATTTGTAAAGCATTTGCCTTTCTGCTTCTCGTGTTTCCGCAATAAACGGGTTTCCAAGCTTCATACGTATTGAAAAAGGTGGTTGAAGGTATCCTTTCAAACACTTAAACCACGATATGAAAGAATATCAACTAACGTGCATGAATTTATCAGAAGTATTAGTAGTTTTAACTGATTGCTGATTTTATGTTGGTGATGCTGCTGATTGAGGTTCACGTTAACGTGGTGAAACATAGCAGAAATGTTGTCGTTGTTGTTTTGAGTTTCTCCCGGTAGCTGATTTAATGTTGGCGATGCTGATGATTGCTCGTCGTGCAAACGTGACGAAATATAACAGTATTATCTCAATGACTGGTTGCTGTTTGAGAAGGCTCGCACTGGCAAGGAAAAAATAAGAAGGTATTATTTCCAAACAAAAATCCTAGCTGATATCAAGGCTGCTCGGATGCGTTGGTGTGAAAAGCATGATTTTTTTTGGCATGGGGGCATGGCGTCTCGGGGGCTTTTCGGCTGCGATCTGCTTGCTCGCTGCAATTTTCAGTTTTTTATAGATGTACACATCAAACATTCTATTTTTTTTTTCATACTTTTTTTTGCTGCGGGGGGGGTGTATTACACTCGGCGACTGACTCTTGTCATCTGTATCGCCGCCCCCCAAGATATATTGTTGGTTTTATTTGAAAACGTAATAATATTTCATTGAGGGGAAGATGTGTTAACTGTTTTGTGTGCGTGTTGCGTTGTGTTAGAACATAAATTTGGTGATGCCACGAGCCAAAGTATCAACTGAATCGTTTTCATGTGGTTCGTCAGTGTAAAACGGTGGCAGTTGAATGTTAAACTGGTGTGTAATTCGTTTGCATTCTGGTTCTTTTTCGAACTGTTTCTTTTGCTGCGGTAAAATACCCTTTCAATTTCGCATTTAAACTGAGGCATCCATTTTGAATTTAGTCTTCTTCGTTTCCGCCCTCGTCGGCAAATGTTGTAACGTTGTTTTGCGTTTAAAACGAAATACAATAGCTGTGAAATAAATGACACAAAGTTCCAGTAATTTTAATGGTTACATTTTTTATTATAATTAAACATGGTTTAAATATTTGCACATTGTAAATAGAAACCATGAAATCGCACATAGAGAGAGGTGTGCTAATGGCAGAAGTCTTGTAAATCTGAAAATTAAATCTCATTTCTTTTTGGCTTCAGATCGTTCTACATAGCAAAGGGCGTAACTGAATAGTATTGCTTAGCAAAAAGCGTTGCATAGCAAATGGCGTTGAGTTATTACAAAAAGCTTGGCATTACCTAAAATGTCTTTCCCATTACAATACTACTGTGAATATTTGAATGAAATATACAATTACATTAAAATTTATTTTAATTTTGATTTTAATTTTTTTTCTAATTTTATTTCGTATTTATTGACTATTTTGATGAACTGTACTTTAGATGACGAAGATAATTATGAAACGTTATGCATACTAAGTAACCAAACACTGAATTTTGAACTGTAGAATAATCCACTAATATTTTTGCTAAATCTTCCCCGAATTAGAAAATGTCTTTTTTTCTACATATGTAGTGTTTATACTGATGACAGAAAAACAATAGACGAATAAACCATTTTATTAAATTTACCATTTTTGCTATATTAGTTGGTCAAACAACGCAATTTGAAATCCTAGTGTACCTTATAATAATAATATCATAGATTTTATATATATATATATATATATATATATATATATATATTACATAAGTTAATCACAGACAGTTTTGTTTTTCAAAATTCATCTGTGTAGCTAGACCTAGTGAGATTTGGAACACGGACCATAGCGGCTGGAGTCTGGTATTCAATACTAGAAGTATCAGAAATTATCTCGTATTAAATAAAATTATTTATTTTTTTGCATATTTTTATTACTATATTGTCTACCGAAAAGATTCTATTCCTTTCACGGGAGAATGAATATATATATATATATATATATATATATATATATATATATATATATATATATATATATAATATGATATAATCCTAATCTATCTAAAGGAAACAGAGATATAAGGTATATAGAAACTAAATATGTATTAATTAAATTAATATTGGACGCATCTTGTTTTTTTTTTCAGCCTGACTGTTGTATGTTATGCACTGATGAAGCCTTTGTTGAATGTTTGGTAAATTTTGTATACCATAAATGTGTATTTTTACGAAATGAGTAGAAGCAACTGTTTGCAAATAAAAAAATATTTTGAATGAACTAGGAGTATATCATGTTAAATAAGGATCTCTAGTCGTATTATACACCATTGAGCTACTGTATAAACCTTTGTGCGAGCTTACAACAATTTGTGTATATATGTTACATTTACAGGTTGATGATACGTTCTTAACAGAATCTTTTGTCGTTGTAGAACTTTTCGTCTGTTGATCCAGAACGAACGGCATCGCTACTAATGGGGACGATATGCCGTTTCTCTCTGCTTTTCCCAAATCGCATGAATACTATTCGTACTAACCTTGTCTCTCTCTTTCTCCATTGCCTCGCCGCCGTATGCAACTATTCGTACTAACCTTGTCTCGTTGCTGTCGCCCGACACAGAAGTAGACGCGATTCTCTGTTGTCTGCAACCCGACTGCCGTCGCCATAATCCTCGTTTCTTCTCACGATCCTAGCGGTTTCTTCGTGGGCTGAAATCAATCTCCCCATACACAATAAAATATAACAAGGCTTCTTTTTCTTTTTAATTTTGCTATTTATTGGTATTCTGCTGTCGACACTGAGAAGTCCGTTGTCGCAGAGAGAGAGGCTACGCTAGTTAATTTCCTAAGTTAATCACGTAATCACTTGCGAGAGAGGAAGAGGGGGATACCGTTGGCCCTAAATTTGGGGGCCGAAATCCCTTAGGTTGTATCGCTACATGACTAAGCGTGTTCTCTCGTCGGCTTCCAGTCGAGAACTGTCCAATCTCAATCTCGTTTTCCTATCAGGGAAAACTGACGTCACGAAATCTCGTGATCAACACCAGGTGTGACCTAAACTTTGACCCTCCGGGTCTCGTCACTGTCACCCGAACCGTGAGAAAACCGTCGTACCAAAGTTGCACGCGGTGACTCCGCTACAATTCGCGCAAGTCAAACCCGCCTCCAACAGATGCGTCCAATTCCATCGGGCCATTATCTAACATATATATATATATATATATATATATATTATTGTTATTTTGACATCCACTTACATATGTGTTTCATCTTAACTAAAACTCATCAGTGTGGCTAGATATAACTGTACCATGGGTCACAGGAGTCGAACCTTTGACTTATATCCGACGTATTTACACCCGCAGCCACTGAGACAGCTATGCACTGAAGAAAGTGAAATATTTCTTTCATTCCTAGCCTTATGTTCGACTTATACATATTATACATACAAAGTATAATTTGTAAACTATTACTCATTGCGTGCGAAATATATTATTTCTGAAGAAATGATTTTCTTCTCAACTCAATCTGCGCGTTTAGCGATGAAAATGCTATTTCAAAGGTAAGCATGACAGACTGACGAAAATGATATGTCAAACACGCCTGACAGACCGACTGACGAAGAAAGATGAGTGAATCTCAAATAAGATACGGCCATTCAAACTACGCGATTAGTGATGAAATTGATGTTTCAGAATAAAGCGTTACAGGCAGACAAACATAGCCTTTCATTACGATGTGATGACGCATATACAAATCACCGGTAAATTTCAGAAAATGTATCAACTCTTTTTTTCAGGATGTCGGGTGTGTAACTGGAGAAAAAGGTGTTCAAGCTCCAAAATATGTCCTCCCGGTAAGTTTGCAATATATTTCGTATTCATCTCTAACCGAATTATAACTCTGAACTTTAGAAACCACATTGAATTTTTATTACCACCATTCAATGTGTAATATCAAATTTCACACCATTTGATAACTAATTAAGTAAAATATGTTCAGCAATTACGGTCTTACATTGAAAAACGTTTTGGTTACTTTTTATATGTGACGGCCATCTTGAAAAGTAGACACCATCTTGTAGTGCGGATTTGTAGTGGATGAAAATCCTACAAATCCGCACTACCCCTCAAATCCAAAATTAGTTACGTACAAACCGAAATCACCCACATACAGGACAAATGCTCTTCTACTTCCGATAAAACAACACACACCGAAGCCTTCCACCAAACCCTATTAACCAACGGTTTCCCCCTAACTACCATATCCAGCCTTAACAACACCAGAAGACGTAGACACCACACTCTCACCAACACTTGCTTCCTTAAACTCCCCTTCTTTAGCGACCGTATCTCTTCCGCTATCCGCAATGCCATACATAGTGAGAACCTTAACATACAACTTTCTCACAAAGGCACTTCTCTCCGACAACATTTATCCAAAAAAGCCACTACACCCCAGACCCCTGCTCTCTAGCTAGTTGACCCATCCCCAACTCTGGCCTCTGCCTCCGCACCTATACAGTATACAACCTACAATGCGCCAAGTGTCAAAAGTTCTACATCGGTAGTACCGTTAGGCCTCTACACCAACGCATTAAAGAGCATCCAAACACCCACATTTCTTCCTTCCACAAACACTTAATATCATGTGGCAAAACACATCGCTCTATTAGTGTCCGCATCCTCAACTCCGTCCGCAATATAGGTCAGCTTCGAATTTCGGAAGCTATTCTAATCTCTAAATTTCGTCCAACACTGAATAACAGATTTGAGTTAGATTCCCCTTTCATCCTCTGATTCTTACATCCTCACACTCCCACCCCAACTTACTTGCCTTTGTCTCCTCTTTATTTGCCAGCGCCACCCACCCCACATTTTTACATGTTACATATTATAATTATGGAATGGAAGGATATGCACTTTATTTACATATATTTAGGCCTTGTGTATGTGTATGCATATACACATGTATGTGAATATGGGTGTATTCTCATGTGTGTGTATGTGTATGCTCAATAATATAAAATAATAATAATAAAAAAATTAAATAAATAAAAAAAGAAATTATAATAATAAAAGAATAAATTAAATATATGAGTAGATCATAATAACAAAGGAACATTAAAGAGGGAGAAAAAAAAATCTATAAATCAATAAATAGAATAAATTTATATAAATTTAGTTCTAGGAGTATTATACCCTTGGAATACTCTTAAATTAACATTAAAAAAAAGATGTATTTAGATATTTACACTTTATGTATGTATATGTGTGTATGTATTTTTTATCTCTAATTCCCCCCTCCCCTTCTCCAACGTTTCTTCTTATTCCCCCCTTCCCCCGTTCCAACGGTTCCTTCCTACCTCCTTGGCATTGATCCATTCCACAATTTAAATTCCTTCTCAAATCTCATTTCTAAATATATTTTCCTTAAGTTATCCCCCTTTGATGGCATATATTATAATAACAACGGCCCACACTTAAATGAATAAAGTAAAAGAGGGAAAAAAATTAATTAATAAATCATATAAAATAAAATATAATAAAATTATAATAATTAGTATATAAATAAACAAATGTTTATAATATTTTAGCTTTAGTTGAATAATTGTTTAATTAAATTTTGACATTTTCTGCGTTCCTACTTCCAATTGTCTGCTGCGGTATTTCAATGGTTTGACACCGGTTTTACCCGTTTTTTTTCGACCCTCTCGGTCTTTTATTGTCTTTTGAAAATGAAAGTTTTTCTTTCGAAAATTTAAGATTACCCTTTGCCGAACTTTTATTTACCAGACAGTATTTACTATTCTGGTATTTAATCAGTTTTTCGTGAAATTATTAATAAATCGTTTTGAGTTTCACTTTCTCTCTTCGTTTATTTCTTTTCACTTTTTCCATCTTACGGCAACTACATCGCATTGCTACAGCCTCGGACGACTAATCTGCACTTATATTTACCAGCAATGCCTCAAGCAAACTACAATCTCCTTTTATTTATATATATATAAATATATATATATATATATATATATATATATATATATATATATATATATATATATATATCCATTCACTACCATAAATTTGCGTTCCATTTCGGACAATATGAAAAGACATTTTTCTTTGATAAGGGAATCATATCTCTGAAAGCTAAGTTTAAAATAAATAAAATTTATTTTAACAAAAGAATAACACATATTGTTTAAGGTTTTTCAAAAGAATAATTTAATATTTATTTATACGTGTGTGTGTGTGTGTGTTTACTTACTTCAACAGGGTTTAATGCATGATTATAGCTTAGACGTATTATGAACCTATAATTATGATAAACAATCTAAACAGAAACGTTTGTGCTTCACTCGCAGAAAGAGCTAATCGTATTAACTTCGATAGTTGACATTCTACAATCGTTTCTATAAACAAATCGTGTTTGCATTCGCCTCTTACCAATTAAAGATATTTTTATTCTCGAAAGTTCGCATGGATCAAATCGAACTGCGAAATCTTGATAGTTTAATTAGAGAGGGAATACCAAACGTTACAAATGTTGCAAATGTACAAATGTCCCCGGAACGGGCCGTGGCAGTTCTCGTTTTGTATACTCGTCCCGGAACGGGCCGTGGCAGTTCTCCTTTTCCATACTAGTCCCGGAACGGGCCGTGGCAGTTCTCGTTTAAACAACTGGTCATTTTGACACCAAAAAGGAATATGTTGCATACCTTTAAATTCTCGTACCTTTACTTCTTCCTAGTCGCGTAGAGGGGGGGGGTCGTCTAGTGGTTGAATTATTTCTTCTTTCTTTCTGCCGTGAACATCGCCGCTACAACAAAAAGTTCACGACCGATTCAGGAAACAAACAATCTTTTAAACCTTTTGATTCTTTTTATTTCAGGCGTTAGATTTCCGCCGGCTTGGAGATATTCACTAACGTCGAGGGAGAGACCAAATTACTGCTTTATCGTAGTTACTTCCTAATTAAGTCCTTAGTCATTCGAGGAGGGGGGAGGAAGAAATCTCGTCCTGTATTCTCTTAGGGAATTTAAATCCCCTAATCATGTTGAAGACTGCATAGTGAAACACGTCTGTTCGGCTCGCCTCCAAAACCCTGACTGGCAAAACTCTGCTTCCCACGCAAACGCCCGTGACGTCACAGAATCCCCATGCGCAGGTGTATTCGTCACAGCCTGACTCCCTTGAACTCCCGACCTAAAAGGTCTCATCAAAATGGTGGCCTGTCACGTCTGTGAGCTGCAACCGTGAGAACAGCCCTATTCTGCACTTGACTGTACGGGTACATCCGCACTAAATCGCGCAAGCCAAACCAAACGATTTCCCACAGATACGTCCACTTCAAGATGCGTCCACTTCAAGATGCGTCCATTCTCACAGGGCCATTATCCAACACAAAGACAAAATTAGAATATGCATAAGATCTGGAACCTCTGTCCGATCGATCTATCAACTTCATTTTGTGTCTTTAAGATTTTGCCTGAAACTGCCATCGAACAGGTGGAGAATCAACAAAAGAATATATAAAAATATGTCCATCAATGAAGGCAACAAGAGAAATTGCATTCGATTGTGCGACTGTTTTGTGCTCACTTAGCGCCATCTCGTCTCGAATATCAGGTTCGAAGATGTTCTCTTGGTTATTCTCTTTGAAAAATGAAACGTCGGTAATTTCAATTTTAAACTCGATTTTATTCACTTCCGTAAATGCAGCTTACGGCTATATCACATTGGAACACCGACTCTTGTCAGATCACTGCAGTTAAGCATATCCTGGCCATTAGTTAGAAAGTGTAAATGACTGTAAAGTCAGTTTTTCAAATATATGTATGAACCCATCTTTTTCTTTCCCCTTAATATGAATAGTACCGTAGACTAATGTCTAAAGCCATGGTATGCCCACTAGTCTATGAGAAAAAGAGCTGCTTAATAAAACTATTACTCCTTACTACAGCATTGTTTCCGGCCCTCTAAGATCTTTTTAATATTTGAGTCAAGTAAGTTCGTATCTGAAGTTAGGATTGCGCAACACTTTTTTCTCTATAAACTCTAAATCGCACAGGCACCTTTTCAGAGGGTATCAATTGTCACTCGATCATGTCAAATGTGGCTTCAAATACTTAACTTTGAGCTGCTTATTGACTATCTTCATAGGAGACTTAATGTCTATTTCTTCAAACCATACATGACGCTTGAGTTCACTAAAATTCCGACAGCAACTTAATATATAAATCCTTGATATAAACACCTGTCTATTTCGGTTTACTTTCGACAGCCTCGTAACTCTCGCTTTCCTTATTTTATCCTTTGGTTCTCACATTCCATGGGCGATATTTCTGACAAACGGGGAAATAATTGCTGTTTTCGGGGTCAGAATCTATCTAACACTTATCATTGGCTAGTTTTTTTTACCTTGAAGTAGTATTTTTTTTAGCTCTTTACATCAAGTGGCTTCATGTCTTGTCTGGGCCGATTTCTATAAAAACAAAAAAGATCCTAAATAATAGTACTCCCCTGCTACCCCAGTATTGTTTTGAGTCGTTGTAAACAGGCAGGACTTTAACACGGCACACCGATATTCACTCCTTCTCGATCACCATCAGATTACGGTATGGTTAGCCATAAGTTGACAATTTAGCTGATCCAATTTTTGCTACCCTATTTTCTAAACTTAAATTTGCTGGAATAGGAAAACGCCTTGTCGGGTCTCACTCGACAGCTCTCTCGAAAATAGTTACCAGACCAGTCAGGGTTCGTCACTTCCCTTACCCTGATGCCACCCGCGGTAAAGGAACGCCCACTTATCGCACTCATTGTGTATCATATCTTTCTATTTCAGCTTCCAAGAGGAAGAAATGGACCTTATCGTATAGAGTACCTATTAAAAAGTCCATATATAATGAGAGTACATTTGTTGTAAAACTGGTTTGCTAATAAAAAGAATTGCATTATTTTCTGTCAATACCATTTAATTAAAAAATCTGAAAATTCGTTTATAAGATCCAAAATACATTGAATAAAGTGATGGAATATTAGTGATTCTAGCTTTACGCTTTTAGCGACGCACGTGTTCGGGTGTCTTTCCGAACAGGTGGTCGCCATTTTATGTGTCAGGTTATCGATTCCTAAGCCACTTCTATTTGCAAAGTTCGGCCGTTTGTAGCACTGACAGTGAAATTAAAATTCCAAATTCATATTCAAAGAAAAAGAACAATAGCTTTCTTAAATACTGAAAAGGTATATCGATGTCCTAAGGTTAACTAATTTGCATATTGCTTTGAAAAATGACATCCCATTAATTTACTATTCGTTCTTATTGTTTTCTAATTCCATGAGTGTTTTATTTTATTATAACAGATTTTTCTATTTTTATATCGTTGATAGAAACTTGGCTGAAAAGTATATTTCCGGTACTTTCTGGTCAATTTACTTCTGGGTGTTGCGATTATTGGTTTCCTCATTTTTTTTCGGGTAACGACGAGACACGTGTTACACTAGTTGATAATATTCTTTTTTATTTACAAAAGAAATAAATGTTGCCACTTTGACTTGTTATCTACGTATCATGAATCTATTTTGATATGATATCTACATTTTTATGCGATCTACACCTCACATTGCAGTTAACACGTCTCCAAATTGGTTTCGAGGGAATGTGGTAACCAAGCCTGGAACCCTAACCCCTAACCATAATCAGTCACCCTAACCTTATCCCGAACGTTCAAAGAAAAGACCGTGCGACATTTCAGCCAATTATTCAACGAGAAGTCGCTGAAGGCTCAGTAATCTATTGCGATGAATGGGAAGTTTACGCTAATTTAAACCAACTCAATTTTCATAATTTTTACGTAAATCATCAGCAAAATTTCGTCGATCTAAACACAGGAGCACATACGGGAGGAATTGTGAGACACTAGCTTGACGCGAAGATTTGTATATTAAGAAAAATGAGACGCGTACAGTGTAGATATTTTCCTTGTAGATAACAAGCCAAAGCGACACCAAATAATCTTTCGATAATATTACAAATAAACACACACAAATTTCCTTTTTTTTTCTTTTTTTGCAACATACGTTTACTAATGTGTTTCAGGGTACGTAATAACGTTATTTTTGTTGTTTACTCATGGGTCAGTCAAAACCACTTAGGGCGTTAGTTTGATGACCGCTGAGAAAGATATACAAACTGGGAGACAAATGTAATATTTTATATACAGTGCATGTACGACAGTGCTCGCGTGAGTGCACGCGCGTGTGTGCGTGTGTGGTCTTCTACTTGAAGGGAAAAACGCCGTCGATGCGGTTTGATATAAACGTATCAAATATCAAAATGCGAAGCAACTGTAGATATTTACCGCCCCTCCCACCGCGGAAAAATGTGACACAAGGTCAGTAGTAGTGATTGAAAAGCTAGTGTACAAGAGGGGTGTGCACTCTGGCCGTTAGAAACTGCTCGAACAGCTTCGTCGGCATTCCGCGGTAGGGGCGCCTCAGTCAATAAACTAAATCTTTCTCAAATAGAGAAAGTAAAGACTGGAAGGGTGGACCTCATAGAACTACACAGAACCCTACCTAAGCCCGACAGATATTTAAAAATGATCCAGACTCTGTCCGACTGATTGTCGAGGACGTACCTACGACTTGATCTGACCAAAACCTACGCAACTGTAAGAATTAAATGAGTGTTTATGAAGCAGTTATCTGTATACTCTCTTTTGTTTTAATGCAATTCTAATCAATTGATTCAACCACCTTTCTCCTTAGGTTATATATGTATAAGAGGATGCTGCCACCCACGAAATAGTAAGGTAAGTCGGTGAAACATTTTATGTAATACTATTGATATAAACGTTGATGTGTACCCCGTTGTTACGATCTAGCTAAATCTCCAGCGTATATTTTTTTTATCACAACTGAGAAAAGAGAAGAGTGTATAATGATAGACAATAGATACAGTGTGCTTCTTGCTTTCCTTCTTCCTTTGTTTCTTTATTCCTCTCCTTTCCCCCGAGCAAAGAAACTAACAGACAGTGGATGTCAATGTTCTTTCTTACCCCACCTGATGACGAAAAGAAGAAACACATTAATTTTTAAAAAAACAGCAAGAAGGGAAACATCGTAAGCATCTATAGACCTATAACCTGCCTACCAACCATATGGAATTTTTTAACCGCACAACTTAACGAGGAAGTATATTAATAACCGTGGTTTACTCCTCAAGGAACTGAAAGGATGCCGGAAAGCGACATGATGGACAAACGACCTGCTATACCGTGACCAAACGATACTGGAAGAAGTAAGAAGCAGAAATAGGAGCGTAGCCATGGTATGGACAACTACAAGGAAGTCTACGACACAATCCCCAGTTATAGATAATTGAATATTTAAGAATGTACAAAATATCTGATGACATTATCAACTTTGTAGAGAAAATAATGGAAAGATGGTAAATGTAAATGAAAACAAGAGGACAACACCTGACAGAGATTATATATATATATATATATATATATATATATATATATATATATATATATATATATATATATATATATATATATATTAAATTATCAATACCTACAGACGCTAGCATTTCAAGCTTATTGCTCTCATCAGTGCAGGAAAGTAACAATTTCACAGAGTCAGCCTAGAATCTGCAAGCAGTCGCCATATCCACTCGGCCAACGGAAACTGTCACGTAATTAAGGGGCATTAAGATCTATATGTACCTAGAAGCGGGCACAGATAGAAGACGAGTCGAGAGTGTTCTACGAACGTTTTCAGAACTTTGCATTAGAGCTTTTTGACAGTCTATTTTTAACATCCCCGAGAGTGCTCAACTTTAATTTCTTAAAAAGGCTTAGTATAATATTTATAAATAAATATTAAATTATTAATAACTACAGTCGCTAGCGTTTCAAGCTTATTGCTCTCATCAGTGCAAGAAAGTAGCAATTTTAGACGTTCGGGAGGCGCCATATCTACTCGACCAACGGAAACCGTCACGTAATTAAGTGGCATTAAGATCTATATGTACCTAGAAGCGAGCACAGATAGAAGACTAAGTACAAGTATTATATTAGTTTCTGTAGATGTTAATCCGTTGATATATATATATATATATATATATATATATATATATATATATATATATATATATATATATATATATATATATGGCAATGCTGAATATTAATTTACAAACACGAAGGAAAATGTAAACCATTTCATGTATATGAATGATTTTAAGCTATTTGCAAAGAACAAAAACGGAATTAGAAACACTAATAAATACAACTAGAAACTTAATTGGGGACATTTGAATGCAATTTGGAATGGAAAATTGTACATCACTTGAAATTAAGAAGGAAAAACTTGAAACAGCAAAGGACATAGAGCTGCCCAATTAGGAGGTGATTAGGGCACTTGGCGAACATGAACTTATAAATATCTGGGAGTTCTGGAAGTGAATACCATCACATCAACAGAGACGAAAGAGAATATTAGAAAAGAATGGCTGAGAAAAATAAGAAATCTCCTTGAAACAAATTTATATAATAGAAACATAATTAAAAGAATACATACTAATACAAGTATCACTGGTAAGATACTCTGGACCCTTCACAGGATGAACAAAAGAACTCAGGTACCTAGACAAAAGAATTTTAAAAAACTAATTGCCATGCGCAATACACTGCACTCGAAAGATGATACTGACGGACTTTGGCTAGGAACAAAGTGTAGTATCTGTTCTGATACTACACATCATCTTTCCTGTCCTCCGTCAGTGAAGGATAAATCAATCTAGACTAAGGCAATTTTTAATTCTGTCTCAATCCAGATTGCCTCTTTGGGGGGAGAGATGGATTTTCCTCCACATTAAAAGCTGACATTTTGTTTATCTCTGTCATCGTCGAGAGGCCAGTAAATAGTGACTCTAAGTAAAAAGGAGAAAAGTCAGTGAACTGGTAAGTATATAAACTGCGTGGATAGTGTGATAAAAGAACTAGAAAATACATAACGCAACATACAGAGAGGCTGATTATTGCTGCCAAATGGTACCATCCAAATGAACAGTGTTAAGAGCAGCGAAACTGGAAACAAAAAAGCGAGAAAAGCAAAATGGGAAGAAAAGCAAATACATGGAAGGTTTGAAGGGTTCGGATGCAAAACACGATAAATCCGCTTTCTTCAAATTGAGAGCTCAGACTACAAAAAGACGAATATTTTAAATCGAGAATTCGACTGTATAAATATATTTTCATAGAAAATAAGAAAACTAAATAGATTGAATGTGGTACAGTGGCTGAATTTTGAAAATGGCTTTTATAGCGTTTTGCATTCGAAATCGTCATTTATAGGACTGGCCAAAGAAATAGCGCACGAAAACACATGAATATGACAACGGAAATGACACTTGAACTGAGAAATGGAATCACTACTGACAGCCGCACAAAATAATGTGTACAGAATGAACTACATAAAAGTTAAGGCAGACAAACCCATGGAAAACTATAAATGAAGCCTGTATGGAAAAAAAGACGAAACGGTAAACTACATTATAAGTGAATGTAGCAAACGCGCCCAAAAGGAATACAAAAACATATATGACATAGAAATACAAACTCATCAAAGCAAGGATAGCAGACGTGATAAGATTCAACAAGAAGGAAAAACCTACCAAATAGTAGATTTAGCCGTCCCAGCAGTTCATAAGGTGAAGATCAAAGAGGCAAAAAATTTGAGTAAATACAGCCACATTTCCAGAGCACTGAAGGGAACATGGGCCATGAAGAAGACCACTCTATTGCCAATAATAGTAGGAGCACGAGTAACTGTAACGAAAAAAACTGAAAGAAAGACGAAAAAATTGAGATCAAAAGGGAAGATTGGCATCTTACAAAGCATGGTACTGATTAAAACAGCCGACATATTAAGAAAAGTCCTAGAATGAGGAAACCAACCAACGTAAACGCAAACTGAGTTGCAATGGTGATCAAAAGAAGCGTTGAGTACTGGAATCTGGATAGACTTGTTGTTACTCAGACTCCTGGACACACCACCTAAGCGAAGAGATGTATTACTCCTTTAATAACCGCGGACTACTCCTCGAGTAACAGTCATTATCAGTTAGAGATCCTTAGTAATGACTCGTATAAGAAATCAAAATTAGAAAAAATTGCAAACAGTGATATAAGATTTGTTTAATTCATCGTAATAGTTGCTTTAGTTTTATTTACTTCGTTTTCAAGGGATTTCAGTAATTTGTTCGAAATGAAACACAATGTCTATTTGTCCTATTCTATATGCGTGTCCTAATCGTAAATGCTGACTTGAAAAAGAAAGAGAGAGACAGCGTGTTTACTATCGTCTCTCGCTACCTTCACATAAAGGACATATATATTACAGGGCTGAATTTTGTTGAACATTTACTTTAATCTAATTTAGGTAACAATGGCACCGGCAAAAATGACACGGTCAAATGACACTGATAAAATGTCACATTTAGAATTGGCACAATTGGATGAATAGGAAAAAATGGCACAAGTGAAAAATATAGATGAAAATCTCACAATGAGTTTATCAAAATTTGCCATTTTACCGTGTACCAATTTAATAATCGCCATGTAAAATTGTTTTGAACTAGAAACACGAAGGAGATGCTGGACGTGATGTTAAAGATTGGCTATACCTCATCAATATATTAATAGCGGTAACCGCATACTTCTCTATGAAGTGCTTCCTCTCACTTTGCCTCTCTCTCTCTTTCTCCGTCTCTTCTTTTTTACACACACTTTTGTTGTTACTTTTGAACTCTCATCAACTTCTTAAAAATGTAAACATGTAAACATAATTCTTTCTCTTTTTTCTGCATACAATTTAATACTTATTATTTGTCTATTGGTTTGATATTTTGAAACAAATAATGTCTCCATATATTTTAATTGAAATAAATAAACAAATAAAATATATATTAAGTAATTAAAAATAATAACATTTTGTAAATTTTCATTATTTAAGGCTCGAAGATATTTTTGAAATTTATTAAAACGTATTTTCTTTAATTCACCATGAAATTTCCATTTTTGTTTTTCAGTATACTTTCCTCGTCATTTTGGAAAAGTCTTGGTGAATTGATGGTATACATGTTATGCAGAAGTTTTATTCCAAATACGTCTTGCTTTTGATAGTTTCATATACTGAGAGGGGGTCCTGAGGCTCCAAGACTTTAACAAGACCACGTGTGACTGATAATCACGCGAGAATTAGCGGTGTCCCTTTTGAAACCTTTATATATCGTATATATATATATATATATATATATATATATATATATATATATATATATATATATATATATATATATATATATATATATATATATATTCTAGTAAATGTATCCAACCTCTGAGCGAAAATATTTAAATATTCCTACAGAAGACATATTTTTATTTATTTATAAATAATTTTTATTTTAAAATCTAAGAGTATTTTCAAATATTTTTTAACAAATACGTAATGGAATTTCTATAAAAATTGGTAATATCAACATGAATTCCAGAGAATAAACGCTAAAACGTCATTCGTATGAATCATCATATTACGGCTTGATCCGGTTGTTGGCATTGGTTTCCCCCGATTCTTTTAAAAACCATGTACTCACATGAGGAATCACATAAACATCCATAGTGGGAGTGGCACCGTAGCACCAACAGAACTCGAACGAACACTTGCATACCGAATTCTTCAGTCCACGATGGTATCCATTTCACCACACCATCCCCTATTTCATAAAATAAAATGTCCAAATTTAATGAATAAAAAACGATAATAATTTTATTTTACTAATTTTTATGAAATTAAATTATTTATTTCTTTTGAAAAATGGTTATTGAGAAAAGTATTAATTTTTAACGACGTTAGACTTTTTGAAATAATTAAATGGCGATGTTTAGATTAATATTAACTTATTTAAATACTATTCTTAATAGAGAGATAAGACAATGAACTAACGACTTGTAGTATTGAAACTGTTCTAATTATCTCCCCTTTGATATATCGTATTAAAGATTTCCCTAATTAAGTCCCCTTTATTATACTTATTTAATACGTCAGAGACTATATATAAGTAAACCAAACTAATTATGAATCTGTAGACGGTCAATAAAATCAATAATCGACCAGAAAATAAAAATCAGTGTCTCATAAAGACCAGCCGTATATGTTCTCAATTAAAAAATGTATTTCGAATTTTATTGAAAACATAGTTAATCTGCTTGAACATTTTATTATTTCGTATTGAGACACGGACGAATAAAGAGGTAATATGCCCTACAGAAAAAGGACTTCACCCTCTACTCTTACAGACTCGTAATAGATTTAAAGTAACCGGCAGATTAGTCCATGTATAAATATCATTTTCAAATAATTTATTTAAATACTTATGAATCAGTAGAAAATTAATACATTATTTTATTGATTTTTTAATAAATAATACAATCATTTCTATTCAATAATAAAAACAAAAATTAAGATTTGAAAAATGCGAAACCATCAACGTCAATTTCACACAGACGCCAAACATCGTGTCGATATTCAGATTGGAGAAAGTCTTAATTATGCTTATATCTTTTGCTAATTAGTTTTAAATTTTTCAATGAGCTCCATATTCTGAGCAAAAAGAAGGGGTTTTCTATTATTTCACATCGAGTATACACTGCCGGTATTACTTCAAGCAAGATGAACGTAAGTCAACATCTCTATATCTCTATATTAATAACATTGTGTGACCACTTTTCGTTGTGTGTGTGTGTGTGTGTGTCGCCTCTACGTCACTTACAATTTTTTTCAGTAATGCTGTTGACTAGAATGGTCCTGTGACAATTTCATTTTTTATGAGTTTCTGAATGTCTTTTATTATTCAAAACTTATAGTTATTTACTGACATAATAGTGTCGCAGACGAAACGTACTTTTTTTATTTCGTTACAGAGTACAACAAAACATAATACTCGAACCAGCGACGTTAAAATTTTATTTATTAATATTTTAATTATTTATTAATAGTGATTTATTATATTCCGCGATCATTAATTAATAAATACTGAAAATTTCATTAAAATTGGTTGATTTCCTGAATTTTGATGGATTATTTAGTGAATGGAGAAGTCGAAATGCCTTCTTATTGTTATTACGACGGCCATTGTTTTGACACGCAATGCAGTGACGTCAGAGGGGGACAAGAAGTTAGTTGCTTGGCCTTGTCAACTCTCGGTGGCCATGGCGAGACGCCATTTTCCGAGGAGACAGAAAGAAACAGAGGCTAAAAGGAGTCCGGCATAGAAGGCCAACTATAAGTTCGCTTTTTTTTTTAAATTTGAAACCGACGGTATCGATGGTGTCTTAATCTTCTGTAATTACATATATAATAAATATTACTCTCTTATTTTTGATTTTTATTAATAATCGAGCACTCTGCTGGAGTTCTCTTCCACTAACTTTACACACACACACACACACTAACATATATATATATATATATATATATATATATATATATATATATATATATATATATATATACCATGTAAGTTCATGTCCGCATGTGATAATCAAGTGAATTCTTACTGTATTTATATTAAAGTGCTTAATAATGAATAGAGCCGTATATTTATTTGATATAAGACTATTAAATTATACAAACACTGTTAGCTGCACATGTACAGACCTGTTTAAGTTTTAGCTGGAAAACAACTGAATTTCCTCAGGCTATTATTGAAAAAATTGCTCTTTCAGTCTTTGCCTCCATTTATAATAATGGCCCGAGGAAGTTCTGTTGATTTCCAGCTAGAAGGGAAACATCTACAACAGTGTAACCAAAACTTTTTATATCAATAAATGTTTTTTTATTATATATATATATATATATATATATATATATATATATATATATATATATATATATATATATATATATATATATATATATATATATATATTAATCCAGGTAAATTTTACATCCACATGGTAAAAATCCAGATAATCCTCACTGTATTATGATAAAGGTGCTCAATAATAAATAGAGCTCTTTACTAAGTATAAAGATTTTTATTTATGCAAATATAATTCTGCTATAGATTCGCAAAACATGTTTCAGTGACAGCTGTGGGCAGCCAGACCCTTTCAAAGTTAATGCCTTTTCTTTACAGTTTCATTTGATTGGACGAGGGAAAATTACTCTCTAAAATTCAACACGTGATCAACCCATAATGATCCATTCAGATTATCACATTGATCTTCATGTCTGGTTTCCCTATAGCTTTGACCGAAACATGTTTTGCAAATGTGTAGCCAAATGATGTTGGTATAAATAAAAAATCTTTATATATATATATATATAATCATCCGCAGACAAATGTTGTAAATATAAAACTTTATATGGCTATAACCTTGTTTTATCGACTGTGTAATTAATTCCATGTATAAATTAAATCATATGAATTAATACAAATCAAATTGTATGAAAAGCGATGACTATATGTAATTCCATGTACTTTGAAACACTATTCGGAGAGACCAGTGCCGGTGCTATGAGCTTATACACCCCTTCCACTCGATCTATAACGACTTCCACCTTTTAAATCGCAAAATGTGAGACTTATCCAATTTTAATTAATTTATCAGCATTTACTGGTAAACGTGATTATTGGCGACATACATTATTTTAAAGGAAATACAGTCGGAAAATTATTTAAAAGTAAAAAAAAGTCGAACCGGTAATACCTGGTGTTGTATTAGTCTATGTCGACTTTCTCCATAGGAAGAAGTTCACAAGGAATATCAAATTAATAAGCGGTCCCCAGCCGCATGTAGATGCCGGTCATGGTGAGATGATATACAGCGCCTAGAATTGGTCATCCATCTTGTACTAGCCAGGCTCCACGTCGGTTAACTTTGGTGATCTAACGAGAACCGGTGTGTCAACGCGATTATGCCGTATATAAAGTTTAATTCAAAAGTAACCAGACCGGAAAATCCACAAATGCCAAAGGGGACTATCTTTAAATACAGTGAAGATTCTTATAAAAAAAACACTTTTGATTTTATTTATCTTAGTCATTTCCGGTCCGGTCGGTTCTGGTACCTTATAAGCCCTCCGTTCAGTCTAGAGAGACTATGGATACCCCTATAAGGGGCTGGCTGCGCGTGTAATTATGAAGCAAGGGTTGCGCAATCCCTAACAACACCTCTCCTGATGGCAAGCAGTTCAAGACGACTGGAAACAATGCCGAGATAAACAGAGAGCACATACAGCACCTGGTAGTCCCAAATGGTCACCCATTTAATACTGGCCAGACTCGACGTCGCTTAACTTCGGTGATCTAACGGGAACCGGTGTGTCAACGTGATTGTACCTTACTTTCTGAAATAACAAGATGTCGCGCCGCTTATTCCTTTACTCATAACCAATATTTACTGCAACTTAACATGCTTATATTTTCTATTAAATAATTGATTATTCTATTAAATATGTTCTATTTAAATTGTTTAACGCAAATACTTCACAAATGAGTAGATAAACCCAAATAAATTGTTTTGGACTAATTTCTCAACTGTATTTCCTTTAAAATAATTTCTGCCGCCAATAGTAAAGTTTACTCATTTATTAATTTGTCAAATATATGATTTATAAAGAATACAAGATTTTAAATTTTAATATCGTAAGGATTTACAGAAAGGGACAAGTTTGACAGAATTTAAATTTAGGCCAGATTAACGCACATGCGTAGTAACGTTTTTGGGTTGTTATTTTTTTATATGATATCGTAATAGCGACTCCATATTAGTTTTGCGATAAGATTTTAAGTAAGATGTAGAATAAAAAATAAGAGCTGCTCCAACCATTACTTTACCCTAAACCTTACCAGTTCGGAGTGGGGTGTCTAAGGTAAGTAGCGCTGGCTCTGGGAGTAACTACAAACACACACTGAACCTCACTTATTATATGATGGATTAATGACTCTTTTTTATATTGTTTTCTCAAGTAAAAGCAGTATGTTACCCATGCACTCTACGTGCCAGTTTATGGAAAGGTAAGTTCTATTCGAATTGATATGAAATGGTGATATTAATTTGAGTTTATGGTGTCATTTGTCTGTTGTACGGTATATCAACTATTTTATGGGTTATCTATGCTGAAACACATTTATAGTCTAGCTGAGTCCATTAGCAGTGAGAAGGGGGTTTTCTTATTTGTTTTGTTTTCCTGCACATAAGTGATTTCTTTTGTTTTTTCTTTCGCTACTTTTGTGTTTAGGCAGAAACCCTTCATTGGTACAAGCTTTATTAAAAAGGACGATATTTGTTGGTTCAGGTTGCTCTTCGTTATTTTAGTTTTTTGTTTTACTTTAAAATCAAAATTGAGAAAAACAGGATAATTCTTAGCGTTTAAGACCGGAATCCAAACTGTATATTCTTCTTCTTCTTCTTCTTCTTCTTCTTATTCTTATTCTTATTCTTATTCTTATTCTTATTCTTATTCTTCTTATTATTCTTATTCTTATTCTTATTCTTATTCTTATTCTTATTCTTATTCTTATTATTATGTTACGATCAAGTCAATTCACTCGCTCGGTTACTTAGAGATAGGGGAGGTGCGCAAGTCTCGCCCACCTGACTGCTAGTAAGAGAGAATGAAGGCGTACGATAACACCAATGTTCACGGCGTGCTTGGCCCTCTCTCTCACTTTTCATCCCATTCCCTCCACTTGTTTCAAAAGAGCGGACCGAAAAAGGGATATAAAAAAATAAAGAAGGATACAAGTGATCATATCGTACAAAATGCTAATTCGCGGGCCAAGCACCACGATGGGAAATTAAAGAAGTCAGTTAGAGAAAAGATTTCAAAGCGTTCGCTCATAGAGAAACCCCTCTTATAAAAAAAAACTCGGAGTCGCTTGAGATTTGAAGACGGAATCATTCTTTTCTGTCTACTAACTTGGGATTTAATAAGGACCAGTTGGATGTCGGAACGTCCCTCAGCTTAGTAAAGGAACCCTCTCGTCTCTCTCTTTATACATATTCGCACATTGGCCAACGAACTTTTTTCAATTTATTTTAATATGGACACGCGCATCACATCACATTTCATTTAAACAATGATACGTCTCTCCTATCTTTCGAAAAGCACATCTCTGAAATAAAACTTTCTTCAGTTTTATATCTATATATCAGTGTCTGTGTTTTTCTTTCACCGTGTATTGTATTTTGTGTTTTTTGCTTATCAGTTCTCGCCCGACAGACAACTCCTCCAACCAACAAAAGATCGTTAGATAGACTGACGGCTGTGCAAAAAGGAACAAAAATATAAATATATTTAGTCACGAATACGTCGCGTGACATTCGTGGGGGATTTGGTCCGGGATAAAAGTCTGTCAGAAGGAACATTACACCAGATAACGGTAAAGGAACATGGCAATGACAGCGGCAGAAGAATTCCTGAAAACCCCACCCTTCAAAAAGCCCTTGAGACTAGAGAAAGTTTACGCATTTATAGTGAGGCAAACGCTCGAACTGGATACCCGCGGAGCTATAAGAAAAGCAAACATCATAAAAATTATTGCTGAACACATGGCGGACAACGATATATTCGAGGAGGACGTACTCGGTCATCTACAAGTAGACAACCAGGAAATAACGTCGACACAAGTCGAGTTGAAAAAAAAACAAAATTATGGCCATAATAGAAATTGAGACGGCACGAATCGTTCAAGAAACGAGAAGGTTGGAAGTTGAACTGAAAGGAAGAAGTCAAGAACCAAGAGTGAGAGTTTGATGTGGCTAAGCAAGTGAGGCTCATACCGAAGTTTCAAGAAGAGGAGGTCGACAAATATTTTCGGAACTTCTGGAGACGGTGATAAATATCAAGTAGTTGAAAAACACGTGGACCATGTTACTACAGACAGTACTGGTTGGCAAATCCCATAATACACGCTGGATGTGGAGACTATGACACCGTCAATGATGTCATATTGAAGGCATACGAACTCGTGCTAGAAACGTATGGCAAAAGTTTCGAAATTATCGAAAAACAGAAACTCAAACCTATACAGAGTTCCTCAGGCAAAACGAAATGTTTTTCGACAGATGGAGCTCGTCGGAACAAGCTGAAAAATAGTTACGAAAAGTTGAAGCAACTTATTCTCATAGAATAATTTAAACACGGACTAAATAGCGAGCTGAAACTTTGGGGAGAAAGGTGTCGGAACCGCGAAAAAAACTGGCTGCATTAGCACACGAATATCTCCTGACTCACCAAACGTTCTAGACGAAGCCCACATACGTGAGTATACCCAATATCGGACAGAACGAGTATAAGAAAAGAACCGGGAGAGCGGACGTTAAAAGTATTCCTCCTATAAAATAGAAGGTGAAGCCGATAATAACGTTTTCGTTGTGAGAAAAGCTGGACACATCGCTAGAAATTGCGAGAAACAACCTGACGCCGTAATGAAGAGCAATATCATGCCACAGGGAGCAGTCTCGATCGAGGAACAGCAAGATAGCTACAAACCCTTGGTGTCAACGGGGCAACTATCAAGGGTGAATGACGGCAGAATTACGTCGAACGTCAAAATACTGAGAGATACGGGAGCGTCCCAGTCCTTGGTACTCAAAAGTCGACTTCCAAAGGGAATCGATTCAGCAACCCCAAAACTCTCACTACTTTAGATACATCGATGATACACTTATTTACCCATATAACACCAATCTCTCTGACATAGTAGGTACACTTATTAAAATTGAACACACCATTTCCTGCACCTCCCAGTTAGAAAATAATCACATCCTCAACTTCCTTGATATCACTCTGCACAACACCTCAAACGGCCTAAACTTTTCAGTCTTTAGAAAACCTACGAATAAAAATGATCTTATACATTTTTACTCCGACCACAACAACAGAATAAAGTCCGGAATGATCATAGGCTCATTCTTCAGAGCTCTTAGAATGTGTAGCCCCGCTTACTTCCGCAATGAAGAAACCTATATCCAAGACACTTACCAAGCTTTAAAATATTCACAATTTTTTATCCAAAACGTAAAGCGCAAAGCTTCTAATATCCACAACAAAAAACAGACTAACACCACAAAAAATTCCCCCTCATAACATCACCAGCACAAATGAAACCGACATGACCGAGAAAAATAAATCTTACATAGTTCTCCTCAATAATCTCATATCTATTTCTTTACAAAAACAATTCAATTCTGACATGGAACTACTAATATCAACCTCTAAAACAATTAAGGATTTACTCAACACCAAACCCCGTCCACAACTACCTCCTAAGGACACCTCTTCCCTAGCCGGCATTCATTAAATAAAACGTGCCTCATGTCCGATGTTTTATATTGGTGACACGGATAGAAATATAAAATCCTGCATTTACCAACACAAACTAGACCTCAAACACAGCAATCCCACAAACGCACTAGTCATACATAGAAACACTTTTAACCACAATTTCGATTTTAAAACTGCACCCTCCTCAAGACCGAATACTTTCTCCCATCTCGCAAGTGCATCGAAATCGCTATAATGCTTCTGTCATAAACATTTAAAATAAACCTCAGACTCGGATCTTATTCCTTAAGCAAACATCTGGCAAAAACCGAAACAATGCAACCTATTGCGCCACTACGATCCCGGCTGAAGTAACGTTTCTATTTTACTTTACGACATCCATATTTTTTCACTTTTTTTCTTTCTTCTTCTTTTTTCCTTCTCCCTCCCCCTGTTTCCCATTTTAAAGTCTCCCCGCACGCGTTTTATTATTCTTTCTTTTTTAATATAGTAAATGTGTGCCAATGACGTCTCTTTGTGCGTTCTTATTTTTCCTATGTTTTTACCGTTATCTAATGAATTTAAATTTTTACTTCTTTTGAAGACATTCGTTAGACCGAACGAAACCGGTAAAATTACTCGTTTCTTGATGATTGTTAGTTAGTAGCAATAAAAAAATTAGGTCATTTTTTGTAGCAGTCCCAAACACAACGATTAATTAGTGTACGATCGTTTCCAAGATAATTTGGAAAATTCTATTTTGTATTATACTTTTGATGACTCCAAAAGGTACTTCATCAGCGCCCTTTACAACATCGCAGTTTTTTAAAGTTATATGAATATCTATCTATCTATCTATCTATCTATCTATCTATCTATCTATCTCTCTCTCTCTCTCTCTCTATCTATCTATCTATCTATCTATCTATCTATCTATCTATCTATATATATATATATATATATATATATATATATATATTAATTAATTTTTATATACATATATTTACGTACGTAACCATTAATTAATAAATATATATATGAAATAAAAATAACGGCACGCCTGTAAAGGGCGACTTAATGCAATATCCTTTATCGATTAGGAAGTGCAAAATACTAAACGGTTTCTATTGCCAGTAAAACAGTAAATATAATAACAAAAACTATATATATATATATATATATATATATATATATATATATATATATATATATGAGTTCGAAAGCGAAACGCGATAAAGGCTATTAAAGAAAATTACGAAGCTATCATAACAAAGATATTGCATTTAAACACTAGAGCACACCCCAAAATAATGTTTTATATAGTATGATACTGGCGTAATTTTTACTAAGATAAGCTTATAGTCGAAGTCTAGATTTAATATATTCGCCCTGTTATTTTTATGGTCTCAATTTAAACATTGGATTTATCACGCTATGCATTCGAACTGTGAGGAGTGTCCTCTCTTATATGCAACGGGACGTCGTTTTATTTATTTTATATCTTTTTATAATTTTGTATGTATAAAATTTATCTATGTTGCTTGCTATCAGTAGTCATCAGCATGGTTGACCTTGTTTGAAATATGTACGATTTTATCGCTTAAATATTAATTATATTTTTGTTGATGGCGTTATACATATAATATATATATATATATATATATATATATATATATATATATATATATATATATATATATAAATATATATATATATACAGGGTGGGCCAAAATAAGGGTCCTATCTTTAAATTTGAATAACTTGAATTTGAATAACTTCCACAAAATAAAAGTTAAACTCACCAAACTTTATGTGTGTGTAGACTGACCCTTCCGAGATTTTTTGAAATAAACAAAACAAATTTTAGCCGAAAACCCTTCTTAAAACTTACAAAAACTAAAGTATTGTTTTTTACACTGTTTTGAGTTTTTTAAGCAAAAATAATGTTTTCTAAATGAGGGTACGTTCCTTAGGGCTAATACGGCTCATGCTTGCTTCGGAAGGGGTCCTTTACTTATTCTAAAAAAAAAAAAAAAAAATCAATAAATAAAAAAGTTATGAATTTTTAAAAATAGGACCCTTATTTTTGCCCACCCTGTATATATATATATATATATATATATATATATATATATATATATAGAGAGAGAGAGAGAGAGAGAGAGAGAGAGAGAGAGAGAGATTATATATGTGTGTATAATTGTGTTAAAACTAATATTCTATAATAACTATTCAATATATTCCAGGAAGGAAATGCTGCAATGGCTGCCTCCAGATTCCAGAAGTAATAGAAGGTGAGGTAAGTACAAATAAAAGTTCAATTTATTAGTAAGTCGTCTTTTTTGTTGAGTATATCTGTTGAATTTCAACATTGTTCCATACATGCAGAAAAAAAGTTGCCGTCATTATTACAAAAAAAAACACATGAACATTCATTATCATAACTTGTTAACTGCTTGTTCTTGTACGCGTCATTTTGTGATCCCTCCCGACCACAGAAACGCTACCTGCAAATAGATTCTTTTATACCTCGAAAAGAACAAAGACTAAACTGCTGGAAGACAGATGAGGTTTACTCGACTTGATCTTTGTGTCAAATCACTGACCAGCGGATTTGCGGAAGACAGGGAGAGAACGATAATCACTGTTTAATCATATCTTATCGGGACATTTTAAAATTAACCTTTTCACACGTGTTGTTCTTCCAATGAACTGTCGAGTTCTTTCCCTCGCTCTCTCTTTGAGCCATGTGACGTCACATCCATTTTTATCAATTCCCACAGTCTAGTAATTCTAACATCGAGTTCTACAAATTTAATCCGACTGAAATTTCATTTCCTGTTATTTTCAACTAACCAATTTATATACTAGTGGGCTTACTCACTCAATATTTAAAATATCTAATAGATCTAATTTTAGAAATGTTACAAATTAAATGGAAATATAGTACATTATTTATTTCTGTTATGCAACCTTATTTCTTTGCTGGTGCGATGCAACTATTCTTCACCCACATCTAAACTGCCACTCTTAAACAAACTGCCTAACCATTACTTTTGCCTTTTAATGTTTTCTGCCAAGGCCTGCGTCGAATTTTCGCCTTTTTACCATTTCGATTGCGGATACTGACGAAGCGAAGACGAACGAACAAAGATAAATGATAAAAGTGTAGTATCTCTTCTTCCCTCGTTCACAAGAGAGAAATCCTTTTCGACTCTATTTTTGTTCTATCCCAACTACATCAATTTGGGGAGCTAGATATCCCAAAATTAAAACCTAAACTTTGTGTTTAACTTAACCTTCGTAAATAGAGACCCGCTCGCTTCTTGGAATTATGACGTAGTAAAATATTCCATTTATCGTAAAAAAAGTAGACTAGAACCTACTATTAACACTTAGCATAGTAATAAATAATGTTTAGATGTACAGCGGTGCGACACGGTCTAGAGCCTGGCAGACATCGCGGGATCTATTAAGTTACAAATTCATTTTTGCACCCCATCCAAGTGGGAGATGCTAGTGGTTGGTGCATCAGCAATGCACGGGGAATGGTGAATTTGTAGATATATAGACAATAACAAAATTCGTATATATATATATATATATATTAATTTTAAGTAAATATTAAATTATTTTTACCTACATACGCTTACGTTTTAAGCTTTCGCTCTCATCACTGTAGGGAATGACAGTCTCAGACGGTCGCAAGATTCGAACCCGTTTACAGAATCACCTCCGCAAGCAAGCGTCATAACCAAACGGCCACGAGACATTACCACGTCAAGAAAGGGAATTTAAGTATATTTATGACTAGAGTGTTCGACGAACGTTGTCGGGACATGTCATATAGCTAAGTGACAGGGCTCTTCAAACTTTCGGTCTCATCAATGTAGGGAATAATAATCTCAGACGGTCGCAAGATTCAAACCAGGTTACAGAATCACCCTAGACTCCGCAAGCAAGCGTCATAATCAAGCAGCCACAAGACATTACCACGTCCAGAAAGGGAATGTAAGTTATATAAATATGTATGTGTCATTTATTTGTTTGCGATACTTTTGAACGAATTCAATTATTTATACTGTAAAGCGTTTTACTTAAATAATAGTTGGAAATCATTTTCCCTTCACCAATGGGTTTCACATAGAGTAGGAGCGGCACACACACACACACACACATATATATGTAAGTTTTAAGTAACATTTCCATCGCCAAACACCCCGCTTCAAAGAACGCATCTTATTAATATTGGCTCTTGTTTCTTTAAGATATGAATTTGACTTGTTTGTATAACGGCATTAATTTCTTATTATTGTAACTTTAAAAAATGACTGATTTGCGTTGTTTATTTGTTTCTTTTTAATCTTTTTTTCAGATCCGACTTCCTGAATTAAGATTGATCTGAAACATCGGCAACATTGTGTACAAGCAAAGAAGGAAAGCACTGTGAAAACACAACGAAAATCAACAGGATTTCGAATTTGGGACTTTCCGTTTATCTATCTACCTTAAATAATTTACGTCTCTTTGCCAGGGTGCCGTGAGGCGGGATATAACCTGTGACCGGCTGATTAGAATGGAAGTCAATAATATGAATATTGGATATTCATTAAATTAAAATTAAAAATAATCCTGCAATAATCTTTCGAAGTGCCGAAAGGTATTCCGTGCATTACTTGTAATGAAATACAAGTACTGTCAGTAATGATATACACTAAAAACCTGAGGTAACAATAAATATACCATTCATTAATAGTTTGTCTTGACAATAAGACATACAAGCGTAGACTACACATATAATTAAATACATCAGTCCCAGTACAGGTAAAATGCACATGTTATTGCTAATAGAGACAGCTAATGAGCAAAAAAGAAGGAACTTTGGTTTTGATTTGTGGATACGTGTTCACACGAGAGTTACTACGAGATTTTGGGGTTACCTTTTAGTTACCACGGGCTTCCAAGTCCAGTGGGCATAACCCTGACATGAAAACTAATTTCTTCCCAAGGGAGATCACTCAGACCGTCTCTACAGAAGAATTATAACTTTTCGACCATACTCGCCCTGAGAGTATTGATTTACTCCTCTCCAGGAGTTAGGCACAAGGCCAGTTTTTATCTTACTCCCACAAGTAATATGTGACCCAAGGTCGGGTCGGGAAAGTGGGGCTTAAAAATTGCCTGGGCAGCCCCGTCGGCATTCCCCGGTAGGGGCGCCTCAGGCAGTAAGCAATAAACTTACTCCTCCCCAAAGAGGGGAGGCGAAGCCTGGGAGGGTGGACCTCCTAGAACTGCACAGGACAGACCCATAGACCGGTGTAAATCAAGCCCCGAAGGCCAAGACAATACCAGTCTATGGGGTGCAGTATCCATCGGAACAGATACTACACTTTGATCTTAGTCAAAAGGCGTTATTTAACCCCTACCCACAATAGGAATATGTGACACAAGGTCGGAAAGTGGGATTTGAAAAGCCAGCGCTCGAGAAGGTGAGCGCTATGGCCATTAAAAATTGCCTGGGCAGCCCCGTCGGCATTCCCCGGTAGGGGGGCCTCAGACAGTAAGCAATTAACTTACTCCTCCCCAAAGAAGGGAGGTAAAGCCTGGGAGGGTGGACCTCCTAGAACTGCACAGGACAGATCAGACCCATAGACCGGCGGAAATCAAGCCCCGAAGGCCAAGACAATACCGATCTATGAAGTGCAGTATCCATCGGAACAGATACTACACTTTGATCTTAGCCAAAAGGCCAAGAATGTAGACAAAGGAAAATACACATAAAATGAAAAGTAGTTGGTTCAGTTTGCCTTGTTCGTTTAACGGCATATCAACCCTTCTGGGATTATTTACTACTAAAACACAAAAATGATTCTTGTATACAGTTGTTTGAATACAAGTTGCTATCTTACTCATAGCTCAGGTAAACTTGTGGGTTCATAGACCACGCTGTAAATTTTTGTTTATTATACTACTTGGTCACCACTTATCAAGGCCAAGAGGCACTCGAGGATAAAGGTTAATGTGACAGAATGATTGACAGCCGAAAGATGATGAATGCTATGGGAGTACTAACATTGATCAATGTTGTGAACTGCGTTTTGTAACTTATGAGCGGTTTAAGACAAGAATTTATTGACATTATATTTAACGACGAGCAATCTCAGTTGTAATCAGCAGAGAAGCAGTCCGCTATGATGTGTTCCATAGGTGAAGAGACCCTTGTAAAGAAGCTTTGTCGATGGAAGTTCAGCGTGGCGCTAGGCACATGGAGGGAGAAAGGAAAGTATTTTTCCCGTTCTGGTAGAAGAGAGTTCTTACAGTGAACGTCTTACAAGGAGAAACCAAAGATTGGAGTGCAGTTGAGCACTTTCTATGGAAATAACGATCGAGTAGAGAAAGACTAGCAACACCTGTTCTGTGAGAAACGGGATGTACGGAGAAGAAATATCACTCCCACTGGATTTGGTAATAGATGTTGTACTCTGTCGAGGCAGGATAGAGTGCTCAGTAAAAAAAATCTCCAAGTTCCTCACAAGGATGACCCCCCCCCCCCTCATTCGCGCCTCGATTGAAAAGTTCGGAAGTATGCGGCGTCGTCATTAAGTATGCCCAAAAGATTTTTCAACAGCGAATTCCACCAAAAATAAATTAAAAGAAACATGAGATGCGGAGAAAGGAAAAACAAAACAAAATCTCTTTGATGTATGAAAAATGTTTGAGGGTTAATATGTTTCATTGTATTTATCTATTAAAAAGTCTCGAGAGGTGACAGATTTGGTTTTAGAACGCCAAACATATTCATACTAGCATATGTTTTTATGGGAACACGTGCAAACAATCAGATACTCTCTACACACACACGTGTATCTAAATGGATTAATGCGACATATCAAACGAAGATTGTTAGAGTGCGATATCGGCATATCAACCCTTATAGGATTATTTAATGCCGAAAAACATACATATTGGAACTGATTCATTGAGCATAGTGTTGGGGAATTCTTCGATACTCACAGATACTTTTTTCGACAGAAACAGCCGTTCGCCTCTCTGAAGTAGTTGGTGTCATCTAGTTGTAAATGTGGTTGTAGTGGTGATGTGGCAGTTGTAAAAATGTTGATCTTTTTTTCTCCCTTCTTTTACTGGCAGAAAAATTAAAGCTATTAAAATGAACAGAAAATAACTCCATTATTTGCTCTGGTATTTGATTTACTTCTTACAATAATTTGCAGCAAATACATCAAGATGAATTGCATCTTCCCCTTCCAACCCTGTAAGGTGGAAGAGGACATAAAACCCGTTTCTGATCACGTCAACATCTACTTCCCAGAGCAGAAACTCTCTCGCTTTATTCTCATGTACTTCTTCCATATTTTTTCTCTGCTTTCAATTAAAATAAGCTTTTAGTCGAAGTCTACATTTAATATATTTATTGCTCAACATCTCAATTGAAACAAATTGGATTCTTCGCGTTTTGTATCCGAACTCCTTACTTGTAAACATGTTTGTAATGATAAAGTAGCAGTCGTACAGAGGCTGACTTTTTAAAAATCCTCTTTTGGTGTTGGAATAATAGAAGCAATTAAAAAGAACAACAAATAACTCCATTATTTGCTCTAGGATTTGATTTACTTCTTACAGTAATTTGCAGCTAATACATCAAGATAAACTACATTTTACTCCCTCCCCGAATACCCGTAGGGTAGAGGAGGAACCAAAACCCACATGTGATCACTTTGACGACTAATTCAAATCAATCAAATCAAATGTATTTGGTAAAAAATAGCAAAGTGCAACAAGCCATGTAAAGAGACGAGTAGAAGCTATTTACATCAACATATAGTCTGAATGTTTGTCCAAGGCTGTTTTAAGCCTGGATGTAGTAGTAGTCATCGTCACGACCTCCTTTAGTAGGTTGTTTGACGAAGCAAGAACACGGACGAGAACGCTGCCTTCCTTCTATTGAGCCGAAAACGACAGTGGTACATCTTTTGCAGGTGACGGCGGAGACCATGACTTGGCTCTGCGCTGAGATAGACATATCAAACGAAGATTGTTGGTTTGATTCGTTTGTTTAAAGGCATATAAACCCTTTTGAGATTATTTAACTAACCCAAACCCTAACCCTAACCCTAAAACACATATTAAAACTGATTCATTGTTACATATCCTAAGGAAATTCATCGATCCCACATATATTTTTCGTCGACAGAAACAGCCGTTCGTCTCTCTGAAGGGGTTGGTGACGTCTAGTTGTAAAGGTGGCCGTAGTGGTGATGGGCAGTCGTGCAGATGTTGATCTTTTCTTCGTCATTCTTTTGCTGGTTGGAATAATAGAAGCCATTAAAAAGAACAGCAAATAACTTCATCGATTTCTCCTAGACATGATAGACTTTTTACAGTAAACTGCATCTCCCCCTTCCAACATCCATGAGATGAGGAGGACAAAACCCCCGCGTCTGGTCACTTCGGTAGAGGCAGAAACTCTCTAGCCTTTCTGTCACATACTTCCCTCCATGACGTAACTACCGGTACACGTCAACCTAACTCTAAACTTTTAACTTCCTATGGAATTTCCATTCTTTACTTAATTTTAAACTTACGTTGAAATTTCCAATGTTAACCTTACTTTTACACACTTGCATTTACTTATTGCTGCACTAGGAGATTGCTTCTTATAAACAAACCAATGTGGTCATTTTTTATTCACCAAGAATTAAAGAATTATCCAATTTTATCTAATTATATCTTTTTCGTCTTCTTCTATTCATTTGACATCACTTTTCCATTGTCCAAGGGTCAGACGTTATCACGGTTCAGTGAGTCAACTATCTCCAAATTCCACTCTGTACAACCTTGTCTAATCATTTGCTTCCGAGTTTTTCCTGGCCACCCACCCTTCCTACGATTCAAGACATGCATTCTTCTGCAACAGTTTATCCAGGAAGATAACCATACTAGCGTAGCCGATTCGTCCTTAGGATAACCGTTGTAAAGATGAGCACAGTGGTGATCTAGCCGTCGTACACATGTTAACCTTTACTTTATCCTTCTTTGTGGCTGGAGTAATTGAAACAATCACAAAGAACAGTAAATACCTTCATTAATTCCTCCAATTCTTGATTGACTTCTTACCGTAATTTGCAGCAAGTACATCAAAATGAACTGCATCTAACC
>OY744533.1:49726112-49783612 GCA_963556195.1 Sepiola atlantica | reverse complement strand
GCCGTAAAACAAAACTACCAAACCAAAAACGATGATTAAACATTTGAAGATATAAAGAACTTGAAGCATAAAAACTTTTACTATAATGACCAGATTCGGCATTAAATAACCCAAAAAGGGTTGATATGCCGTAAAACAAAACTACCAAACCAATGATACTACTCATTAATTCATACAGCGAACAGAAGAAGAAAGTGAGAATAGTTGTTTCATTCTATTGATCAAAAACACGAAGCATGACGAAAACATTGATGACTTCGAAAACGCAACGATAGATCTTATCAAGAGGATCAAATTTTATAAAAACAAAAGATTTTCAAATGGTATTGCAAGAGAAATTGATAACTTTTCAAAATAAGTTGAATTCCAGCTGATAAAACAAAAAAATTATTACAAAATCGATTATCTTACATACAAAAGGTTAATTTATAAGGAACTCAAGAAATCATGAAAAATAGCTTCTTTTTCAACACTATATAACATAATCAATAAAGCTAAATCTTTACTTACATCTATGAACATTTATAATTATGCTGAAATTGTAACTCCAAGCACTCCAAGATTTCCCCTTAAAGATCACAATATCAATTTCCAGGATAATCCCTCAATCAGATTAATTTGCCCCTCGAAATCAGATTTAGGTATTATAAGCAATAAATAGATTATCAGCTAATAGTGCATTTTTTTATCAAAATTCATCATTCTACAATAATGCATTAGCTAATTCTAGATATTCTGAAAAAATAACCTACAAACATAGAATCATAACAAGTGCCCCTAACCAAATAGTAGTATAACACATAACGGCAATAAGAACAAATAGACCGAATAATCAGAATAGAATATATTGCCAAAAATGATAATAGAAACAAGTACAATTTAGTTAGTTAGACCAATAATAGTGATAATGCTAGACTACATAATTCAGGTAATCATGACGGACAACCTCACCCCCAACAAGCATATTAGATGAAAGGAAAGTATTTGGTTCAATCCACCACGCAGTAATAATGTAAAAACTAACATTCAAAGGAGATTTTTTAGAATAATAGAAAAATAATTTAAATACCTACATAAATATATTACCATTCTAAATAAAAAATACTATGAAAATATAATACTCCAAATTAACATAGCCTCCAACAATTAGAAAATAAAAATCCCGAATAGGAAGCCCACCGTTAATTGTAATTGTCAAAACAAACAACAATGTTTTAAGGTTTTATTGCTTATTTTGAAACAGAAGTATTCGTGGACAAGCATTACAAAATGTATTTTCAAACTTTACATGAACGAAAGCAATCAACGCAAGAAGAAAAAGGAACAAAACAAAAATACGGTTGAGATACAATTTTTAAACGAATGCAACTTTACTCTTGCACGCATTTCGAAATAACGGGCATATCCCAACTGTTTTTCATCATTTTGTATTTGTTTGTAAAACCGAATACAAAATGATGAAAAGCAGTTGGTGGTAGGTATCGCAAAAAATTCATAATCCGACAATGGGAAGAGAAAAGAGAAGAAATATATATATATATATATATATATATATATATATATATATATATATATATTACATACTATTTAAATCATACTTAAAAAAAAACGTTCCAAAAACGCAACCAGATTTAATAAACAAAACGGTGAGGAGTTAAAGATCTGTAATTTGTTTCCGTTATTTATTTGCTACAACAACTATATATATATATATATATATATATATATATATATATATATATATATATATATATTTTTTTTTTTTTTCCGAAACAATAGTTTATGGTAAACAACTGAGGATCCTTTAAATAATGTTAGAAGCAAACTAATATAATAACTGTAAAAAATAAATTGACTTACATGAGTGATTTTCCACTGAACGACTTGAGACTAAAAGTTTTTTTGTTTTTTTTGTTTTTTTTTATATATAGTTTTAATGGTTGAGAAACTTCCGAGAATATATATATATATATATATATATATAATTCTATTGTATTTATATGTTTTCGTTTAACTTTTTGTATTTCTTTATTATTCTAATCGGTTATTTTTTTTTTTTTTCAGTCAAATGCGGCCTTGTAGATGTCTGCAGTCAAAATCGTTGTAGCAGAGGTAAAAAAAAAATAATGTTATATTAAAACCGAACTGCGAAAAAAGACAATTTTTTTAACTCCGAAGTACAAGCTTAAGCAAGTTAACTATATATAAATGTATAGCTTTAAAGCAATACGCTTCCTTAAAAATAATTGAGTACTTTCGATTGTCAGTATTGTTTAAATGTAAATAAATCAATAATCTAATTTAAATGCGATATAATTTAACCCCCCCCCCACAAGTGGCATATTTAATAGGTTAGTTTTTACAGCATTGGATGCAAATAAATCCTGCTTTGCATAGCCTTACAATAAAATGCGAGAATGACTGATCAGTATAACTTTCAAAAGTCCCATCTGAAAGTTCCTAATAGTGTCAAAGAATTAAATTCGTGATACCACCATCACAAAAATTTATTGTTCTGGTCTGTTCGATTTAATACAAATAATCATTCCTTTTCGTGTTTTTTAATGGCGAAACACAATAAACGATATATTTCATACGTTTTATTGAAGATAATTTTATATGATAGCTCGAGGGAACTTGCGCGTTTATCTCTTTCCAACAGTATTTTGTGTAGAAAACACCAAATCTGAGCGGATTTGAACTCCGCATAGGAGATTTCATAGTTCGCAATTTCCTTAGTAAATAATTATACTAGTCACATTCTTTGAAAACTCGGTAACCCATGTTTTTGAATTTTCGAGATGAGGATTGATAATTTGTATTATTTGGATAATCCAGACTACTGTTCTCATCTTGTTTGTTATTCTCACAACGTTTCGATCGATGTAGCCTCCGACCTTAAGACCCCACCCGGTCATGACTGACGAAACGAGAGCATGTTACCCCCGTGCATTAAATAAAGGGTTCCATTCGAAATTCCGTACAGATTTCTGAGTTTTACAAGATACACCTGAAGAAGGTCGGATGTTACATCGGTCGAAACGTTGTGATAATAACATTCAAGATAAGAACTTGGTAACATGTTCTAATAGTTAACTACTTTCCCAGTATATATACACTAGTCACATTTTCGACATAACCCGATAAATGTTCTAATAATTAATTACATCATCAGTAAATAATTATACCGCTCCATTCTTGACACACTTCGGTAACCTATTCCAATAATTAATTACTACTTCTCTTTTTTTTCGATTAATTTTTCATGTCTATAGTTGTTATGCCAAGAACTGGTGGTACATGCCTCCGAACCCCGGTAGGGGAAGGTAGTGCAAGATTGCTGAGATCCGGACGACGGAATGGTTTCAGCAGTTCTTTCGGGGCATCCTTAGTATCATTTCTGTTCCCTTACTTAAATATCAGAGATCATACAGATTTGGTTTTCACAGTAACAGCGTATTTTTTAAATAGTGTTACTGCATATGTTCATTAATCTAGATCAACGTTAAATTCTGTAAAACGTCAACTCTAGGATAATAAATTTTAAAACTTGCATTCCTTATAAAATATCAACATCGTCAGCGAAGTGCTGCGAGTATCAATGAAACGTAGCTGAAATGACGCACCAGCATCCGTCGTGACCGCAAGATCAGCGATTTCTAAAGCCGAAGATCTACCGGAGTGTTTTGAGACCCGTCGCTTTATACAGCTCTGAGTGCTTACCGACAACGAGGAAGGCGGAGCGAAGATGCGCCATTATGGAAACCAAAATGCTCCGCTAGATATCTAGAATTACACTGCTCGACCACGTCTGCAACGAAGATATCAAAAAGCGCTATGGCATTGCGCCGATTGAGTGCAAGATGAGGGAATGGCGGCTCAGATGGTTTGGACATGTGCTGAGGGCCAACAACGACACCGCCGCGAAACTCGCCATTTCCCTAGCAGTCGCCGGAAAGCGATCGAAGGGGTAGGCCGATGATGAGATTGGCAGACGCCCTGCACAAAGATCTCTGTTAAATCGGTCTTCACACGGACCAAGCCTGTGATCGTATCAAGTGAAGAGAAAACTCCATCATTGCGAACTCTGCCGTAGCTCGGGATTAACGCATACGAAAAAGAAGAAAAAACATTTCTTCTAAAATATACAATTTATTCAATAAATACTGAAGATTTATTTAAAATTTGATAATTTGAGGACATATATAACACAAGTAAGCATCCCGACGTCGACCTAAAATGGCTTATGATTATGGTTTTAGTCTGTGAAATAAGATTTGATTCGATTATGCGTCTTAGCGTTGTGTCGTTGCGTGTTTAACTGTGGCATATCTTTTTGTATAGAAATTATGATTATGGGGATAACATGTGTGAAACCAGTGAACTTAAGCTATTACCCAACTTAATGGCCCTAAATATGAGTTGTCCATATTGATTTCATTTTGGTTTTTGAAACTATATATTCAGCAATGCAGGACCCTCAAATGTAGATAAATATTGGTGCTGAATATAATGAAATGAAGAATATTCATTTAATATCACGCAAGAAAAAACAACATTGTGTTAAATAACACCTGTAATTATATCTACCTACATCGGTAAATAAATCAACCGACAAGTGTTCTGGACACAATATTCCGTTTACGTAACATTCCGAGTTTCGGTTATATATATTATTCTTCATTTTATGATATTACTCACTGGTAGTTATCTACTTTTAGTCACACTTAAATTTGCTAACAATAACCATTATTGCTAATTCGACTGATTCTCCTTATTATTGAGATTATAATACATTTCTTTAATACCACGAGAAAAGCTGATTCGTCAGGAATCATTTTATTTCAATCTCTGACTCGTGTCTATCACGCTTAAGTTTGAAATATCATTTCATATCACTAAACGAGCACATTGAATGACACAAATTACGGGTGCATTTTCATCTTTATATTTTGCAGCCTTCCCCTAAGCCTAACAGTAACCCTATCTGAAACTAATGTGGCTCGTATTTTCAAGGAAATCAGAGCAAATAACGGTAACCAGTTTTATTTATTTTATTTGATATTTTTAAAATGTATTTTTGTCTCTAATATTAATCGTGAAGCATTTATGTTTGGCCACTTTTCGTTATTCCGTTATTCCCTTTGTCCGTCATTCCGTCACTCTGTTATTCCCTTAGTCTTCTGATTTTTTGAAATTTGTTCATTTATTTTCCACAAAATTTTGCATGGAATTAGATGACTAGGCAGACATAAATGGCTAGAGGATCGTGCACTAGAGAAGCTTGGAAATCAGGTTTCTAAATATCAGATTCGAGAAGAGTATGAGTGCGAGTTGCATACCTGGATGGGCAACGGTTGGTTGCTGCTGTATACTGGGAAGTTTGTCCCGTCCAAGGGACTAATACCTCTAATAGCCGTATTGCAGACCAACAAGTATAAGGTGCGTCCTGTAATGGATTATTGTAAACTAGATACCTATATTAATGCCTTCAGGGGCGTTGTGGAAGTCTACGGAGTTAAGTTGATAATGTATCCATTCTAAACCTCAGGAAGGCATACTTGTAGATCCATTTTGAGAAATCCATGTGGTCGTATCAGACAGTGATGTTCAAAGGATGTGTTGCGTTTCAACTCTGTGCAACACATGCAGAAACCCATGTTTCCTCAATCGTTACAGAAACATTAAAGTTTAAAAATTGTATTCATGCCTTGGTGGATGCATGTTCTCCCTGCTCGCGCTCCTGCGTGACCAATCCCAGACCGATGGTTCATCGTCTCGAAATCAAAGGTCCATTACCCATAGCTTCAAAAGGACTAAGTCAAGACAAAACTGATAGAAGACAGATGAGGTTTATTCGACTTGATCTTCGCTCAAAATTACCTACCAGTGGTGACGACAGAGATAAATCGATAATCATTGTTCAACCATACCTTCTTAGCGCATCTCAATTTCCCATGGTTACACATTACATGCTTCCAAGGAACTCACTATTCTCTCTCTCACTCTCTCTTTGAGCCATGTGACGTCATGTCCATTTCTATCAATCCCCACAGTCTAGTAAATCTAACCCCGAGTTTAACAAGTTGACCCCGACTGAACTTTCATTTCCTGTAATTCTCAACTAACCGTGTTATGTACTAGTGGGTTTACTCGTCTAATATTTAACTGATAGCGATATTTTCTCACCAGGTTAGGGTTCGGCTTGAACATGGCGCTCCTGGTAATGCGGGCTGTGTTATCAGATTTTTCTGTAAAACTCTCATCCTCCTAAGAGATAGAATGCACACGACTGACCAAAAATGGCAGTTTTTTGTTGAAAAAATCTTCAACATTTCCATGATTGGCTTCTGCCACAAATCCATCAAAATCCCGGATTAATAGTTCTTTGCATGAAGCAATTACTCTTGACCCCATGAAAAATCTAGTTTGTAACCTTCGGAGACTGAAAAATGTCCCCAAATTCACCAAATTTACTCTTTTTCACAAATATCGAAAAGTACACGTAACAAACAGAAATGTCTTTTATATCACAGCAAAATGCCAACAACGGTCTAAATTCCGAGAGGAACTCGTGTTGAGAAAACACCGGAACAAAAGTAACAAAATACTCATCCAACTGCGACCCAAACACGTCCCATGAACTTTCAAACAAATCGTAAATTCTTTCTCTGGACAATTGATTATCAAATCATGTGCACGAATCTTTTTATCGTCTGTCCTCTTCAACGTCCGTTTTCCCTTTGCCCCACTGTCGTTGCATCTCGCCTTTTAAAACGGGTCGGTGTCCACGCACTGTATATACAAAATCCGAAACACTGAGCATGCGCTTTTGACATCTCGCAAATGGCCACTCGACAAGCAAGGAAACGCGCAACGCTTTGGATATAATATCTATCGTCTCACTCATGGTCTTATGATAACACAATTGGCATTAAGTGGTTTTTCGTTTCACCCTAGTACTTCTCCACGGCGTGTTGGCCCCTCCGTCCCTCTTCCCCTATCTATGATCACATTACAATCATTAGTTTTTCCCCAAATCTGACAAAAGTTTTGATCAATGTTTTTTCACATTATTCAAGTAGAAACGATCGTAATGGTAAGATAACTCTTGCTGAGTGTTTTTGTTTCTAATATGAATTTATCTTTTATGTACGATTTAATTCTTAACTGTTTTTTTATAATTTCAGATGGAAATTTACCTAAAAATGACAAGATTGTGGACAGAAGAAAATACATAAATAGGCGTTAAAATAATCTATGTTTAAAAGAAATATTTCTAGTCGAGCTGATTCTACAAATTGGGGTAATTTTATGATTGAGGGAGAAATGGCGGCAATCAATTATATACGGTCAATGGCTATTAATTATTAGTTAGTACTTATTATCAGCATGTTTAATCTGTTAATAGAATATGCGCTCTTGAGACATCTTGGATTATATATTCCAACAAATTTGTTCTGTGGATATAAAAGGTTAAAAGTGATAAAATTAAAAATAATTCCAGTTGCTGTTGGATGGGATTTTTTATCATGCTACTATCTTTATCTATGCGTTTCGAATTGTTTAGCTATTCATGCAAACTTTCGATTAATTTTATTTATTAGACTTTGCTAGCTGAGAATTGCAAAATATATAGAGGTAAAGTTATAGAATAGTTAATATACGAGAAGTAAAAAATAACAACACATAATTTATATCAAAAGCATTAGAATGAAATTATCTAAATAACCTGCACAGTTTTAACGTGTGGTATCGATTTGTAAGATTTTCTAGCGTTTAATAAATCCTACAAATCGTTTCAGCATGTTAAAACTATGTGGATTCGGGAGAGAATTTCATTCTAATGCGTGTCTTATAAATGATGTGCTGTTTCTTGGTTTACGACTTCTCGAGTGTTAACTATTCTGTACGTTTACTATATACACTTTTGATTTGAACATACCAGATATTTACGTTAAGTTAATAATAATTATAAATAAAACATGTTTAGGCGAGAAAAACATAAAATGTGTTTTCTATATTTAGTGAAGTTTATTTCTTTAAAATTGTATTAACTGTTAAATGTTATTTTAAATAAACGCATGCAAACTTGATTATGTACGTGTTATTGTTTTTTAAGGGTTTAGTTTTGTTTGTTGTTGTTGTTTTTACGCGACCCGAAATATGGTGAAATAGCAACGTGTATTCAACTAATTTCGGCATTAAATAACTTAAACGGGTTGATATGCCGTAAAACCCACCAAAGACGAAAAATGACTCCAGAAGAATTTGTTTAATATTAAAATAAATTCATCAACCGTAGTCGAGGGCAACACGAAAGCTTTCATTTCGTTGGCTACTACACTGACATCTAGGGGATGGCGTCACTCCTTTCCCTTGATTTCTCCACTTACTCTTGATTCTAATCTTATGATGCTGAGTTCTTAGCAAGGAGGCATCAAGTATCATTTCTTTAGTCTTTCGTATGACTCGACTTTACTTTAAATACAATGCTGTGAAACATGAACGTATTCAATTCTCTTGGAGGAGTAATAATTGTCTGATTTATTCCCTGCTTCCTTTGTCCCAGTTAGTTTGATTCGTTGGTCTAGTAGTCTTCATTAATTCGCTATTCAGATACCTAGTTATAATACATCTTCTTATTCCAGTAGCTTCTTTTGAAGAACTACTGGCTTTCTGGAACTCTTTTCCTGCTGACTGCTTTCCTCCTACATATAGCTTTGGTCTTTTCAAGACTAAGGTAAACCTCCTGTCTTTACATTACTCATCTTTCGTAAACAAATAAATAAAAATGAATAAAACGTTTCATTTTTACTACAACACGCATTTTGTCTGGGCTTTTTTTTGGGGGGGGGGAGTATTTGGGGGAGGGGGATTTGGGCTGGGTTTTTGGGGGCGGGGGTATTTGGGAGTATTTTTTCATTGCGCTCTTTTTGTTTTTCTTTTCTTTTTTAATGTCTGTTTGTTATCCCAATCCCCATTATTTTTCACATTTGTATAACAATTTTGTAAATAAATCTGATTGAAAATCATTAGGGATATTTTAAGTAGGTTAGTCCATTGAGTGAGTGTGGTATTGTGGCGATTGGAAAAGTAAAGCTGATGGAAAGAATAAAAAGAACAATGCTCGTACGAATGGGTCGGAATTGTATCTAGTTAAGACTTGGATAGACAGTGAATAACTCCACCCTCTCTCCCAATTCTTATGCGCAATGCTTGTGAGAATGATATTTTTTTAACTAAATACTCAGAGTAAATACGTTTTCAGATCTTTTGTAGAAGAACCCCGCCAAAAAAAAACCACCACCAGTAATAAAAAAGACAGATAACTGTCCACCATTCTGCGATGCGTTTCACAGTGGCGTTTATTCTGAATGTTGTACAGACTACCCTAACCCTAACCCTAACCCTAGCCCGACACATGTTTAGACAGGACTAACAAAAGTAGGTCAAGTGTGTACGCGCATTACGCATGACTGGCGGTTTTTTTTATGCAAAACTCATTTTCTTCCGTGGTAGCCTTTATGCAAATTGTGAGGATTGTCTGTTTTATTTTCTATACCAGTTAAAGTACCGTACTCGTCAACGCAGGTTTTCTCAAACCTTTCTCTTTCGCACGTCAGTTCAAAGGGAAAAGGTTTTGTTGTTTTTTTTTACTTTAAATCGCAATAAAATAATTAAAAAAATATTATTCAGGTGGTGGTGGTGGTGGTGGTGGTTGTTGTTGTTGATGATGATGATGATGATGATGATGATGATGATGATGATGATGATGATGATGATGATGATGATGATGATATTTGGGTGTGTGTGTGGGTGTGTGTGTGTGTGTGTGTGTGCTAGGAAATAACTGGAACGCTATCGCAAAAAAAAAGAAAAAAACATTTGTCTAATGTGAGATTCGAACACTTAAAGATGGAATAAAACTGAGCGAACGCTGATCCATATAATCACCGAACAAACTAAAAAAACTGTCTTTTTAACCTACTTATAGTGTTTATGAGTTCGATGTATGGATCTCTCGGCATAGATTAAAAAAAAGTAATTCGATTGTCTAAAATAAATAAATAAAGATTTAATAAAGGTTTTTAACAATAAAAAAATATATAAAAAAGGATGACAAATACGTAATATGATTTGACTAAAAAACAATCTTGATTTATTTTTATATGTTTATTTATTTATTCCATGAAAAATGCCAATATACTGAAATCATATGCCCTTCATAGGGTTAAGATGAAAATTCATATACACTAAATGTACAAAAGCAAGGAAATTCCCAAATGTTTACACTTTTATTGTCATTAAGGGTATGACTACATATCAACCAAACAATTTCATTATCACATCACTACAGTATAAATCTCTATGCATAAGTGGATGAAGTGTGTGAGGTGCGCTGAAGAAAAATTCTTACCAGTAAAATACATAGCCCTGTTGTGCTCGCATACCCTTAATGACAATAAAAGTGTAAAAAATAGGGAATTTCCTTGCTTTTGTACATTTAGTGTACATGAATTTTCATCTTAACCCTATTAAGGGCATATGATTTCAGTATACTGGCATTTATCATGGAATGTCACTACTTTTGTAAAGGCTATGCCTCAATACAATGGTCATTTTTAAGATTTTTTGGAATTTTCTGGAAAACTAAGTTATATGGTATGTGGCAAGAAAATCAGGCCCTACGTAGAATTGAGATAGAGAATTGAAATTAGTATATATTCACACGAAATCAACTACGGGAAACAAGCCGAGAAACAGCGCCGAAAAGTCTGGGAAAAAGCGTGTAAGCTGTCAATTATAATTATCCATACAAAATGGGAGAACATTGGCCAAAGAGGTGGAATATTGATAACGGCTGTACAATTTTGGTCAAGAGTCTTTTGGTCACCCCCCCCCCCATAGAGAGAAGAAAGCGAATAGTGGATTTGTCATGATATAGAGATAACATTTAATAGAGAAATTCACATTATCTGAATCAGGAAGAGACGCACCCTGGCCCCGAGAGAGAAAGAGAGAATAGAGAAATAGGTGAGAGAGGGAGAAGGATTGGAATGTCGCTAAGGTCTTAATCACTAATGGTGTCGACATTTGGGAAACAGCGAGAAGAAAGTGAATAGGTGTTTTGTGATAACAGTAATGTTTGAGAGAGAGAGGGAGTGTGGGATGCGCGCTCTCGGGGGGAGAGGAGACCTTTTGGTTTGCAGAACGAGATCAGTCACACAGTCAGAGCTGAGATTCCGGCCGAGCTGGTCGTGATTCTCGGATACCGAGGGAGCCGTAGCCCGGGCTCCGCCATCGTTTTCCAACAGAGATTAATGTCTCACTTAGGACCAGCAGTCGTAAGATTCGCGCAGAGAGAGAGAGAGAGAGAGAGAGCGAGAGAGAGAGAGACGAGATAGTTAGTAAACAAAGACATTATCGAAAAGCAGACTTTAATTCGACGTTTTAAAAACAGTTGTTTATCTTGGTAATAATTATTTGATACAAAAAGAAACCGCTGAGTTGTTTGAATTATTCCTATTGTCTATTTGCTCTGTTTGTGTAACCTTGCCTTCACAGAATCACGGGATAATCATCATCGCCATCATCATCCGACCTGGAGGAGATTCGACACATCTCTTGCCACTATTGACGATCACTGGTCAAAGAGGGTGTTCACAGTCTAGAAAGATTTATGCGCAGAGAACCAGACGTGGGAGCACAGAGATAGAGACACGAGTTGACTACATATGTTACAAGTGGTTCAGTGACACCGGAGCAGAGTGAGGTATCTGTTTTACTCGGCACCGCGACCGGGATATCAAACACCTGTGCGTGAGTGGCCGACAACGATACCCACGGGTGAAAGAAGCGAGTGGTTGCTTGTGTTACATTTGGTTTCGTGACGCAGGATCGAGTGGGGTACCTTTTTAAATTTGGTGCCGTCACCAGGAAGAAAGTGGGGTCTTTATTTTTACAGGTAAACTGAAATTAAAATGCCATCAACTAGACCCTAGAACCTCTATCTGACAAAAATCAGCTGAATCCATCAAATAGTTGATGAGATACAAGGTGGCACATACTTACGTACACACAGATAACATGATTTCATGATTGAACTTTCTGGATATCTGGGTTGCCTTGACTAATGATGCTGAAATTCTACACACTTATAGAACCTATCAAATAAAAATTTTGTGCAAAGTTTTAACTAATTTGTTTATTGGTTTTTGAGTTATGATTGATCAAAGAAATGAGATTTCCTGCATAGGCCATTTTTGAAGTCTATTAACGGATAGAGCGCTCTCGCGCCTCCCTTGATTCTACTTATTATACGTTTTCTTACACCAGACGGAGATAAACGCGAATCAGCAAAATCGCACGATAGAACAAAGAGAATTATCTGTGGTTAACGTGTTTGTGATGTTTTCTCCCTTGGCGAAATGTAATCCTCAAGCACATTAGCAAACACATTTCTAAGAACTTTTTGCATTGGCTTAATGCATAAAATATGTTACAATTGTACTATACATATATTACAGCCCAGTTTTAGGGTCTAACGAAATCAAGGTTAATTAAAAGCGAAAATTTCAGGTTGACATGGAATTATCATAGTATCTCTTAACGCCAAAGTTGACAGTTCTCATAAAAATGATTAATTGTTGGGTAAATACTGAAAATGTAATTAAAAATTGTATAATTCCTTTATTTTTTGTTACTTTTTAAAATTAGTAATTGTGTTAATTATACCTTTATTTCAGATTAGGGCTACTCAGATTATAACGAGTCATTAAAAAAATAAAGAAAATCATTCGTCGTAAAAAGTGGTTATGGTAAAGATTTGGTACTGAAATTCAGTTCTGGTTGCTGCTTTACAAACGGGAAGACGGTGTCAATGCAGAAAATGTCCCTTCTGATTATCTTCCTCTCAAATAACGTGAAGTCATGGTGAAACTCGTGAATTATTTTGAATACAATTCATTATAAACTGTTTTTATTAAAAAATGTGAGTATTTGTAATGAAATAAAACTACATTTTCGGTTCATTTGAGTATTTGTAAAGTAAAACGGTACTTCTTGCAGTTTACGGACCGTGCTGAAATAATAGCGTCATTTTTAACATGGGGAGGGGGCTTTGTTAACTATTCTGTACTTCCACCTAACAATTTAATAAACAAAATTCCAATTAAAAGCGTTTGATTTTCTTATGTGAATTATAATGGAGTACACTTTCTGCATTGTCACCGTCTTTCCGTCTGCGAAGCAGCAACCGGAACTGAATTTCAGTACCTAATCTTTACCATAACCAAATAAGTCGTAAATCGTTAATGGCTGTCGTATCAAGATAATGTACTTATCTTTTAAAATTACAATGAAAATTATGCAATGTAAAAGATGTGGCACAAAGCCAAAAGCCGTCGTATCGAGATAATGATTGGCAGATATGTACGTCTTGCGAGGCGGATCTTCTCTATAAAAAGACGTTAACATATGGCATAACTCCCATCATTCGTGAAGAGCGCCATCTAGCTGCCGTCAAAAGTGAACGTAGAAATAATTGCACACGGTACCAGCAAATCGTTCGTCTATTCAGCATAACAACAACAACTAATGATGGCCGCATTCGGAATAGGAATTTTCCAAATCTTATACCTCATGGCAATGTTAGGTAAGTTTACCGTTTTTCGTTATTAGTATTACGTTTTATTTATTCTTCTGTAGTGTACCCGGTGTTGCCCGGGGCCGGTTTATTAGCATTCTAAATGACTTTCGTCGGCTGTGTTCATGGTACTAGCCTGGCCAATAGTGACTGCCTTGTTGGTGAGAAGACCTTCTTAGGGTGCTTTTAAGGATTAGGTATCCATAGATTTGCAGACATGACGTCAGTTCCCACTATGAACGGAGAAAGACAAATCAAGTTCCGGTTTTTACCGTAATATACAAATAAAAAGGGTGTTGTTACTTGCCAGACGACTATTTTTCAATCATTAAGGAAGATAAAGTTCCGACTTTTACACTTTTTTTATACCCTTATACTTTTACAACTTTTTATTAGGAATTTTTAAAATACTTTTCATTTACCTTTACTAAAACTGGTTCGGCTCGTATTGTGCAGACGTAACGAAACAGCATTACAGAATACACTCCAATAAAGATAGAATCGGTTTCTTTCATTAAATAACATTTTGAGGGCGGGGATAATGATACATTAATTCTTTTCCTTTACGTTCGGAAGTCTCCGATCACACTCTGAATTTCCAAATTTTATTGGATACCTATTCCTAAAAAGTACCCCCTTTTGTCAAGATAAGGTATGCTTCGGCTCAGTCCTAGAATGTGTTCATTGCCAGGCATTACCACCTCTTTCGGTAAGTGGGTCGTTTTATTGCGGTTGCCTGAGCTACAAAAATAGCCGATAACGAACCACTCGGCATTCCGATAGCTCCCACTGGGGAATGCCAATAGGTCCGTTATCAGAAATTGTCGATCCCCCACTAGAGTGCCCACTCGGAGGGGGGGAGCGTTTTTTTTAAGTTTTTTTTTTTTCCTTCTGGCCATGACGCATTTTTCTGCAGTATAAACACAATTAAATCAGCAGTCTGCATGGGGAGGAGGGGGTTGTTATTCTTTAATGTTTTAAATTGCTTGAAATTCTCAATTAACTATTTACAAGACGTAAATAGTTAATTGAGAATTTCAAGCAATTTAAAACAATTTAAGATGGCTGCCATTGAAACATCTTAACCTAACTTGTTTTATAACAATTTGGTTCATTAATTTAATGATCAAACAATACCGTAATTATATTAAGGTATTTTTTTTTGGTAATTAAATTATCAATTGAAGAAAAGGTACTTATGCTGTTTAAGAACCAAGATAAAATAATGTTAGAAACCCATTCTTAATATGGGGAGGTGAGGGGTTAACTATTCTGTACTTTCGCCTAACAATTTAACAAACAAAAGATACCGTAAGAAAAATTTTTAACTTTAAAATCCGATCTAAAAATAATAGCCCAGTCTGTAAACTGCAAGCCCCGAAGAAAATTGTTATACAAACTAATTTGATTACGTCGTTAGTGCTTCTATGGAATTTGAACCGAACTAAATCGACTTTTGCCAAACTAAAAATAACTCTTAGGTTAGGGGTTAAAAATATCAGTTCGGTTCAAATTCTGTAGAATTAGCAACATGTTTAAATGACAGCCATTTTAAAGCTAAAAACCTCAATATAACCAATTTGTGTCTACATCGGAATTTGTATTTTTACATTGATATTGAAAAAATAGATAAAAACGGACGGAACATATGTTAATTTCTAGTTATTTTTTAAACTATTTGTAAATGCATTTTTTATATCCTGTTAAACATTTACTGTCGACTTAAACAGTTCGGTGAAATTCCAGTCGACAACTTTTAAAATATAATTTATAGCTAACGCAGAATTAAATTCTTTATTGAAATAATACAGTATTTTGCTGTTTTGTTTGTTTGTTTTTTAGGGGGAAGAGGGTTTTTTTCTTTGTATGTCCATGTTAATCTTTAATATTTCTGTATTCGTGCCTCTTTGTTTTCTAAATATAATCTCTAGATAAGAGATTTAGCCCTACTTCCGATAATATTAGCACCATTAGATGGTTCCCATGATTTAATCGTCAATCGTATTTGCTATAAATACCAACTGCTGATGTAATTCCAAGACAAAAGGAAGACCTTACATTGCTGGCCTTGCAAAAAAAAAATGTTGCAGTTATATATTTAATTTTAAGATTAGGGAATTAAGGTTAGTGTTGGAATAAGGGTAAGGGACTTTTTTTTTCTCCGAGTTTGTTTTTTAAGAATACAATGAACTTTTTACTTTGTCTCTTTCTGTAAAAGTTGAAATTTGGAGAAGGCCATTTTCCTTGCAAAACAAAATGCAACCTTCTGATTGATATCCCGTGTTGTCTTAACATTCATTTTAGAAGCACTAGGAACAAGATAGTACAGGCATGAGGTGCAAACTTTTCCAATCTGACAAACTTCGTGCTACCGTCGTATTGTAACTAATTAAACTTGCCATGAAAAAGTTTTTACGTGAGGGGGGACATTCGGAACGGCATACCTTCTTTCGTTTAGTTACGTTCGTTTTCGTAGCATTCGTTGTACATACGTCACGCCTGTAAATGTTTGGTCGTATTTCCCGAAACTGTACCCTATTTTATTTTAAATATTTATTTATGTCCTCTTAATTGCCTTCTCTTGCGCTGCTACTTTTTTGCCCCTGTTGAGCGGAACTGACTTCTGCACAAAGCATACGATGATCCTACCTCAAGATTGTCTGGGCTGCATGAAGTCCTTCTCGTTGGCCGTAGCTATTCATTATACCTGCAAGTTTTTACACCCTAACCACCTACATCTTGAGCCTTTATTTAATAACTTAATTTATTACGGATGTGGTAGTAATAAATTAAGTTTGTTTTATACCCTTTTTGTTTTATATACTTCAGAAATGTCATCCGCTGCCTGTTTCGGAAATGTTACCTGTAAAGGCGTTACTCTGGTTGGCCGGGCTGAGTGGGGAGCACGTCCGCCCGTAAAGGTAGTTTCCATACCGATGCCTGTCCAAATGGTCTTCATACACCACACGGCGATGGATTTTTGCACGAACATCTCTACATGCTCCGAGGCAATGAGGAAGATTCAGGACTTGCACATGGATGACCGGGGTAGGTACAACTCTAAATTATACCGGAGAAATAGCGTAATATACGCCTGAAAATACGGATCCAGTTTTGACCTCTACAAACTCCATCCATTACGATGTGTATTGTAAGTGTATGTCTCTTCAGGCAAGATGTTCATGTTATTTAAATTCAGATCCAGTAAATGATTTGAAATAGACGTTTATATAGGCTCTCCGGAAATTTTTTTCCCCATATGTAATGATGTAAATTGGTACGAGTTGATGGGTGATGCTTGCTTTGAAGTGGTAATTGTGAATTTTCGATAATATTCGAACCTGTGAACTTGAGACGAAATTTTCTTCTATTGATCAGATTATTTAATATCTATATCAGTGATTACCCTTTTTCTTTTATAGGATGGTCTGATCTCGGTTACAATTATCTGGTTGGCGAGGACGGTCGTGTGTACGAAGGTCGCGGCTGGGATCGTGAAGGGGGTCATACGAAAGGATATAATCGTGAAGCCGTCGCTATATCGGTAATGGGCGATTTCTCAGACAGGCTGCCAAACGACAAGGCCTTAAATGCTGTCAATAACCTCATCGTATGTGGTATTAAACAGAAAAATATCACCAAAAACTATTCCTTGTACGGACACAGGGACGTGCGCCAAACCGCTTGTCCGGGAGATAAGTTCTATGATTTGATTAAAAAGTGGCCTCATTATGATTTAAGGAACCAAAATAAAAGTACCATTATTGGTTAAACTCGAAGAACTCAAAAGAACATTCGGCAAAATGCTGCAGAGAATGGAACCATAATAATAAAAAATAATTTTTAACATTTTAAACTGTATAATTTTACTGATCATTTTAATTGTGCCTGTGTGAATATGTATGTTAAACAAGATTCTTTTACACTTGAAATTCTGAAGTCTTTTATTCCTTTGTACATAGCAAGCACGTGCGTATCGTTTAGTGTCGATGTGTATATATTTTACTTAGTTGTATTGTTACATAGACCTCCCCTAAGAGGGGAGATATAATTTATCGCTAGTCATTACCAAATAAAATACATGAACGTTCATAATATATCTCGCTGGCCGTTCGTTCAGGCATGCGTCTCTAAAGTAATCCTGCCCAACTGAAGAAATGCCACTTTCAAACAAGTTCGTTCATACCCCGGAAAGGACCAAGGGGCAACAGTTGAAGGAAAAAGGTTTATTCGCCTATGATCGTCAGTTCTCATCCACTAACCGGAGGGGGGGGGGGGTCTGGGTTAGTGATCACTTGGGGGGGGGGCTTAGCTCTCTTAAATTTATCGTCGATGTTAAGACATTCTCTACACGTGGTGTTCCTCTCACAAGCTCTTGACCCCTCTTTTAGACATGTCACGTCCGTTTCCAGGACACGGCAGGTTCGAGATAGCATTGAATGCACTCGCTGACCAGATATACATACTTGTCAACGTTGGCCTGCGAATCTAAATCACGATGAATACTCGCAAGCGTACCTTTTTACTATGCTGATTTGGGAACTTCATCTAAAGAATTTGTTAAATATCCAATTTGTTGTAGAAAGACTACCAACGTTTCTTCCCAGGAAGTGGGCATAAAAAATCATCATCCCACGCTCTCCAGATGTGGCAGCAGCGCTCTATTTTAAGACGTATCTGACATACATATAATTCTTGTTCACCCCAAACAAGGCATATTGCTATATGAAGATATTTGTTCACATACCAATATGTATGCATGTTGGTACTGTCGGAGGAAACGGTGAGCAAAAAATGGAATTCCAAAAGTGAAATCCTCCCGAAATCTAGGGACCTCAACAGTGAAGGGCTTGGATTTTGCTGTTGGTCGGAAATATTTTCATTCGGGGGTTACAAATACAGTAAATTTAGCGTGGCACATTCCGTTAAACAAGCACAAGGATTCAACACTGCTGCGATGCGACACGGCTGGAGCTTGGCAGACAGTGCGTGATCTATTAGGTTATAAATTCTGTCTGCACCCTATTCAAGAAAAAGGGGTTAGTTGTTGGTCCACCTGCCCAGATGTGGCAACAATACTCCCTGCACAACCGAATGGTTGCTATATATATATATATATATATATATATATATATATATAATACACACATTACAAATGTCGTTGAATATAACCGACAACATATGTCTGAAGTACTTCCAGGTCCATCTCTAGGGAATCGGATAAAGACCATAATAATATAATTCCAACCAAACCTACCTATTAACATTAACACCATGGTCTTAACTTGATTACTCTAAAGATGTGAATTAAGGGCTAAAGTTGAAGTGGCAATATGCCTTCTTTGGGTTGCATAAGTTTTTTTGTTTTTGTTTTTAATTCTGCCTGAAATAACGCTGATCTGACAAGATTAGCTTAATGCTATCTGATTTACATTTTATTTTGGTGTTAAGGCAAACTGAAGCTTCAAATGTTCAAGATCCAACCCTCAACAGTCGGACACCGATTGAAACCTCATTGATTATTGTTGTTCGGGACGAACCCCGAACGGTTACTGAAATCAGGACTTCTTAGAATTAGATTGATCACTAGTTTAGGTGAAATGGTTTAGTCCTCTTTTGTTTAAAGCTGGACGTTTTATCGGACCAAAAACTGAGGCATTAAAATGTCCTTAATGATCTCCAATTTACTTTACACTAATCCAAGAAGGTTACAACTGACATACTGGGTCTCTCTTGCAGGTCTTCAGCATTACTCTGCAAAAGATTTAAGAATTTCCTCAAAAACAATAGCTGACGTACGTAAGTCAGTTTACTGTGGCATTATTTAAATAAATACTGTCTCTCGGATACTGATCCTATGACTGTCCGTGAACTCCTCCATAGATTGGGATAACTGATAACGCCTGCACCTCCTCGTCTATTCATTAATGAACCCGATAAGAAAACAAAGAACCGTAAATGTTGTCTCAGCAAAAATCTAGCACTAGGATTCAATTTTCAAAGGCACAAGTTAGCTGTCTGAAGATTTATTAGGAAATTTATAGTGCGAACCTAGTGTTAGTGTTTACTGCTAGAAGCCATACTTTCTTTCTCCAATGTTCTCATCGAGGGGATAGCAGAATTGATTAGTGGTACTTTTTGAAGTTATATATTTTAGTACTTCAGAGACTGAAAGCACCTTGTTTTCCTTCTAGATATTTACTTTCCTCCCACCACGAAGATGTGGCACAAGACAGAAATTGAGAATAAGATAACGCACAAGTGGTGCACTCTGGGGCCCCTTATAAATTGCTTGAACAGCTCAGGGCATTCCCTGCTGTGCGTATCTTAGGCAACTAGTTAGTTTATAACCTTTTCCCAAAGCGAGAGGGCAAAGCCTGGAAGGGGTTGATCTCTATAATTGAACAGAACAAATGCCGCTGCTGTCACAATGGCCCGACTTTTCTCTGATGGATCGTCATCATCTATATATTAATACGATAGCGTGTGTGTTCGTGTGTCACGCTTCCGGCAAAAGCTCTACGCATGCGTGCCACACCTAGGTTTTAAAAAACATTCAACTCGCCTAATTTTCGAAACATTTTCAAGTATTTCCCGTTAGCGACGTAGTATTTTTAACTTCGGCCCGACTGGTTTATAGTTCGATCCCAACCAACCTCTAAGATTTTTTTATACATTTCGAGGGAAATGGAAAGAGGGTAGTGAGAGGACGATCTGGAAGACACATTAATACACATATTAATACAATAGCGTGTGTTTGGGAAGGAGTAAGTTTATTGCTTACTGCCCCTATTTTTAATGGCCAGAGTGCTCACGTTCTCGAGCGCTGGCTTTTCAAACCCCACTTTCTCGACCCTACCTTGGGTCACATCTTACTTGTGGTAACACTGGCCTTGTGCCTAACTCCTGGAGAGGAGTAAATAAATATTCATGAATTGGAGCCAAATTTAATTTAATCAAAAACATTTACAAAGTAAGGTTTAGTCGTCGAAATATTACCTTCACTAGAAATATTGTATATAAAGAAGTTTTGTAAATTGTTTCATGTATTGTTCATTTTTTTTAAATAAATATACAAGTCCAAATCTTATATTTTATTCAAACACTAGCGGAACCCGTCGCCCGGCGTTGCGCGGGAGAAAGTACTACCTATTGCATAAAAAAGAAACCGCCTATTGTTCTTTCCCCCCCCCCTCTACTGTGTTGGTGAATGTTTTAAATTTTAAAAAAAGAAAAGAAAACGTGTTAGAGAAGAATGGGATCGAACGCCGATAATGGCGATAATGAAACCTCCCTTCTTAACCATTGCGCCACAGTTACTACTTGAAAAATACATGTGAAAATAGGCCAGTTAACGTAAGCTTGTTTACTGGCAGCTTCTGGCGACGAAAAATAAAGTTCAACAATGACACGGTTTAGGTCATTTATTTGAGAAGGGTTAAAGGTATATGATTTTGAAAATATTAATGCGTCGGGGTCTAACAGTATCTTGGCGGCTATTGAATTAAGTAGGAAGTCGATTTAATGAAGGAATTGTAGCCGCCATCTTTGAAAAATAAATGTTGCAGGAACTGTGTTCGTTAATGTCATTCGCTTAATTCCGGAATGAATGTAAATGTGGAAATCATAGTTAGAAATAGGAAAAACGTAATCTGATTTTCGCGGAATATCATCGGATTCAACGGGAGCGGTCATTATTTGTTTGCGTATTGCTTTATATTATGTAGTAAATTAATACCAGGCAAATAATAAATAAGGACGGACTGTTTTGTGAAAAGTAAACTGTGTTTATTAGTACCCGGTGTCGATGAGTGTAGTCACAGTACACAATTGTTAGGGGGAAAAGTCTTTGCTACCACCTATATGGAGTTGGTTTTTCGGAGAGACGTTGATGGTGGGCCAAATGTAATATTTAGTGTTAGGTTGGAAAAAATAATAACAACTTTACTAAAACACGCTCGAGTGAATAAGTGTAGTATAGCGGTGAGTTTAGTAGCCTGTGATGTATGTGATTATGTTCCTATACTCCGAGAAGGTACAGGGGGAAAAACGTCTCTACTTTATATATTAGATGTATAGGTTAGGAACAAGATAATTAGTATTAAAAACATCATTTCGTGTAATTTACACGGGTCCCGCTAGTCTAGTATGATTGGCGTAAGAACGGACACGGCTTTCTTCACCACTTATTTTCCCACTAGCCCACCACCCTGTATCCACTTATCCCGATGCTTTGATTTAAAGAATCATCCCACGGTAAGTCGATAGCTCGTTTAACTTTTAGGGCTGTCAAGTGATCAGCGCAGTTGCACTGTCTTAGACTGCTTGTGCGACTCAGCACGAGACAAAAATAACAAAATACAAAAACACGCGTGTTTATAGTCCGCACCGGAGTTAAATGAGTGAGTTTTTTCCCCCGTACGTTCTTTCATTTCCGGAATATAGCCACGCGCAGAATCGGTAGTTTGCTTGACTTCCGACTTGTAAAGGGGTTGAAGTGGGTTATTTCCCCTTTAATTGGACATCAAAGATAGAAGACCTGAATTATGAGTCTTTACTATTTACTACACTTGCAATATTTACCTTTTTGAAGCCTTCTTCGGAATAAATTTATTCCATTTCAGTGTACGACGTTGCTGTGGGATCCATCGATTTCTGCCCAGAAATAAAACTATTACTCTACTTCTTCGTCATGTTATTATTTCCCTCTGGTATGTGTAGGAATAGGACTAGTTCATGTAACCTTCCTCGCACAACCTTTTAGCCTGAGCCTTTCTTTTTTCGTGTTTTGCCAAACATGTACTTATGTTATTCAAATCCTTACACACTCTACTTTTTTACTCAGATCTAACTAGCCGTTGCCCGCTCTGGAAAGTCTACTTTAAACTACATTTAGTCGTAGTAATGCCGCAAGTTATTTTCTCTTGAGAGAGAATGAAAGTAATAATATTCTGTCGACGAAACTTCAAAAGTTAATTGATTCTTCGTAAATAGCTGTGATCAGGTGGTGTCTCTTCCTCTTTTAAAAACCACGTTTTTTTTTTTATATTGATATTGTAGCAATTACATGTTGATGGACTTTTCTAATAGCTAATGTTTCTATGCTGAATGATTGATTTATTATCCAATGAAAAACACTGTGCATGAAGTGCATTTCCGTTGGACTAATACATTTTCCCGCAGCTGAGTTAGTTGGATTGAGGATGTCAACAAAGGCGGTCGTCTAAGCACGTTTCTTTCCAGCTCACAGCGACATGGAACTCTTTGAAATTTAACGTCAAATCTTTTCTCAACACAACAAAACCAACGTTTTGTTCCAGTCATGCCGAAATAAAGGCTTCTGTTATGTGACTAAAATTTATTCCATATTTATAAGTTCTTTTTTCCATGAAGATTTTATTTTAATAGTTTAGCAAACGGAATCAGCTAAACTGAAATGTAACCTTCGGTTGGTTTCTCTACGAGACTGCTTTTATTAAGAGATAGATCCCTACCACATAACAAACTAAATTAGCCACAATTATGAATAAAAACTCAACGAATGAAAGGGCAACGAAATTAAAGTAAAAGCGAATTCTAGTTTAAATGACTGAATATTCGACTTTTTTTTTTTTTTTTTTTTTTAAACAACTCGCTAATTATTCGTCACACAATGGGGGAAAAAAAGTGCTCCCTTTTTTCAGTGCGGTAAATGTAAAAAAAAAAAAAAACTAACAAGTTTCAAAACGCCTGCAGTCTTTTCGTCTGGGTATGCAAGTTAATATACCCCTTACTAATGGAGAGTTCTGAATAAGGGAGATAATAGTTATTCTTGAAACTATTATAAATAAGCTTAACGTAACACTCGATAATTCCCGAACCTGACTAACAAATCAATTTTTAGGCAAAATTCTATTTTGTTCATCAACATAGTGTATCGCCCTAGAAGACTAATTCCAAAACTTCTCTAACAATTCGATGCTTTATTTTGTAGATGTTATTGTGTTAAAAAATTCAAATTTTATATAAAACTGTCATTTGCTTATATTTAAAATTTAATCCGAACATTTTTGTAAGTTATTTACTTACAAAAATGTTCGGACTAAATTTTCTTTCAAGCTTAAGGGGTAATATTAAAACAAAAATCGGGAATTTACCAAAAATAAACTTTGGATTTCATATAATCGTTATCGCTGAAACGTGTGACTAAATCCGTTTTATTTTTTTTATTTTTTAAATAATACCGCATGACGATATTTCATTCATTTCGATCTGACGGGCAGAGATTGCCTTGAATATGACGAAAAGGTTGCCCCGCTGACGTGCCGAGATTACTAGAAAAGCAGCAGCAACCCTAGTAGTCGTACACAGAGTATAACCGTAGACTTAACTTCGGAAGAGCTACATGGTACTATCCGGGTAAAAAGAATAGTATTTTCATTAAAGAAAACTTAGGCTTTTTTTTTAATACTAATGGTTAACCACTTCCTAAAGCCACACAAGGATAAGGTTTGAGATTTTTCCGTTGGATGGTGGAACAGTACTACAACAGAATTGATAACTGTTACATTAATGTGTTGACATTGGACTTTAACACGACCATGTTGAAATCTGCAGGGAAACATTCCCGCGGTAACGTGTTTAAAAGGTGGGAAGCTCTTGGAAAGAATCTCTGCTCATGGCAGTTTCGCCTGATATTAGGTACAGAGGAAGAAAGTTTTAGTTTTATTTTTATAGTGTTTAGTAGAAAGACTTTCTTCGTGGTGTTTTACTGCGTTTTTTTTTTTAAGTAAGGACATGAAAAGTGCAAAACTACAAATCCATGGAATAAAGATTACAATGTTGTTTGTACAATCGCCATTCCTTTGTATGCAACCTTGCTGCTCTGGGTGTCGCAGGTAAATAACCTGAAATCTTGCAGGTATAATAAATAGCAACGGCCAACGAGAACTCTATGCAGACCTGACGAACAATCTTCGTGTGCTCTAGGAAAATGTCCGAATCGGTCGACAACAGCCACCCCCACCCATAAAGTTCAACTCTAAATCACCGTGGTAGGGGGAGTGACAATGTGATAGTGTCAAGCTATCCAGCTAACAGGAAAAATCCAGAAAGAATCGGCATCAGAATCCGTCGTCCTATGCATATTGCAAGCAAAGATGTGTCAGTCGCACAACTGCAAATAAATGGAGTTAGTGACAACGTTTTTCTAAGTTAGCCCTTTGTGTGTTCTGCACCAAACCTTTCCCGACTTCGCATTCAGCCACTGAGCATAACTGTTCTCAGTGTCGGAGGTAAAAATCTGCAATCTTGCATGTTAACGAATAGTTGCAACCAACGAAAGGGACTTCATGGAGACCAGACGATCCTGAGGCACGATCTTTGTGAGTTCTATGCAGAAGTTTAACTCGCTTAACAATAACAAGAGCAGAAGAAAGAACGAAGGAAATAAACGAGTCAAAAACAATTGAAAAAAAAGATTAGACATTAAGAGTATACGTATATGCACTTGTCACTGCTATGTTAGTATTACTAGACTACGCTAGCGTTAAGGAGAGCTTGATAAACATACACGGTTGTAGGTTATTAGGAACTTCCGTAACTAAACAAGAACGTATCTTCGATATTATTCTATCCCTGCACGTTATTCGGGTTCACCTAAAAAAAAAAATGAGATTCTACATTTTGCCGTTTCTTGGCCTTTTGGCCAAGATCAAGGCTTGTGCCTAACTTGTTTTGAATTTAAATATGTATTTTCTGCAAATAAATATTTCAAAGTGTAGTATCTGTTCCGATGGATACTGCACCCCATAGACTGGTATCGTCTTGGCCTTCGGGGCTTGATTTACGCCGGCCTATGGAACGGTCCTGTGCAGTTCTAGGAGGTCCACCCTCCCAGGCTTTGCCTCCCCTCTTTGTGGAGGAGTAAGTTTATTGCTTACTGCCTGAGACGCCCCTACCGGGGAATGCCGACGGGGCTGCCCAGGCATTTTTTGTAGGCCAGAGTGCTCAACTTCTCGGGCGCTGGCTTTTCAAATCCCACTTTCTCGACCTTGTGTCACATCTTACCGCTGTGGGAGGTAGATAAATCTCTGCATGTAAACAGCCTGAAAAAACTTAGCGGTAAAAATAAATAAAACAACAAAAAGAAAATAGTTTGGACTTTAGAGTGGGAGATCAGTTTCGCATATAAATTTAACGTAAAATGATCACCAACCATTTTTTTTACCTTTAATCTCGGCCATTTTCTTAATTTCTTGAAAATCACTTGTGTGAGAGGAGAGGGTTCTGCTAAAAATCTACAATTTAAAATAATTGTTTTTTGTTTTTGTTTTTGTTTTTGTGTGTGTTTTTTTTACCGTCAACTTTTTATGTTGTTTACATAGGCGTGTGTCTGGGGTGCTGTAATTCTACACAATAATACGCTCAGGTAATTTCATGTTCGTACGTACGTTATCACCCTCCACCTTTTTTTAAAGTTGGGATCGCCCGATCACCGAAGATGCAATGCAAAGTGTATATGTTCTTAAATTTCATCTGATGTTGCTGATGTGTCGAAAAAAAATACACTTTCTTGTTTCTTCGAGCTAGATCAAAATGTAATATCTGTTCTGTTCAAAGACGGTACAATAACATCGTGCGGTCTGCGTTCGCGCTGTACGTCAATAGAATGGAAATATATCAAACCCATACAAGGGAATTCTGAAATTACATTAACCAAAGTATTTATATAAGCATGTTTCCGTTTGGACAAAAGTAATACACTAATATCGTGGGGTCTCCGTTCGTGCCGAAGGTCCATAGAATGGATATATTTTCATAAATCCATGCTTCTCTCTATTTGCTTGCTTCCTCACGGGGGGGGGGGAAGAATTAGACACAAAGTCGGTTTTAATGTGTAGAAAATCCACCTCCCCAAAAGGATTGGGACAAAAATGGAAATTACTGTAGTCTGGAAGGATGCTTCCTTTACTGACTGAGGAGAGAAAAGATGAGGTGTAGTATCATAACAGATACTACACTTTGAAATATTTATTTGCATAAAATATTTTTTTTCAATGTACATTTTAAACAAATTAGGCACAAGGTCATGAAAAGTGTGTCATCCGTGGACTAAAGTGATAAAAATGTCTCTCCTACTCTTAACTAGAATCATTTCAGTCACCACAATACCACGTTTACTCTAGGGACCGTCATACTTAAGATATCCCCAAGTTTGTTGGAAATTTTATTTTTATTTTTTTACATTTTGATCTCGGTCAAAAGGTTAGAGATTGTTTAAATCCATGTTTATCAGGTAAGCTAAAATATCCTAGTTTATATTAAAGGCAACCCAAGGGAAATAACTCATTTAAACTTTAAAAAAGAGAAGGGAAATAACTTTTTTAAACTCAAGTTTAAAGAGTTATTTCTCTTGGATTTGAATGAATCTTACGGATTATATAATGAAATACGAGCGAGATACGAGGAAATTGTGGAATCGAATTATATAATATCGCTTTTAATGTTATCACATTTATATACTTATTGTTTTGATTTAGTTGTTATGAACTAATTTTTAGTCATTAATAAAACAGCTGTTGTGATTTTAAACTGACGAGTTGTGGGAAGGGGTGAAGAAAAGATGATTTAGACAACTCTAGGTAGTCTCACTAGTGTCACACTTAATAAAGCTATAAAAAAAAAAGCTTAGTAGTAAGGTTATAGCGAGTTTCTACGTTGCTTACAAGTATAAGTAGTATTTGTGCGACATATTCTTTCCTTTTAATAGTAACAGTATTAGGACACGTAACGGAGACGTCATTCAAGTAACATGAAAAACATGAGACAGTCGCGTAGTGGCGCGTTTTTTACTTTGTTTTTTAAATGTGTATTAATATCTTTAAATTATCTATTCGGTATGTTATATTTTATTTACCTAATTTCTAGGAAGTTAGACTCAGGGCCAGGTGTGGTTTTGAAAAGCCAGCGCACTAGGATTAGCGCACTCTGACCTACAAAAAATGCCTGAGCAGCCCCGTCGGCATTCCCAGGTAGAAGCTTCCTAAGTGATTAACAGTAAACTAATTCCTTCCTGGGATTGAACAGAACCATACATCAGTCCAACAAAGAAGATCCAGTGAAACCACAACGCCCCTTTCTCTGTCTGACTAATTGTCGAACGCGTATCCTCGAGTGGTATGAACATACCTACTTAAGCTGCGCCAAATAAGTATCCGGTATGTTGTATATTGGGTTTGAAATAGACAAAAATATATTAATTTAGTATAGACAACTTTTTTGTGGCAACGAAAGATAAAGAGTTCGTAAAGAAATGAGAGTTCAAAGGGTCCAAGAACGTTCTGGTGAAAGAAAGGTGCTTATCTGTAAAAAAAAAAAAACTGAGTATACGTGATCATTTCGGTATCAGAGAGAGAAAAATAATCAATATTATTTCGCATAAGTTCACCGGGACTCTCTGACAGCATTCGTCATTATTAATGACAATAAGGGCGTCTATTTACTTCTTTCATTTTTGTGTAGTCTAAAGTTATACACCGGTATTATGAATATGAACCCCTATTCCATCTTCAACCATTTCCTGTTTTAAAAAAGAAAAAAACTTATAAAAATATATATTTGTATAAGTTTACAAAGAATAATAATAAATACTATTGTTTTTTTTAATATATATAAAAAAGCATTTATCCCAAATATACATTGATAGGCATGTGGTATATGAAAAGATTATATATGTACATTTCTATGCAGATATTACAAAAAGATTTATATTATGTATCACGCTGCTTTTTTTTTGCTCATGTTTGCGTGAGTAATACGGTTTAATAAAACGGTTAATTTAGTCCACATGGCGGAAATAAACAAAGAAAACCACAAAGTAAATAATTAGACTCGCACATTATTCAAACATGTGCCTCCGAAAGAGAGCCGTTCTAATGCAGGTATTCCAAAATCCGTTGACCACATTAATAATTTATTAAATGGTATTACCCCTGTTCTGTCCTGATACAGTACGCACCCTGAGCAGGTTCAGTCGACTTCCTCCAACGGAAGAAGTTTCTAAGGAGTATCAAATTCACAAGTGATCCTCCAATCGCATGTATATCTCGCTCAGGCGAGATGATTTTTACAGCGTTAGTTTTTGAATTTTTTTTTGCAGGGAGGTGTGGCTATACTCTCACATACAGCATCTGGTATTCTCAAGTCGTCACCCATTTGGTACTTGACCAGGCTCAACGTCGCTTAACTTCGGTGATCTAACGAGAACCCGTGTGTCAACGTAATTATGTCGTATGTGGTTTTATCCACGCAAACATAAGTACCAACAAAAATGCAGCATGTTACATAATAGACTGTCAGAAATACATTCCAATGTTAAATATATAACAAAGATTTATATAAATATATATATATATGCAAAATAATAAATGCATGTACATATGTGTATATACACACACACACACACACACACACACACACACACACACACATGCACATCAGACTTTTACCGTTACAAATGGCCCAAATAGCGCATAATTTTTCTCCGTTACTCTTGAATACAGGCCTAGTTTAATAATACGGCAGTTACAATAGAGGTATACATGTAGAATATAAAATATGGATCTAAATGAATAATAGGTAAATTTGTAGATTAACCCACTCAGATGAATCAGCCGCCCCCTCATCCTCCAAAAAACATAAGATTCTATTTTCTTTAGGCGATTACATGTGCACACGCGTAAAAACTTGGCGGAAAGAAGAAAAAAAACTTTTAGAATTTAGACTGGGGGATTATTAGTTTCGTATATATATTTAATGTAAAATGTTCCTCCCATTTTCGGGCTATTCTAACATTTTAAGGCATTAACTAAATTGTTTTACCACTACCCCTAAGTCCGATTGGCGAGGTTGTGAAACCACATGTAATCGCCTAGAAAAATTACCCCACTTCTCCCCTAAAAAAGCACACAGGATTTATCTTCTATAGCAAAAACTATTTGGTTAGCTGCCTCAAAATGCTACAATGATCCAAAAATGTTGGATCATTTTACGTTAAATTTATATACGAAACTAATTCCTCATCTTAAATTTTAAAATATATTTTTTTCTTTCCAATAAGTTCTTCAGGGTGTTCACTCGTAATCGCCTAAAAAAGTAGAATCTCGTTTTTGTTTGGAGGGGGTGATTGAGCTGAGGGTGTTAATGTACAATAATACCTAAGTGACGCTACTAAATAAGTCTGTAAATGCTTCTAATCGAAAATAGTCGAGTGAGAAATACTATGAAAGGATATTTAGAGTATACATGTTGAGTATTGCCACTGTGGGTTTAGTATTATTATACTGGGCTAGTGTCTAGGAGAGTTATAGAAAAGTACAAGATTATTGGTAATTGGGACCTTCCATAATTGCAACGTCTGATTTCCATAAATAAATACGTGTAGAGTATATACATATAAAAATATATGTACACATACACACACACGCGTGTGTGTGAAAAAGAGGAAAGGCAAAACAAATTTAAATACAGGAATGAAGCATCAAATAACAAGAAATTTCATCGGTTTCGTTCGGATCAACGAAAGTCTTCCGAAAAAGTGAAGATGTTAAAATTCATTGAATAACGGCAAAACATAGGAAAAAAGAAGAACGCACAACGGGATGTTTTTGGCACGTGTTTAACTATTTCTTCTTTTTTTTCAAATAGTTAAGCACGTGTCAAAACATCCCGTTGTGCGTTCTTCTTTTTTCCTATGTTTTGCCGTTATTCAATGAATTTTAAAATCTTCACTTTTTCCGAAGACGTTCGTTGATCCGAACGAAACCAGTAAAATCTCTCGTATTTTGATTATTCATTCCTGTTTTTAATCATTTTTCCTTTTGTTTCTGCACACATCTTGTCTTCACGGCATTTCATTTTATGATATATACGGTGCATTTTATTCTCATATATATATATACATATACATATACAAGTTGGCTTCGCCCGATCACTATCGCTTCGCAATTTAAGTCATATTAACTACGCACACATCTCTCTCTCTCTTTTTCTCTCTCTCTCTCTCTCTCTCTCTCTCTCATTCAGTTGCATACACACAAAAGCACACTACTAAATAAATGTTAACTTTTTTTGAGAATTGAAAAAAATATTTATTTCTACGAACTAAGTAAAATCTTAATTAAACTTTTAAAATGTAACTAAACTATTAATTCGTTTAAAAAACGCTATTGCTATTTCAAACTTGATTTCAAGTAGTAAATACAAATTAAACTGCGAAGCGATAGCGAACGAACTAGTCTATTGAGTATTTGAAACAGAAGCAGCAGCCGACGTTGAGAGTTTAAAAATTAAATTCTGAATTGTTGACCGGTATCAAGCTTTGAAATAAGCCTCAGCAGCCGCTGCTACTCTACCTATTACCTTTTTTCACCTTCTTATTCGTTCCTCTCCTCCCACCTCCTCTTTTTCATACCGCGAATCGAGCCGGGCACACGTACGTTCACTTTTATTATATAGATAACAATAATAAATAATTAAAAGTGGCTTACGTTTAATTGCTTATTATTGCCATAAATCTCTATTTGAAAATATATCGAGCCCTTTTCAGTGTACAAGATCTGCTGTCTTTGTTCAGCTTATGCACAAATCGTGGTGAGAATGAAATGCGCCGAGTGAATGACTCGGGTATTTGAAGATGAAAGACACATATAGACAAGATACGTTCGAATATGAGAGCTAGGAATTATTACCTTATCGCCAAGATAAGTATGTTGAAATAGCCCAGCCCTTCTTACTGCGTACACACCTTTCACTAATTAAAAAAATAAAAAGTAAAAGCAGAAAGAAAAGAGAAAGATGTCTGCTAGCATGCACTGGGACACGAAAATATATAAACCTACCTTCAAGGCACCCAAAGTTTTTGTTTTTATTTACGGCTCGATGCTATTTTTGTGATGTCAATTTATCCATGTAATTCTATCTCCCGTCAAAAACTATTCAATCATTCAGATCTTCCGAAATCCCCCAAAGAACTTTATAATTCCATTTTATATTACTTTGCTTCCATCTGAATACTGACTGGTTTGACAATGAGCCCGATTAAATGTTTTTTCTACATTTTACTGTGTCACGCTAAGAGCTGTCATAATTTTCAGCATATTTTCTGGAGACTAAATTGCACGTGACAATATAAATTATTTCATTTTTATTACACTGGATTATTAATTCCGTACACATATAGTTCGACACACAGATTACTAGTAACGTGCCCATTGATGAGACTGGCGTGTATCAACGTTTAACCCCACTGGCTATTGTTGCTATTGATGAGACTGGCGTGTATCAACGTTTAACCCCACTGGCTATTGTTGCTATTGATGAGACTGGCGTGTATCAACGTTTAACCCCACTGGCTATTGTTGCTATTGATGAGACTGGCGTGTATCAACGTTTAACCCCACTGGCTATTGTTGCTATTGATGAGACTGGCGTGTATCAACGTTTAACCCCACTGGCTATTGTTGCTATTGATGAAATTGGCGTGTATCAACGTTTAACCACACTGGCTATTGTTGCTATTGATGAGACTGGCGTGTATCAACGTTTAACCCCACTGGCTATTGTTGCTATTGATGAGACTGGCGTGTATCAACGTTTAACCCCACTGGCTATTGTTGCTATTGATGAGATTGGCGTGTATCAACGTTTAACCCCACTGGCTATTGTTGCTATTGATGAGACTGGCGTGTATCAACGTTTAACCCCACTGGCTATTGTTGCTATTGATGAGACTGGCGTGTATCAACGTTTAACCCCACTGGCTATTGTTGCTATTGATGAGATTGGCGTGTATCAACGTTTAACCCCACTGACTATTGTTGCTATTGATGAGACTTGCGTGTATCAACGTTTAACCCCACTGGCTATTGTTGTTATTGATGAGACTGGCGTGTATCAACGTTTAACCCCACTGGCTATTGTTGCTATTGATGAGACTGGCGTGTATCAACGTTGAACCCCACTGGCTATTGTTGCTATTGATGAGACTGGCGTGTATCAACGTTTAACCCCACTGGCTATTGTTGCTATTGATGAGATTGGCGTGTATCAACGTTTAACCCCACTGGCTATTGTTGCTATTGATGAGACTGGCGTGTATCAACGTTTAACCCCACTGGCTATTGTTGCTATTGATGAGACTGGCGTGTATCAACGTTTAACCCCACTGGCTATTGTTGCTATTGATGAGACTGGCGTGTATCAACGTTTAACCCCACTGGCTATTGTTGCTATTGATGAGACTGGCGTGTATCAACGTTTAACCCCACTGGCTATTGTTGCTATTGATGAGATTGGCGTGTATCAACGTTTAACCCCACTGGCTATTGTTGCTATTGATGAGACTGGCGTGTATCAACGTTTACCCCCACTGGCTATTGTTGTTATTGATGAGACTGGCGTGTATCAACGTTTAACCCCACTGGCTATTGTTGCTATTGATGAGATTGGCGTGTATCAACGTTTAACCCCACTGGCTATTGTTGCTATTGATGAGATTGGCGTGTATCAACGTTTAACCCCACTGGCTATTGTTGCTATTGATGAGACTGGCGTGTATCAACGTTTAACCCCACTGGCTATTGTTGCTATTGATGAGATTGGCGTGTATCAACGTTTAACCCCACTGGCTATTGTTGCTATTGATGAGACTGGCGTGTATCAACGTTTAACCCCACTGGCTATTGTTGTTATTGATGAGACTGGCGTGTATCAACGTTTAACCCCACTGGCTATTGTTGCTATTGATGAGATTGGCGTGTATCAACGTTTAACCCCACTGGCTATTGTTGCTATTGATGAGATTGGCGTGTATCAACGTTTAACCCCACTGGCTATTGTTGCTATTGATGAGACTGGCGTGTATCAACGTTTAACCCCACTGGCTATTGTTGTTATTGATGAGACTGGCGTGTATCAACGTTTAACCCCACTGGCTATTGTTGCTATTGATGAGACTGGCGTGTATCAACGTTTAACCCCACTGGCTATTGTTGCTATTGATGAGATTTGCGTGTATCAACGTTTAACCCCACTGGCTATTGTTGCTATTGATGAGACTGGCATTATCAACGTTTAACCCCACTGGCTATTGTTGCTATTGATGAGACTGGCGTGTATCAACGTTTAACCCCACTGGCTATTGTTGCTATTGATGAGACTGGCGTGTATCAACGTTTAACCCCACTGGCTATTGTTGCTATTGATGAGATTGGCGTGTATCAACGTTTAACCCCACTGGCTATTGTTGCTATTGATGAGACTGGCGTGTATCAACGTTTAACCCCACTGGCTATTGTTGTTATTGATGAGACTGGCGTGTATCAACGTTTAACCCCACTGGCTATTGTTGCTATTGATGAGATTGGCGTGTATCAACGTTTAACCCCACTGGCTATTGTTGCTATTGATGAGATTGGCGTGTATCAACGTTTAACCCCACTGGCTATTGTTGCTATTGATGAGACTGGCGTGTATCAACGTTTAACCCCACTGGCTATTGTTGCTATTGATGAGACTGGCGTGTATCAACGTTTAACCCCACTGGCTATTGTTGCTATTGATGAGATTGGCGTGTATCAACGTTTAACCCCACTGGCTATTGTTGCTATTGATGAGATTCGCGTGTATCAACGTTTAACCCCACTGGCTATTGTTGCTATTGATGAGACTGGCGTGTATCAACGTTTAACCCCACTGGCTATTGTTGTTATTGATGAGACTGGCGTGTATCAACGTTTAACCCCACTGGCTATTGTTGCTATTGATGAGATTGGCGTGTATCAACGTTTAACCCCACTGGCTATTGTTGCTATTGATGAGATTGGCGTGTATCAACGTTTAACCCCACTGGCTATTGTTGCTATTGATAGGACTGGCGTGTTTGCTCATTTTATAACAAGGGCTAATGCTATTTAGTTTTATATAGCTGCTTATACTTTGTCATAAACTCTATTCAGATTTATTTAAATGTTATTTCAAGTTTTTACGTCGATCGTTGTGACTATATATGGCTTACTTATGCTAACTAGTCTATACGTATGAATAACGATTTGTACCTATATTGGCAAACGATGGATCTTTCCGATCTATTGTTTAGTATGTTATGTTTATCGCGAAACGTTAGGACTGCTAGCTTTTCGTGGAGGCATAAGAAATATGGATCATCTAATGACCTGCAAACATTACATTTTCTCAGCATTTTTAATTTGACAACTGCTGGCTGGTTCTCACATTTTAACCAACTCTGGAACACAGATGCTATACGGAAGGGGCGCTAACGTGGGCTAATGTGATTTAGTTTTATGCACACATAGAGTAAAAAGGGTATGATATCTCCTCGTGAAAATTCAAAAACTTCCAATTTTTGTGAAAACTTAACAATTTGGTATTAGACATTCATTAATATGTGCACACCCTCCCTTGTTTGACGTGTATTTCAAAAAGTTAACCGAATCAAGCAAAACTTTGTACAGTTAAAGGGCTCAATATATTTTCAGATAGAACTTAATAACAACGATAATTAATAAATTTTACTCATGTGAACACTTTACTGCAGTTTCGTGGCTTATCCATTCTTCAGAAGTGTTTCATTAAATTATTGAACTAACAATGTTATACCTTTGAATAAACAATTTCAATTTGTCATGCAAATGTATATCGTCGTTCAGGAATGTCATAAAACATTTCTGAAAATGTGATAATCCATGAAACTGTGGTAATGTGTTCAGATAAGTCATGTTTTAATTATATATATATATATATATATATATATATATATATATATATATTTATTGATGAGACTATATATATTTACTTATTTTGAGTAAAAGTGCAGAATAGTATACAGTCGAGAAATAATTAAAAATGATTTATACCTAAACCATAGAATTTGATTATGTAGTGGCTGGTATACTTTTAACGTGCTAGAATCTGTTTTTAAATTGTTGTGTTTTTTTTAATTTCAAAATGTTATTTTTTAAGCTGTCATTACGACTCACTAGTAAAAAAAATGTCCGCTTGTCGCTTAACTGTTAGGAGATAAAATAATAAAAACAAATGACTTACCGTAACACTAACTCTAAGTCGGGCGGCCTGACACTCGGACATAAGGTTAGTGGTAGGGTAACTCTTTTTATACTATTTTTCAGACATAAACCCCAAAACAGCAGCCATTTTTCTTGTCTCTCGTAAAGACAGCTTTGAATAAAATAAAATTTTGAAATAAAAATCCAAAAACAGTTTCAGCACGTTAAAAGCACACAGGTCGGTCTATAATTAAATTCTACTGCGCTTGGTATAAGTCATTTGTGGTTGTTTCTTACGATTTCCGACTGTTAACTATTCTGTACTTTTATCATTTTTATATATGATGAACACCGACTTTTATTATTCCATCTTCGTTTCATTTTGTATTAACAGTTCATTTTCATAAAATTGCCGATCTATCTGACGATACATTTGAGCAGTCATTTCGCCAGTCAATAACTGTTTCAAAAACGAACACGGTTGTCTGCTCATGCGAATGATTAAGTTGCTATTTTCCTGTTTATGGTCGGCGAGTACCTCATTTTGCTCATCGCAATTTTCGGTGGGGATGATGCCCCGGAGGTATTTTTCAAGTTCACCCATTTCTGATTGTTCATTTTTTGCTTGCGTTGATATTGCTCGCTTGGGATCCGTTTCTTGTCGAAGATGGGTGAGACAGTGACTTTTGAAACTCCGTTCGATTGGAGATTGGGAATCACAATGATTTTGAACTGTCACCGGAAGACAAGATGAAGAGGAAAACGAGGCTGTGGAAGAATGGTGTCCCATTGCAAGAATTTTGTATAAGATTGCGGGTTGTACATCAGTTTTGTCGGTTTCTATGATAGAGAATTTCGGTACTTTTCTTTGGAGACACCCGAAGCTGTCAGAGTGATTGGAATCGTAATGCTTATTATTTGCAGACTTCTGCAATGGCGGTTCTGTTAGAACGGAGGATTCTAGATCAGGAAACTCAGCGTACGACGAAAAGCATCTCCCTTCTGGCGACTTCTCTTCTTTTAAATTTGTTAATTCTCGTTTGATTGGATTCACATCTTCACTCAGCGGGCGTTTGGCGGGAATTTGTTTCACGTAGAGATCGTTAAAACGATTGGTTCTGTTATTTTTCTCTTTTGTGCCGGTTTTATACATGTTTATTTCTTTGTGACTGTCTGGTATTTGGACTCGGTAAGAGTGATCTTTAGCAATTACGCCTTTGACGTAATCTTCGTTAGAAAACACCCGTGTTGCCATGGATGGAACTTTATTGATATTAGCAAAATCAATGTCTTTGGAAAATTCAGAGTCATATAAATGCGGGCTCAATTTTGCCGTATCGCTTTTAGTGTCGAACGGAAGAACTGGTTCATTAATATCTATCCATTTATCTCCTGTAAATTCTTTGGAATCGTCCATAGCCACTGCGATGTCTTTCCGGTTTGAAAACTTAATTTCTGGACGTTTATCTTCGGGGCTTTTTAATAATTGTCTGTCGTCTTCTACAGAGTAAGTTGTTCGAGCGGTGTTTTTAAACGTGAATATGTTTTGTGGGTCGTTATAGTCACGAAACTGACAGACGTTGTTATTTTGACTTATCCCAGACACCTCATGGTTACCATAACCACAGAGCTTTTCCAAAGAATGCAAGTATAACGACTCTTGGGAATATTCGTCACGTTCGTTTATATTTTTGTTTACGATTTTATCAGGTTTTTCATCCGAAATATCGGTACTTTTTTCACGTTTGTTTTTTATTGAGAACAAAGAAGTCTCAAATTTTTGTTTTTCTGTTCTCGGCCATGAATGTACCTCAGTCAACTGAATGCCACTCTCACGATCTTTACTCGTGTTACTGGTTTTACTTGTGACTCCACCAATGGTCGCCATTGTTATTTTTGTACGCTGTGCTTCAAGATATGTGCTGTCATTTTTACGTGCATTACGGTAGTCAGTGTTCACATTGTTTGATTCGTAAATGCAGATGTTCTCATCATCGCCTGCATTTAAGTTATTTTCTGAATCTACCGGTAAGTTTCCCTCGGCAGAGAGGGGTCTTCCGTAAGAAGTGATGTCGAGTAAAGTCGACAAATCGACAAAGCTGTTCTCATGGACACAGTCATTATCACAGCCGTCACTTCCGGAAGCGCTTCCGGAAGCGCTATTGAAAACGGCGATTTTTTCTGTACCTACACCACCACCACATTCGATAGCCTCGTCTTCGTCAGAAGAAGTGAATACATTCGAAGAATATTTAGTAAATCTCTCGTTCGCGAATGTGTCGTTATTATTTAACACTTTGTCGAGATGGCTCTCTAAGAAGGTCGACATTTTCAAAGGGTATTTTTCCATTGAACCCTTCCAGCTTTCCGTGGAAGAAATCGAAGATAGACTCTCGGTGCTTTCAGCGTCAGGTCGAACTTCACTTTCGATAAGGTTTGGTGTATACGTGTCATGCGTTAATGATTCAAAGTCCACCGTGAATATATCTGTATTATTAAATAGATCCTCTACGTCTAAAATGTTCGAATCTGTTGGAGGCAGATTCTCGGGTCTGGTGTAGGTGGTATTACCAGGGTTGAGTCTGTCGTCGGTAAAAATCAACTGATCAATCAATGACTCTAGTTTTGTGCTTTCGTCGCTGTCTAAGTCGACAAACGATTCCTCACTGAATGCTGAGTCCGTTGAACTTGTTCTGTAACGCGTTTCAAGTTTCCCGTTTCGGAATTTCCCGGTCCTTCTGCGTGAACCCACACTGGACATCGTCATGTTCGCTATTTTCTGAGAATCAGCGAGACGTTCAACATTTTCTTCGGCCAGTGCAGTTGGAGTATAATCATCCAAATAGGAAACTACCTTTTTATCTCGGACTACTTTTATGTCGCGCGACATTTCGCTTAGTTTTAAAGCGTGTTTCGTGTTATCTGAGAAACCTCTCGGTTGGGCAAGAAGCATTTTGGCCGCCATATTAGAATTGCTACGATTTGTAAAGAGTTACTTCTCTTTATTGTCTCTCGTGTGGAAACACGAGTGAGAAGAAAACAGAAAGTACCAGGCCTTTGGTAAAAAAAAAAGACTTCAAGAGTCTTCCATTGTATTCTATTCTTTTGATATTTTCGTCTTATCTGTAAAAAAAAATAGATAAGAATCGTGAGAATCATAATAATAAAAGATTGAACAAAAAGCAAGAAAGTGCAGTTGTTTCTTATATAAAACTGCATACAAATGCTATGTGTTATAGTCACATAAAATAAGTCGGTACTTGAAAAGGAATAGGGACCCAGAGGATCACAGTTCGTATGGAGTAAGTCCCAGAAATTGTCGAAGCAATTTACGATTTGAAAGTCACCTTTTTATAATCGTTTTAGTACTTTTTTCAACTTTATTTTTTTTTTTTAAGGCTAAAATATTTTTTACACTAACCTAACCCTAACCTAACCTTTGCATGCTTAGTGTCGGCTGCCCTTTTACATTGTTCGCGGCTTCCAAATCGTAAAGTGCGTCGGTCATTTCCGAGACTGACTCGGGATTCTCCACCAATACTCAGAACTGACTCCATATAAACTGAAATCCTCTTTGTACCCATTCCTTCCAAGTACCAATGATTCTAAACAAAAATATATTCACCTTGTTTCAAATGACAAAAAATAATATATATATATATAACCAAGATAGACATTTATATATTTACTTGAAAATGAATGACATCATAAAATTTGAATAGTTGTTACCAAACGCAGTGTGAGGTCATAAAGGATAAATGGCAGTTGCCAATAGCAGTGTGACGTCACAAATGATAAATGGTAGTTGGCAATAGCAGTGTGACGTCACAAATGATAAATGGTAGTTGTCAAAAGTTGAGGACGTGTACGTTTGTTTGAAAGCAGCAGCTGTAATTTGTAAGTTTGTCTGAAAGTAGCAACAGCCATAACTGCTGGCTACTACTCCTTTATCAACCAATATCAAAGTTAAGAAATTACACATTTAATAATATACTAGACAACTCGTGACCCGTTTGATCAGTATTTATTATGTATATATTACGTCTGATGTTTACACGTTGTTATCAGTTTGATAACAAAACAAAAATTATCAAAGGATAAAGTAGAACCTTTAACAAATTTATTTAACTAAACGCCGATTAAATGGAAATGTAGAAGTCGCTGGGTGCATTATGCGTAAAGTCTGATCGTGAGGCCGTTTTAACTGTCATGGCGGACGCTGACCCTTTTCCAAGGACGATAACTCTGCTTTCTTTGGTCCAAAGGAAATAACTCTGTTCTGTTTTGTTAGGTTGCCCTAACAGTATATTAATAGATATTTACGAAAATATTTTTTGAATTATCTAAATAATTTCACCTAATAAATCAATATTGTGTTGAACATCGATGAAATATATCTGAATGAACTTAGCTTAAGGATATGACTTGGTAATAAGTTTGTAGTTACCCCCTCCCACTGTGGAAAGATGTGATACAAGGTCGGAAGGTGGGAATTGAAAAGTCAGCGCCCAAAAGGCAGAGCACTCAGGCCTACAAAAAGTGTCTGAGCAGCAACGTTGGCATTCCCCGGTAGATGTTCCTCAGGCGATTATCAATAAACTAACCCCTTTCGAAAGCACGAGAAGGTAAAGCTAGATAGGGTGGACATCCTAGAACTGCAGAGAACTAGACCTCAGCCCAACAGAAAAGGGTCATCTAACTCAAATGGACTAGAATCTTTTGGACTGATGTGGTGGCCGTATCCTCGACTTGGTATGAAAAATACCCTATTTATCTACGTCCCACACAGTAGAATGTGACACAAGGTCGGAAAGTGGGAATGCACTCCAGAGGAGGAGTGCTAGGGGCTTTATAAAATGGATTACTATATCAAACTCCCTTTCTTGGATAGAGCTTATTTGTAAGGATATCGCCAACTGACATTAACTTTAAGGCAAAAACTAATTGGGTAAAACTAATTCTAGCTCCGGGTGCTTGACAATGTTTACATTGTGATATCATTTACATTCAGTCAGTGTCGCATGATAGCGCATGGGTAGAGGTACTAACTGGTCTAGCCGCACTGAAGACCTGTGATACAGCGAAACAGTATGTATGTGGATGACTCTCTCTTCCTCTCTCTCTATGTATATATATATATATATATATATATATATATATATATATATATATATATATATATATTCTGGTCTAGTGTTTACGAAGGTTCGATCCCTGCATGCTGATGACGCTTTATAGCTAGAAACGCGCGTTCATGTCTAACTTTTGTACACGCAAAAAATTAATTTCTAAATTAATTATAAAAATCTATATACAACAAAATTGGTTTATTAATTAATTAATATATATATATATATATATATATATATATATATATATATATATATATATATATATATAGCTCAATTTACCAGTATTTAAAAAAAACATAACTGCCCTCTGATTTCAGTTAACCTTTGCTTAATAACATGAAAATAATACATTCTGAAAACAATATTTTTTAATTAAAAATACTCGAAGATATCTTTATTAAATCCCAGCAATTGATAATAAGTAACATTACGTATAAAAATAGTAACAACATTTTAAAATGCTTAAAATAATAAAATTCATCTTGTAACGCTAATCTTCCCGGAATTGACATTCTAAACATTTCTCTTTGGAACTGCACCAGTTTGTTCTTTTGACTTCTAACTGACTTCACACGTGCGTTCTCGGTTTCTTTTTGAAATCCCCTTCTTTTCTCCAGCTTTTTGTTCATTTGATTTTGTCACCTGATTCGACGTATATAATATATACTGAAACATCGAATATTGAATAAGAAAAATGAATAAATAAAAAGATAAAATAAAACAATAACTAAACTAATAAATGAATAATATTGAGGCTATCCCCGACTTTAAAAAAAACAAACAATTAACCTGAACCTCAACCCACGAATCTTAACGAAGGCGGAAAACTACTCGAAACGGAGTTCTGACCCTTGCCCAAGGCAAGGAATATAGACGTGTGTGACATTTTTTTTGGGGGGGGAAGGGGGGGTGTGAGATGAAATTGAAAAGTGTAAAAACGAGAGGAGAAAAATCAATACATAAATCTACTAAGCCGGCTTTCGTCCACACTCATCAGAGTATCTACGTGGAATAATTCATGCACTACAATTAAAAACTTAAAATAGTGAAATGAAAACCAGTGACAAGATTAGGGGGAAAATGGGAGGAGGGGTCACAAGTGGATCACATTACGTCCTAGAAGCCACTCCTTTTGTTTACAATGGAGGGTTTATTTTATGTCTTTGGCGAAGATATTATTAATTCTTTTCATTGACTACAAATTATTATTCGAATCTGGAACCGATTTTTGCACAAAATATTCAACTAGCGTTCGCATATATATATATATATATATATATGTAATTATTTTTATAGGTGATTTTCAGCTCGATGTTATTGAGCTTACTACTATTTCAATTGTTTCACTTCCTAGGTGATTAAAATGCAGAAAAACTGAATTATTAGTCGTCCTTAACTTCAAAGGCCGTATTTTCCGTTTTTTTAATATAAATATATTAATTTTATACGTACATAAAAGTAATCCATGGACACGTGTTTCTGGCTCACAGCCGTCGTCAGCATGGCTAACTTACACAGAGATGTGTGTGTGTGTGTGTGTGTGTGTGTGTGTGTGTGTGTGTGTGTGTGTGTGTGTGTGTGTGTGTGTGTGTGTGTGTGTGTGATAAATATATTTAGTTGGCAACTAAGTTCCCGTCGTTTTTTATTTACATTTAAATTTCAAAGGTTTAATAAAAAAATAAAATAAATAACAACTAATTAATCAATAATGAAATCTCCCTTGTTGTTTAAAACTACTTCCCGACGTTCAACAAGATTTTCGTTGTTGAAAATCAAAAAGTACCAAAAAAATGTCGAAAATGTTCATTTTTCTTAACTTGACATCCCATTTTAATGATCTAAGGATAAACAGAAATTAACTTGAATTAACTCGAAAAAACACACTGACAAAATAGATTGCAGGATGATTTACAAATAGAATCCTCGAAAAAATAGAGTCCTAAATTTGAAAACACAATAGATTCTAAAATTTTAAAGTAAACGGCTAGAACTTAGTTGGTAACCGAATAGAATCAGTAGCGCATGAGACTATCACCGTCATGCCATATTTATTCTATGTGTATCTTCTTCAATTCTACATCTATTTGTTTTGTTCATACAACGTGCGATTACGCGTACTATATCCTGTCCGCATCAGCCACCAACCAGGGGTGCTTACAGTTTCGGTGGCTATGGTGGCATTGCCACCTTTGGCGCCACCGGCAGATTTGGCCACTAGTCAGGATATTGTACATTTTTTTGTAGAAATCGCTCCAGACAAGACATGAAGCCACTTGATGTAAAGAGCTAAAAAGAAGGAAAGATGATTATCCCAAAGACAGGAGATGTCTATTGACATTAGTCTTGAAAAAAACAAGGTTATCGGTAGGAGGCAAACAATCAGCCGTTAGAGAGTTCCGCAAGCTTGTAGTCCTTCGAAAGAAGCTACTGAAATAGTAAACTGTATTATAACGAGGTATAAAAACAATGAATTGGTGAAGACCAACGAGTCAAACAAGCATGAACAAAGGAAGCAGGGAATAGATCAGACAATTCTAAAGAACATATGCCATGATAGTATTTATAAAAAAGAATGAATCTAGCCACATCACGTCTGTTAGAGAGAGGGTGCAGAGAAGAAGGGGTGGGGCTCAACCAAATTACAGAACCGCCTCTGGACTTTTTTAAGAACCCTCACTAAAAACAAATATGAATAAACATTTGTGTTACTGAATTATTGCATCATTTTTATCACGCTATTTTGTTTGACGCTATCTTTTACTACATCATCTTGTTTAGATTTACCTGGCCCGTTACGATAGTCCGCTAGCTCACGGGATTTGGCGCCTCCTGATATTTCTCGTGTGGTTTCTTAAAATATAAAGTTTTGAGAAAAATAAAAAAACAAAACACAAATAGTTGATCAATTAAAGTCATTTATTGAAGAAGAATGGTTGAGAATAATTCGGGAAATTCTGGAAAATGTGATGCCATAATTTTTAAACCGTTTACAGAAATGTAAGGGGCATTCGGTTGAATGACATACATATTTAAATATATATTGTTCATTGTGCATTATTTTTTTTATTATCAGATAGTTTTGCTGTTATTAAAATATGCTGATGACATTTTGAAATCCTTGTATTATGATCTCAATTGATAATATCGGCGGGGGATAACATGGTAACTATACAGACTAATCCACAACAAACCGAATTATTAATAATAAAAATGCAAAATTAAACAAAACAAGCCGCGCATGCGTGGTCCCCCTCTGTATGTGACTCGATGTGGCGAATGTAAAATGCAATAAATTTGGGCAATTTGGGGCATTTTTGACCCCCCCCCCCTTTGACCTCCCTGGGGGCGCGAACCAGAATTTTTCTGTGGTCAAGGATGCCCATTTTATATCCAGAACAATTGCCTCTACATTTTGGCCAAGTTCTAGAAAAATTGAATGGATGGATCAAACGTTATGGGAGAAAAGGGTCATTTTTTTGCAATTTTAGGGGGATTTTGACCCCTTGTGGGCGCGAACCAGATTTTTTCCAAGGTCAGCGATACTTATGTTCTATTAGAAACAATTGCCTCCACATTTTGGCCAAGTTTCAGAGAAATTGAATGGATGGATGAAAAGTTATGGGGCAAAAAATGTCATTTTTTGCCATTTCGGGGCCTTTTGACCTCCTGGGGGGCTAACCAGTTTTTTTTTCAAAAATCAGAGAATGTCACTTTCTAACCTGACCAAAGTTACAACTTCATGCAAAATTTCAGAGAAATTCAATGGATGGTTGCAGAGAAAAATCCGGACGGACGGACGGAAATGCCTCAAAACACAGGTCCCCTGATTTTATAAATCGGGGGACCAACAACACTTAAATACGAACACGAATAAACAGATTAATGAGAACAAAGAAGAATGACTTTAAAAAAGTGTTATTTAAATACTCAAGAAATATTTCTTCTCTTTCGTGAAATGCCATACGCAACGCGGTAAATATCGTTAACAGAAGTCGTTAGTTTTCACGGATGCTCTGTTCTGAAACTTCTTGGTCTTTTTTTCTCATCAAATCTTTCTTAGAGTTCATACATTAGATCCATTGCTCTTTCTGCTTCGCGTAAAGTCAGTCCTCTCTATCACTCCAAATACGTTCTCGCACCTGACGCTATTCTCTATATCTGCAAATCTGCTATCAGACCTTGTATGGAATACTGTTAGACACAAGGTTAGACACAAAGCCCGGTGAGGTTTCGAGAAGTCAGCGCACTAGGAGAAGCGCACTCTGGCCTACAAAAAATGCCTGAGCAGCCCCGTCGGCATTCCCCCGGTAGGGGTACCTCAGACGATTAGCAATAAACTAACACCTTCTCAAAGAGAGAAAGTAAAGCCTGGGAAGGTGAACCTCCTCGGACTTAACACAACCACACTGCAGCGCAACAGCAACAAAGACACTGTCGCACTGAGTGTCGAGGACGTACAGGTAAGCTTAAAGCTTTGTTGTTTGATTTCTGTTGCCGAACTCGACAACGTTTCCCTTTTTTTAAAGAGTTTCACGCCGTTTTATGAAGATATTCTTTCTTTAAAGCGTGTAAGGTCGATATAAAAAGGGAAGAATATTTCCATGAGTTCTAAGCGACTGTAAAATGAAAGGGAAATGCGTTTCGACTTCTTCTGAACAACAGAGAGCGTTGGACATTTGCCAGTTGTGTTAAAGTCATTGAATAGAAAACAAAACACACAGACTGCTAACATAGATTATTGTATATGTTACAAAGGAAGTTTGTTCGGTACTTCGTGAAAGTCTTTTCAAATTGGGACTCTTTTCATTGAATTCTATCAGTTCGTTTTATTTTGTTACAATAAAATTTACGTTCTTCGATTTAAGACTTTTTTTGTGTTTACATTTTTTTATTGTTTTATTTTTAAGCTCAAAGAAAAAACTTTATGAGTGGTGCTCAGGCTACAGCCAGAGTTTTTACAAGTGTTTTGCGTGTTACACTGAGTGGGGGGGGGGGCATTCGTTATATATTCAAGAGAACGTAAGCATAAGTAGCAGCTGACTGAAGTATTAGTATTCTTTTGTAATGTAGACAAAACTTCAACTGTTTTGTTTTTCACGTGAATTTAATTATTAAAGTTTTAGTTTGGACGAAAACCTTGTAAAGCAATCTGGTCTATTGTTTTGTTGTATCTTTTATAAACGTCTTCCGCTAATGGAAACATGAGTTTTGTCAAAAAAGGCCAACCACTTATGCGCAGTATGCGCACATGCCCTTGACCTAATCTTGTGTGCTCTGTCTAGACATGTATCGGGTTAGGATTAGGTTAGGGTTATGCATATATTATGATTAAAGTTAGTATGTACTAAATGCAGAATGAACTCCACTATGGAACGCATCGCGGAATGGTGGACACCTATCCGTATCAATTTATGTGGAGGTAGTAATACAAGGGAAACGATCTTTTTATGAAAATACTCAATGACATGAATGGATTCGCTCCTTTTGAGTAACAAAACCAAGCCCTTTAGACCTCCAGTCTGACTCTCTCTCTCTCTCCCCCCTCTCTCTCTCTCTCTCTCTTTCTCTCTCAACTGAGCTATTTATTACGGTATAGTTCGGTCATTCAAATATTAAATTAACCAAATTGTTATAAAACTATAATTATTTCTTGTTAAGGTAATATTGTTTTATGCGCATGTACACAATTACTGTATGTAAATAGCTTCCAAAACTTTCTATCTTTTAATACATGAATATCTGCTAAGAATCTCGGTGCCTTTTCTTTCAACAAATAGCAGCATATTAAAGTAAATGACTCGTTTAAATGTTTTCAAATTACTGTAAATTTTCGAAAGGTCACAAATTCATATTATTTCAACTAATAAGAACAATATTAAAATAGGCGACTTGTTTTTAAAAAAAGCCGTAAATGCATTGGTTTTAGTACTCCGTACTAAACTAATAGATTTTTTATCAACAATAAAGAAAAAAGCGAATGCCGAAACTCGTGGGTGAAACCGGAAACTTTAGATCTTTGGTAAAGCGCTCTTTCGCAAATGAGCTATTTCCGCTAGTTATATTTCTCATGATGCTAAGCGTATATATATTTGTATTGATTTAAGTACAAAACTCTGCTACTATGTAGGTCATTATTGAAAAATGTTTAAGATAGTGTCCGTTTAAAAATATTCAGAGGGGGGGATGAATTATGTTATAAAGAAATTGAATCGAAATACATTTTTATTGATAATGTTCCACAAAAAAAACTGACAAATCGTAATTAGATATCAATTTTGCCGGAAGAAAGATTCAAGAAACGGACTAGCTTTACTTTATATTTAAAATACATGTTATCTTAAGTGTTAATTAATAACGATAACATTGTAATATATTTGTTTATTGTAAAGTGTTTTTATTTTAATTATAAAGAATAAAAAAGAACACGGTCATTACTGGTGTAATTAATAGTCAAAGAGAGAGAGGGTGTGAGGGGGCGTAGCGATGTGCATATCTGCGTATGCGATGCCACCATCGTCGAGCAATAGTTTTCCTGGAGTCCTCCTGAGGTTTATTATTTACTGAAATGCTGTCAGATACTAATTATATACAGTCGCTTGTAACCCTTTAAGCATGGCCGTCACTGAGTCGCGAACACATATACACCTTCGATTCCAATGATCGAAATTCGAAGTTAACGCGTATAAATCGGTGGCTAATCACGCAATCGGATACTACGCGAGTCTAGCTATCGATTCATATCGATCAAAACTGACATTTTACAGTTCACTGGGTCAGACACACACACACACACATACACACACACATACATACAAACACACACATATAAACACATATATACTATAAAAATGTGACCCGTTCGGTCACCCATTGAGCTCAGGATAAATTGTTTTAATCAAGAAAACGTGAGTTTTCAAAGAGTTATTTTTTTAAATAAAATACAAAATCAAAAATAGAATCTTTCTCTCTCTCTCTCTCCATCTCTCCCTCTATCTCTCTCTCTCTCTCTCTCAATCTCTCCCTCTATATCTCCCTCTCTCTCTCCTTACTTGTAGTGATATTCTCTTTTGTTTATAATGGACTATTCTAAACTGTTTTATTCTTTACTTTTTTTATTACTTTCGATTGTTAACAAATAAAGAGAGCAACGGAAACGAGAGTGATAGATACCGTATTAAATAAGAGCTGGAGTCAAACAATATACAGTGGGAGAGGGTGAGGGTAATAGATAGAAACATAATAATAGATGGGTCGCTTAGTGAGTTAATCGCATATTATGGCTAATTAGAACAATTGAAATCGAAATTTTGTGTGATTATAAAATACATGGAAAACGTCTTAAGGAAACAAACGTTTATTAACTCAGATTTAGCATTATATATATACACTAGTAAAATACCCGTACTAGGGCAATAAATATAGCATTAGTTTTAAACTTCAACATTTTTTTTTCTTGGGGGAGGGGCGTATGGTCGTAACCTTCATAAAAAAATAATGCCTGTTCGATCGAAAAGTGACGTCATGCTAGTAGATGCAAGCAAGCGAGATCTGTCGAACTGAGCTTTAAAAAAAGCATTAGAAAACTTTCAAAATTGCATTTAAAAAGAAAAGAAAAGAAACACGATTCGATTTATACCGAAACTTAGCTTTACTCAATATAAATTTTTAAAAATAAACAAGAATTCAAAATGAATAGTTAAGTTGCGTTAAAATAAATAAACATCACGTGGTTTCATAGACTTTAAAGACTAAAATCTTTTTATTATTTTGAAGGTGAACAATCTGAAAACAATTTTCTTGGCAGAAGTTATAAAATAAAATCATGCAAAGTCAAGCAATGCCGATTATATTTTGTTTTAAAGTTACAATAATATCAATCTATTATTTGTTGTGTAGAAAATATTGTTTGTGGTAAGTTATGTAAAATTACGGATGTTTCTAGCAGAATACAATCAAATACTTAAAAAACTGAATTATGAATTTAGAGAAAAAACAAACGATAACTAAATAAACAAACAAATTAAAAACAAACGATAGATAATTTTTAAAATGTAAACAAACGATAAATAAGTTTCAATGAAAACAAACGAAAAATTAGTTCATACTGCACTTCATCTTTTCTGTACTCGGTCAGTGGAGGAGAAATCCTTCTAGACGGAGGCAATTTTAAGTTTTGTTCCAATCCAGGGTACCTCTTTTTGGGGGGCTGTATTTACCCCCACATTAAAACTGACCTTTTGTTTAACATTGACTTCGTGGCGAAGCGAGTAAAAAGGAACATTCGAATTTTATATAAATTATATATTTTGAAGTTAGATTTTATATATTTTGAAGTTATTATTTTATATATTTTGATGTTATTCTTTTATATATTTTGAAGTTATCTTTTATATATTTTGATGTTATTCTTTTATATATTTTGAAGTTATCTTTTATATATTTTGAAGTTATTCTTTTATATATTTTGATGTTATTCTTTTATATATTTTGATGTTATTCTTTTATATATTTTGAAGTTATCTTTTATATATTTTGATGTTATTCTTTTATATATTTTGAAGTTATCTTTTATATATTTTGATGTTATTCTTTTATATATTTTGAAGTTATCTTTTATATATTTTGAAGTTATTCTTTTATATATTTTGATGTTATTCTTTTATATATTTTGATGTTATTCTTTTATATATTTTGAAGTTATCTTTTATATATTTTGATGTTATTCTTTTATATATTTTGATGTTATTCTTTTATATATTTTGAAGTTATTCTTTTATATATTTTGAAGTTATTCTTTTATATATTTTTATGTTATTCTTTCATATATTTTGAAGTTATTCTTTTATATATTTTGAAGTTATTCTTTTATATATTTTTATGTTATTCTTTCATATATTTTGAAGTTATTCTTTTATATATTTTGAAGTTATTCTTTTATATATTTTTGAAGTTATTCTTTTATATATTTTTGAAGTTATCTTTTATATATTTTGATGTTATTCTTTTATATATTTTGAAGTTATCTTTTATATATTTTGAAATTATTTTTTATATATTTTGAAGTTATTTTTTATATATTTTGAAGTTACTGTTTATATATTTTGAAGTTATCTTTTATATATTTTGATGTTATCTTTTATATATTTTGATGTTATCTTTTATATATTTTGACGTTATCTTTTATATATTTTGAAGTTATCTTTTATATATTTTGGAGCTATTCTTTTTTTTATAGCAACATTTTTCGGTAGCAATATTTTTCGATAGCAATATTTTTCGGTAGTAATTTTGGTCTCGACTACGATAATTGTTTTGACTTCTTCATTTGGTTCTTTTAAATTCATCAAATTTCGTTAAAAGTTGTTTTTTTGTGTAAAAAGAATATTCCAAGTTTATTATTTCTGCTAGAAAGGTTTTTTTGTGGATAATAATATTTCTAAAAAGTAATGCTTGTAAGAAAAAATAAAATAAAATTCGAATGTTCTTATTTACTTGATAATGATAAGTTTAATAGTTTAGGATTTTACCAAGCACATACATATTATTGACGTTCATGCGCACGCGCCAATTCTTGTTAAAATGTATTACCTAATATAACTCAAAATTTGATATAGAGCCATTCTTTTCTCTATTAAACTTTTTGTAGCTAACTTACTTAAAAGGTATTTAAGGGAGGGTGCGTGTTTGGGTGTTCGCACTGCAAAATGGTGGGAAAAGGGGGAAAATATTACCACACAAAACTTATATGTCAAGATTTAGAAAGATTTTGAAATGATAGAAAAGGATGGCGCAAGACTGAGAAATATGAAACTGTAGTCCACAACGTATATCTAAATAAGAAGAAGAAGAAGAAGAAGAAGAAGAAGAAGAAGAAGAAATGTGTGTGGGTGTGTGTGTGTGTTTCAAGGTTGTCATAGTTGAGGGGTGGCAATGAACGCAAGCTCCCATTTGGCGCTGTTATGGACAGTATCAAATGCAAGGGAAATAACTAAGGTTTACTAAGCGATTCATCATTTTTAAAAAGAGAATTTAGAACGCTGAAAACGTACGCAACTAATTAGATGGTGTCGAGTTTGTTAAAAACTGTTTTTAACATTAAAAAAAGAAAATGTGACGATGCAGAGAAATTTTAATTTTAAAAAAACCGACACGATCATTTTGTATTACAAGACTTTTAAAAATTTACATGTAATAAAGTTTATAACAATAACAAATATGTAAAGGGATGTTAAATAACGAACAAAGCATGAACAATTAAGCAATGTTAATTAACGAACTACAAAAATCAAATAAACTTGTTAATTAACGAACAAATAAATATTATATCAGATAGTGATTACGGATACAGAGAATTATTTTAGGGAATACTTGGCCGTTTCACTTCTCCTCCACAAACACTCCATCAGATGAAGGTGAAACATCTCATCTTTTGTCCCTAATAATTTGCGTATGTGTCCTTTGGCAAGTATTCATAATTTAATTATCCATAACCTAATTTAAATAACATAAAATAACACGTTTTTTTAATAGCAAATGAAAAAATTGCTTTTTTTGTAAATTTATTTTTAATTAAATTATAATTAAAAATAAATTTACAAAAAAGGTAATTTAATGACAAAAACATTAAAAAGTTGTGCACACATTTAAAAAAGCATAAAAAGAAAGTTTTTTTTTAATTAAAATTGAAAATTACAAATCAAATAAAGTTTCTAACAAACTCGATTTTCAGCGTCCCAAATTCTCTTTTCAACAAATGATGAGTTTCTTAGTCAAACTTAGTTATTCCCCTTGCCTTTGACACTCTGCATACAACAGCGCCTCCCATTTTCTCTAAAATGCATCTTATGGCGTGTGTCTCCAGCGGGCTGTAACACTAAGTCCTAATCCTAGCCTGCACGTGTGGCTTAGATATAAGACCGGCAGAACTGCGAATACCGATAGAAGAGGTGAAAGCGGGTTAACTGGCGACCGAATACCAGTGCTTTGAGTAGATGGGGCTCATCAGTGTGAGAAGACAACTCACCTAAGAGAAGGAAAACTCTGCTTTTAAACTTTTGCAGCTTCATTGCCATACACACTCATGTAGAGGTATGCGCCGTTCTTTAATCGTCCCAAAATGTAAAAGGTGTTGCAGCAAAAATAAGAATTGAAACAAAGAAGGTTTAAAACAACAAGCTTACAATCTAGTGTAGTAGAATGTGGACATTTTCTTGAAACACTCCTGCCTTATAGATACAATCAGATCCCTAGCCACCGCTAGAGGGAGCAAATGGTGGAACGTCCGCTCACCTCGACCACAAATCTCACTCTGATATTTTTTTCGATTCTCTCTCAATCGATGACGTAAATCTGAAAATTTTAACAGATTTCTCAAATCGGAATACATCAAAATACAAACATTAAAAAGTTTATTTTTTAATATTTGTCTCAACTATGAAATTATCAAAACAATCACAGTCGCATTCCAAGCGCAAAGTCTACCCACACCCGTGATCTACATCTTGTTACCATCTAGGCTATCATTTTTATTTACTATCATGCTTTTTCGATCATCCCAATCGATCAATACAGTCATTGCGAGGGTTTCGGGAATCAAACCTGAAAAAAAAAAACAAATCCAAAAATATGGAAACTTAGACGTTGTTAAAGCCTGCTCACTAAAGAATTGGAAGAAGTCCTAACGTAAACGAGTTTTTCTTGTTTTTGTTTTGTTTTGTTTTTTATTAGTTAAAATATATAGAATAACATTTTTAAAGAAATTACGAAAAAAACGAAAGTAGAGATAAGATGAAACAAAAAAATTGAATTTAAACATCGTTAAAGTCTGTCGTCTGTCAGATTGACCTTTGCTCGTGGGACATCCGGGCATTCACTGAAGCTAATGCCGGAAGTAAACCATCTTTCCGGTTGTCTCGCTTCCTCTTATTTCCAAGCAAATACATTTAAAAGATGACAAGTCTCGCTTTTGTCTAATAGTTTTCTTGTATAATCTTAAAATCGACGGTCGCTTGCTTCCTTTGTATTTGCGATTATTCAATTTTCATTTTATTTATACTAAGCATAACTATCAGACGTTGACCTGGCAGTGATTTCATGGCATTAACCATAATAGTATGCATTGTGTCTATATTTCAATATATGTATGTATCAATAGTGCGTAATACTATGGAACGTAATCTCTAAAGTTAGATATGTGTATATGTACAGGATTCACTCGTAAACTAATTAACGTTTATCTATATCGTGCTTATGTGTTTGTATTACATAAATATGATAGTATTTTTATAGCAACGAAATTCATGTACGAGATGTTCACACTTACAGTAGAAACGAGGCTGATCTCGGGGATACCCGTTACTTAGACATTGCTTTAATTAAATGTGGTCTTTTATGAGCGAATACACTTTTTATGCACTAACGAGACACTGCTTACCAAGGCCCAAAGGCCACTCGAGGATAAGGTTTAATGAGTGTATTAGGTTGACGATGAGACACCACCGTGAGTATTGGTAACGATGGTTGATACTAGGCAGAATTTGATTATTTAAGAAGACGACTCAACAAGAATTTGTTTACTTTGGATTTTAAAACGACCATGTTGTAGTCAGCTGGGAAACAGTCCCGTGGGATTGTGTTTCACAGATGGGTAGTTCTTGCAAATAAACTTTGTCCTTGGAAATTCCGTTTAGTTTTAGATGCACAGAGGTTGAAAGGAACATTATCTACAGTGGTTGTAGCTAGATGAGTTTTTTGTTGCGAATGTTTTACATAGATTAGAGCTCAATCGAGCACCTATCATGAAAATAACGATAGAGTAGAGAAAAACTAGCAACCTCTCTTCTGTGAGTAGGGAAGAGAAGGGGACAGCTTCTATTAGATTCTGAAGTCGGTTTTGTAGTCTGTCAAGGCAGAAAAGGGTGTTCTGAGCGACACCTCCCCAGATGTAGCAACAACACAGCCGCGACAGATCTTCGGTGAACCTAAGCTTGAAAAACCCTAAGGAGCAAATATCTACTCTGTAGAACTATTCAACGATGCGTATAGAATTATCAAATATTCACGTGGAACAATCAAAGCTCCCCCTACTGGAAAACGTTTTTACATCCGCCGGTATCCTATATCTCTACAAAGCCATCATTCGCTCGTGCATTTTTGTGTAAGTTTGAGTGTAAATTTTAGTGTATTTTTAGTGTAATATTAAATGAAATGATTAAAATAATCATTTGTAGTGTTATGTTTCTAAGTAACAAAATAAGTAATGGTTCAATCCTTACTACAGGCGATACTAACTAAAAATAACAAATTAACACTTCTATACAATTTTGACTGACGAAATACGAACAATCTATCACGTAAAGAGTTCTGTTCAAATTGCTGTACATGTTATCGACTTATAAAGATTATCAAATGCAACTAGAACTTTTCCAAGTTCGAAAAAATGCACCTGACGAAGATCGAAAATTGAATCGGTCGAAATGTTGCGAATATAACAACGACGATGGGAATATAGTCTGAATAATCCAAATAATACAAATTCAAATAGTAGAACTGTAGATTCCTGGCATAACTTTTTCGAGTTTGTCAATGTTTGTGTGTTTGAATCACGTCGGAATCACCAATGTGGAGTTTGTGAACGTTTGGGCAACGTGTCCCCATGTATGCTCTATCGTACAGGTAAATGAATGAAACAAAGAAACAAAGCGAAGGCGATATGTTTGAAATAACATTTATTTACCGCAAACCCCAAAAGGTTTGATCACAATTAGGATGTGTGCGTCAAAATGCGTACATAGGTCCAAAAAAGATTGAAAAGAATATGTACGGGTGTGTGCGAAAAAGTTGAGCGAATATGTCTCACATACCTTGGATTTTGTGTGTATGTTACGCACACATGCTTCTGACGAGGCGAGGAAAAGAAAATAGAGAGAATCTCTTTGTGTTTCGGCTTTTATAGTACCGATTTCAGCGCCCCCTAACGTAGGGAAAAGTAAGATAAATAAGTATGAGCGCCCTCTGCTGTATGTATGTGTAAATGAGTGTGTGGAAAAGTAGTAATGCTACATTTTCCAACAGTTTCGACAACCGTCAAACTGAATGAAATCGATCTTCCTAACTTATACTAACCGACGATTTGGTTTAACACCATATTCGGGTTTTTATTGGTTAATTATGATGGTTTCGTGGTTGGTTGTTTTCTTGGCGGCATATCAACGGCACATATACTTCGATAATGTCTGTGTGTTTTTCTTCTGTGATACCTTTTATATCTTTATATAACGTTAGGATGTATATGTTTATTTATTTGTATGTACATACATTCAACTAATTAATTAATTAATTAAACTAATTAATCGATCATTCTGAATTGTTTAACACTTCTGCGAGGCGTAAGAGTTAGTAATGTGGTCTATATTTAGTTTAATTTAGTTTTATGCAAAGAGTGTAAGAAAAGGGTGGAAGACCCTCATGAAAATTCAGATATCTCCGATTTTTGTTAAACTTTAACAATAGGTATTAGACATCAATTAATAAATATTTCCCAAATTTAGTTTTTGTGGGGTATGTTTAAAGAGTGTTATATCCCTCCCATTTGAAAATCCAACTATTTCAGATTTACATTAAATTTGATCCATAGGCATTAGATACCAATTTAGAAATATTACCTGAATTTAAGTTTCTTTTTAGACCATTTAAGCCCTCAACTTTAAGCATTTTCTAGAATAAAAATTATGTAATGGGTTTTGATCAAAATTAGAATAAGGATTCTAGACATAAGGTTTCGTATCATTATATCTTGATATCAAGATTCGTAAGTAGGCATAGGAGTTATGCACAACTCTTCTGTTCCAGGAATTTGTTTTGCCGATTCTGGGACGGGTATTCTTCTGGTTGTCCTATATAGAGACGCATTGCTTTTACGAAATAAGTTATAACCTCTACTTTAATTTAAAAAAAACTATTATTTCGCATCGCGCGTACTTTATGTTGTTTTACGGGATATCAACACTTTTTTTTTTCATTCATTTTAATTTAGCAGAAAAGCTCACGGATATTTTGTAGTATGGACACGCCGAAAAATATGTCCGCCACCCAAAATACGGACAAAATTCATGTCATTGAGTGTTTGCATAAAAAGATCGTTTCCCTTATATTTCTGCTTCTACATAAACTCACACATATAGCTGTTCATCATTCCGCTAATGCGTTGCCCAGTGGTGTGTATTCTGCATTTTGTACAGCCTAACTCTAACCTTAATCCGACGCGTGTCTAGACAGAACTCACACTGTGCATGAATGGCGGTAGTATATATATATATATATATATAGTACATGTATTGTATTAGTTTCTGTAAATGTAAATCCGTAGAAACTCAAGTGTTTATAAAAAGTGCTCAAAAACAAGTAGAGCTGTTTATAAGTATAAATTTTTATTTATACAAACATTATTGGTTACATATGTGCATACATGTTTCGGTTGCACTTTTCCCGGAAAGTCAACCTCATCAGACCAAGAATTTCAGAGAACTGGCAGTTCTCTGAAATTTGTATAAATAAAAATGTATACTTATATATATATATGTGTGTGTGTGTGTGTATTTATATATAAATACATGTATATATATATGTATATATATGTATATATATTCATATATATGTGTATATATATACATATGTATATATATATATATATTTAAATGTATATGTATATATATATAAATATGAATATATATATGTACATATATATGTGTATATATATGTATGTATATGTATATATTCATATATATATAAATATATATGTATATATATAAATATGAATATATATATGTACATATATATGTGTATATATATGTATGTATATGTATATATTCATATATATATTTAAATATATATGTATATATATAAATATGAATATATATATATATGTACATATATATGTGTATATATATGTATGTATATGTATATATTCATATATATATTTAAATATATATGTATATATATAAATATGAATATATATATATATATATATATATATATATATATGTACATATATATGTGTATATATATGTATGTATATGTATATATTCATATATATATTTAAATATATATGTATATATATATAAATATGAATATATATATGTACATATATGTGTATATATGTATATGTAATGTAAAATTCATTTTTGCATTAGTGGCGGGGCTGTTCTACAAAAGTATGTTGATAAAAAATTACCCATGATGTAGATGTATATATGTATAGAACCGGTTGCAGTTTCATGCCATATCCAGGGCAGATGCTATTTAACCGATAGATGGGACCTCGACAGGTATTAACCCTTTGGGTCAGAGTGGACTTGGAAGTAATATCAATTTCAAAACGCAAAATTTTACAATAGCTCAATAGTGTTGGACTTTAACTGTAATAAAAAGAATATTTTAAATATTATAGAAACCACATCAAATGTAAGAAACATATTCTCACAAATGCACCAAAAAATCAGTCGTTTTTGAGTCGTTTGTTCATGCTTCTTATTCAAAGTTTATAATTACATTGTTTAATAGTAGTCCCGTACACACTTTCGCATCCGTTCAGCTATCCGTGAACAAACATTACCGTTTATATAATCCGTACCCCGAATAACTTATTCTAACTATAAT
>OY744533.1:49698612-49716112 GCA_963556195.1 Sepiola atlantica | reverse complement strand
ATTGATATAGATAAATAGACATAGTAAGTGCATAAGTAAATAATTGCTTACTAGGAGGCTCGGGTAAATATTTCCGTACCCGGGAATATAATATATGAATTCATGGATGCAGAGTTTGAATCTAAGTGTGTTGAAAATGAATAAAGACGGCCGTATATACCAATTAGTTGAATAGAGAAAATGTTTCGGTTGTATACAAAAGAAAAGGCTTTTCTGTATGGAAGAATATCTTCACTTATTTAGATGCACTTAGCAAACATTTAGGAATATAACCATGAATATATATATATATATATATATATATATATATATACGAGGCCTGTCTAAAAAGTATCCGACCTTAGGCCAGAAAATTGTTTCAAATACGTGATGGGGTTGGGACCCTAATCCCCTTCGAAGTAAGCACCTTGTGTTTGCACACACTTAGTACACCGATCAATCGACTGCCGGAAACACCTCTGGAAATCTTCTTTTTGAATGGTGTTCATCTCCGCTGTCGCGTTAGATTCAGCAGGTGTTTCGAGACGATGCGATGTGTAACAGAAATTACGAAGTGGTTCAACCGATTCAAAAATGGTCGCACATCAGCGTAGAGTGACGAGCGTTCTGACTGACCCCAAACTGCTCGGATAATGCGGAATACTAGAAGAATATCAACTCCAGGCGGAGTAAAATTAATTCCGCGAACTTTTTATTCTAGAAAATGTCTAACATTTAAGGTTTAAGCTTAAGAGGTCTTAAAAAGAAACTGAAAGTCAGAAAACATTGCGTAAATGGTGTCTAATTACTATTGATCAAATTTAATGCGAATCTGAAATATTTGAATTTTCAAATGAAAGTTTGTGTTTATATTATGCCCCTTTAAACTACTCCAAAGTAACTGAAATATTTATTTATTTATGTCTTATACTTATTGTAAAAGTTTCACAAAAGTCAGAGGTATCTGAATTTTCACAAAGGGCTTCCACTCCTCTTTACCCAATTTGCATGAAACAAAATGAAACTAAATATATCCCACATTTAGACCCCTTACATCTAGCATCTGTCTTTTAAAATTCATGATAACCGGGTTATTAGTTTAGGAGTGAATTCTGTACATAGAATATATATAAACATATAAACATACCTAAGTTTATATAGATGAGCTCTATCTACTCGACGTGTCCCGGGTGAAGGACTTCAAGAAAAATAAAGAAAAATATACACACATCAGATGTCCTTTATAACATCGTCAAGGTATCGAAAAAAATAATTAATGATAAGAAAGTAACGAACGGTAACTCTTACTGAAAAATATGTTTTCTCCCTCACATCATAATAAAACTTTCGTTCATTTATATACATTTTACAACAATTTTTGTAAATCCATTAAATATTTATATCGAAAATCTACTTAAAATTAATTTTAAAATCATTATTTTAGTTTTTATAAAGTTTGCTAAAACAAAAAATTATAAAGTATTTGCAAGAAAATGTGATTTTTTTTTCATATTTGAAACTGGTAAAGCATAGTTTTTTAATAAGTATCTTAAAGAAATAAATATATAAATATATATGCTGATTATAGTTGATGCTTATATATAGGAATTTCATTTCGAATAATTAATTTATAATACATTAATGACAATAATAAGTTAAACACGATGAATGACCGCTTTTCAGTAATGTATGCTTTAAGTCACCGGAAGCTCTCTTTCTCTCCTGTTTTTTACCACCTAATACGCGTATTTTTGCAACCTCTATATTAATAAAATTATTATATTATATTTATAAAAATTAATAAAAATAAAAACAATAAATATAATAAATAATTCCTCGAAATATATTATGGAACACGGTCACACAGATTACATCACAGTGTTTAAGTCTTGCCTAATCAAGTAAGATTTGCTATATATTTAAAAAAATTAAAAAAAATTTTTTTTAAATATATATAAAAAAAATCACTTGTTTTTGTCTTACTTCTCAACGCCAACATATTTCCATTTCTTGCATTGTGATAGCCTTCTAATACCCTTCTATATACGTATTACACACAATGCTTCAAGCAAACTACCTCTTCTTATTATATAATAAATATTACAATCATTTCCACGCGCTAAAATTCGGCGGTTCAAGTAGAGAATTCTAATGCGTTTTATATAAATTATGTTGTTGTTTTTTTTTGTTTACGAGTTCTCGAGTGTTAACTATTATTTACCTTTACCGAATTATGTTCTCTCTGTCTTCTTACTGGACACTAATAGACGAAATATGACGACAATAGTTTTCACTTGATATCTATTTTATTACATTATGGATCCATTTCCTTGTCCATGATTGCCTTCTGGCTATCATCAAAGGGAGGCACGACGAGTATAAGCTTCTTTATCTAGCCGAACTTTATATGATGATTTTAGCTAACTCGTAACTAATTTTACTTCAAACCCTTCTACGTCACATGATTGAATTAAGCTATGCGCTATCTACCTTCGTAGCAGGCGATAGGTGAACACGTCGTCAAAACTTTGTCAATCCAAATAATACCTAATGCGTTTGCCAAGTCATTCTATACTTGACTTCAAAAGCACGTTAAAAGCTACGTTATATGTTACAACGTTGGGTGAGCAATGTTCGGTGATCCCTGGTGTGGTATTCTCCCTTGGGAGGTGACGGTGCCTCAGTGGTTAACGACGCGGACTGGCGACCTGGGTATGCCAAGTTCGAATTCAGTTCGTTTCACAGAAATACTTTCACTTAGGATGTGGGAAACCTTCACGTGGTCCTTCCTGTAAGTACCGGATGTCTTTCTAGAAAGAATTCTAACTAAAAAAATATCGGAGAAACCAATGTCAACAATAGAATCATCTGGTTCATACGAAATGAATGAATGATGAAATCGCCCTTGGCCGACATCCGGTTTCCATCGAATAGAAAGTTTCTAGGGAATATCAAATACAAGCCGCATGTAAATCTCGACCAGGGGCGATGACACAGCGCCTAGGATTATCAAATAGTTTCCTACCTAGCATTGGCCAGGATGAACGTCACATAACTTTGGTGATCTAACGAGGACCGGTGTGTCAATTTGATTATGCACGGCCAAAATAAAGAAAAAAGTTGAAATTTCTCTTTTATTCGACTTCTCTTTACAAGTGTTTACATAATGCCGAGTGTCCGTAAAACTTGGACACATATGTAAACAAGAACATAAGTCGGTCATGAGACTGCATACCTCAGCCTGACAACGTGAGGATTAGCAAGAGACTTATCTGGGCATTACTTCTCCATATTGTATGAAGTATTCCCGAAGTTATGCCATGGAAACGTTGATAACTCACAAACTATTTATCTGATTACGCTGAAATTTGGCATCATGGTTACTATTATCATAGAGTATCAGATCCAATCACCAAATGTGGAAAAATCGGAAATTAAAATTCCGTCAAAATTTCGACCTTGATCGAACTTATTAGGGTCAAGATGAAATTTCAAGGTCAGATAATAGCGGGGCTGTATTGGCTATAATATGAGCCAAGTAGAGAGTCTATGCATTGAATAAAACCGAATTTATCGCCCAAGCTGAGACTTTCACCTGTTCCATAACCTTTACCATGACCATTTGCCCAGATATCCCAAAATTAAATCAGTTCTACGTTAGAACATGACCAATATTTTGACTCAGTTTGCTAATGATAGGTCAAGCGATGTGAACGCTAGGCTGTACACAAACATAGTGACAAACTTGGTATAAACATAACCTCTGCCTGGTAGAAGTAAAAAGAAATAAGGTTCTTCTTACTACAGAAAGTTGTGGTACAAGGTCGGAATATAGGAGAAAACCATGGTGGAGGGGGCACTCTGGTCGAGTTCAAAAATAGACCTGATGTATATTACATGTTACTTTCAGGTTTTGCTCAACTGTGTTTGGTATCGTCCTCGGGTTTTTCGTGGCGCTTCCATTCAGGAATCAGAGCTATAGGGCAGAGCAAATTTTTAACAATGACCCTTGGAAAGACCCAACTGTAAGAAACAACCGGGTGTCACATCGCGTTTTCCTGCCAAGGCTCGTAACGAAGCGTCAAAATAGCGACGAGTATGTCTGGTTTTCCATAAAATAATAACCTTTTTTTTAATTTCGATGAGAACTATAAATGTTCATGCCGGGAATCTGTAATACAGAAGAGCCCAGGTTTTATTGTTAGTACTGATAATTCTAAAAATCGAATGTAAGGGAAATAAATCAATTCATTTTCTTGTTTCTTGTCGAAGCAAAGTTGCTTCCCTTGGTATAACAAAAAAAATAAGCAAGACAGTTTTTCTCATTTGGCTTATAACATAATGTTTTTATTTGTTTGTTAAATTCATTCACAAATGGGCAAACGGGCCTCGGACCTGAGCGGTTGACACGCCGACTCCCGACTCTTCGATCCCAGTCGGCCTCTCTACCAGGGTCTCTGTTCTGACTGGCATCAACCGTTCACATGTTAAATAATTTTTGGTTACGTCATCTGACGTGACTCAATTTCCCGCTCACCGATATCTTAGGCAATACCATTCTATTGCTGGTCGTACTCTTCGACATACTCACGTCATGTTCATTTCTTTTAAAAATAATTATTTGTTCTTTTGTTCTTTTTATTTTGACCTCAACCCCGTTTGCAGACGATCTGGGTCAACCCCGCGTCCTGCTATATAACGTTACAAACCTCTCTATGTTTTTTTATGACAATAGCTCTCTCGACATATTAAAGGTTTGCTTCAAAGCCTTGCTAGCTATGAGATATTTTGAAATGTATTCTCAATTATCAAAACCTTTCACCCTGAAATGTTTATAAAAGTAGTTGTTGATGAGCAGATATCTGAAGCACATCGTATCGACGCCGAACATTCTTCCTGATCTTCATTAATGATCTTCCAAACCAGATTCTGGGATCATTTGTTGATATATATATATGCAGACGACACAACTGTTGATGGCAGCACTTGGAAGAGCATTGGTGACCAATATATTGCTTATTCCTCTCTCTCTCTCTCTTACTCTCTCTTTCTCTCTCTCTCTCTCTCTCTCTCTTCTTATATGGGGCACGTCGTGTAATCGGGAAAAGTTGCTTGTTACTTTTAAAACTTCTAAAATCAAGTTTCTCGTTTTTCATTCCCAACGCTCAGATCCTTGTTTTGCCCCAAATCGAAATGAATCGTCCTCCCTTTGTAGAAGCCCCGTATTTTAATAAGCTCCTAGGACTGTCTTACACTCCAGATTTAAAATGGAATATTTATATTCAATTTGTTGCTAACGCTCACAGAATATATTTGGATCATTCTACCGCTCCAGAAGGTACCGGAATCCCAATGCAATCCTCTACCTCTATAGGAGTCAGATACTTCCTAAGATGGGGTACTGCTGTTACAGCTGGAGAGATATAACTCAAAACACTCTTTCTTAAATTGACAGTAGAAAATCGATTCGCAATGTGTAGTGGATGATCTCTTCTCGTCTTTTATCATAAAAAAATACGTTGCAAGTTTTTTTCTACTCTATTGTTATTTCTATGGAAGGTGCTTGCTTATTTTTCCTATATTGGTTTTTGTATGATTTCATAATCTTCAAAACTGTTTCTTTACAAAGTGTTTCTTTACTTTTCTTTATTGTACTAATGGGTAACCACTTATCAAGGCGGGGGTCTACTTGAGGATAAGTGTTAAAGAGGAATGTATTATCCAAGAGGACGACTCAATAAGTATTTGTTTACATCAGATTTGAAGACGACCCTGCTGTAGTCCGTTGGGAAGCAGTCCTGTGGTATCATGTTCTACAGATAGAATGTTCTTGGAAAGAAATTTTGTTCATGGAAGTTTAGTTAGGCTTTTGCTAAAGAAGGAAAGTTCTCTGGTGTGGTTGTAGCTAGGCGTGTTCTTGCTGTGAATGTTTTTAGGGGCAGGCATTAGAAGGGGTTTCTACGTTGTGGTAGGTAGACGAGTCCTTGTTGTGAATGTCTTGTGAGATACAAAAAGTTTAATACAGAAATATGCATGTAATAAAACTTTAAACAGATCGATACGCGTGCGCGTGAGTGTCAATAATATGTATGTGCGGGGTAGACTTCTTAAGTAATGAACTTATGAATTATGGCATACGTATTCTAGGCAACACGGTGAGTAATGCAGGCACATTATTATTTTTTAAACTTTACAATTTTGCGGGAGGCAAAAAAAACACACGCTACTCCCCACATCACTCCCTCTCAAATTAAGATAAGCGAGATATGTTTTCTTACAAATAAATAACGTTTAGTTACTTAAGCTGTCAAAAATAAATTACCTTTTGTCACTTACGGAGTGGATAGAGTACGCGTTTATTTTTTATATTTTTAAGTATGAAAATGTGTAGCTCAAAATGCTATACAGATTGTTTTTTGTTTACATTTATTGATTCCAAACAAGACATATTAACACTGAAGTGTAAAGGGCTACTACAAGATGTTGTCTTACGTTACATTTAAATTTCTTCATGGTGATACTGTCGGGGTAACAAGGAACAGGAAGGGAATTCCAAAGTCAAGTGGTCCGAGGAAAGAAGATATCAGAGGAGAAAATATTCCAGCATTTAGGGACCTCTATAGCGAAGAGTGGTATTTATCAGCTCGTTGGGTGGGTCAGGAATATCCTTGTTTAGGGTAAGTTCATCGGAGCGCATTCCATGGAAATACTTATAAAACAAGCATAGGGATACAACTCTGCAACGATGCGACAGGGGTTGGAGCTTGGCAGACAGTGCAGGGCCTATTAGGTTAGAAATAATTTTTTTGCACCGTTCCCAGGCTAGTGGTTGGTGCACTAGCCTAGATATGGCTACTTTACTTCATGCATGGGCGAATGGGGGCTGTGTACAGATATAGGATACTGGCAGGTGTAAGTAGTTTTCTAGACTTGTAAAGGGAGTTTACCTTCTTTGCAGCAGCCTTGGCAACATCTTCTATGTACTTATAGGATACTATACATATTCTTCTCGTTACTTATAGTTTATAAACGAAAACCTATTACGAAATAAAATTATAAGTACTCCTGGGCAACGCCAAGTAAGTACAGCTAGTACTGAATATAGAAAGTTAGTATGCGTTTCGAAATCGTCTAAAATAAGAGGGGAGAGAAGATTATGTACCGCCAATTTTCTAATTAAGCAGAGTCCCTATTTACTTGCCTTTCCACGATGGCAAAGTTAAACACAATGTCGGTTTTTAATGTGGGGAAAATCCAGCTCCATAAAAAGGGCACTCTAGATTGATACACAAATTGTTTTTAATTGCCTCGGTCAATAAAGACTGACCGAGGACAGAAAAGATTAAGTACAGCACCAGAACAGATACTACACCTTGTTCCTAGTCTAAATGCTAATGATTTGAAGAGAGTCTGGTTGCATGGAAAATCATGTTCTGTAACCATGAATTTTACCTGGGTGCCGGCAATTCAATAGTTATTCTGGCCACGATACAGACCACACCCATCGAAACAGATTCTTTTTTTCTGCATTCTTTGCTTTCACAACTTATCGATAAATAATGAATAATCGATGTCGAATTACTGATTGAACACAGAACGGGTGTTATTTATATTGATTGACTAATGTGTATTTTATTATTTTTTCCGTTCATAATTGATGGAGATTAACTGACCAAACATGAATACTTGATCGATTTGCGATTCGGCCATTTTTGTGGAAATCCGGTTTAAACTGAAATTTGATGAGTTCTTTCTTTCTTATTCTGAGCAGTAATACCATTACCATCAATAACAACGAGAAAATCGAGCAGGAGTCGGCATCAGGATTCGTCGTCCTTTAGTCGTTTTTTTGCTTCTACGTGTGGCAAGCAAAGACGTATCAGGGCCAGAACCGCAAATCAATGAAGTGGAAGTGGCAACGTTGCTTCTGCATCATTCCTTTGTGTGTTCTACGCAAAACCTTCCTCGACTTCGCATGCAGCCGCCGAGATTTTTTACTCTCGGTGTCGGGGATAAAAATATTCAACCCTGCAGGTTAACGAATAATTGCGATAAACGAAGAGGACTTCATGCAGACCATACAATCCTGAGTCACGATCTTCGTGAGTTCTATACAGAAGTACGACTCGCTTAAGAAACAAGCAAACAAAAAAAAACACACACAAAATAAACTCATCACCAGCACAATAAAAAAAAAGAAGTTTACTGCTGTTTTCAAATAGTCAGCATTTGTCTTGTTAGAGTGTGCAGAATCGACTTCGAAATCTGGTTGGAAATGACGTCTTCTCTTCACTGCAGCTCCTTTCTCACAGACGTTGCTAGCCTTTCTCTACTCTGTCGTCATTTTCGTGGGAGGTGCTCGACTGAGCTCTAATGTCTGGTTCCTCCCTCTAAAACATTCACAGCAAAATCTCGTCTAGCTACAACCACTGTAAATACTTTTCTTTTCTTCCTCTGTGTACCTAAACGGAAATATCATAAACATTACTGGAATACAATACTGCGAGGCTGCTTCCCAGCTGAGTATAACATGATCGTTTTTAAGTCGAATGTTAACAAATTCTTATCGAGCCTCTGACTTAAATAATCAAATTCTGACCATTTCACCCATTGTTTCCAATCCTCACAAATGGGTTGTTTATCACCAATTGGCAATCTCATTAACCCGTATTCTCAAGCTACCTTCAGGTCTTGATAAGTGGTGACTTATTACTATAAAAATAATCAGACTATAAATAGAATCAGCACACTCATATATATAAAAAAAACTGCATACACAAACCATTTTCGCTCTCGTACGTTATTCCCCATGTTAACAGTCGATGCTTTCCCAAGCAAGACACTATTATCGGACGATAAAAACTAGACTCTAGCTACTCACACCAAATATTAACGGTGAAAATAAAAGCAAGAAAGAACATTATAATCATAACTGTAAGAACAAACGAGGGTTTGCAAATTCAAGAAATAAAACGCCACTTTGTTTAAATTGTTGAACCGACTACGATTCAAATGTTTGATTTCTGTATTATTAACTCGCAGGCCCCGAATGAAATAAAATTTGTAAACAGCCGACAAGTCAAATCGGATATTTTAAAATTTTTTTATCTGTTATGGATTGTGGATAATCTATGTACCACGAAAAGGATTAATTCGGAGTGCAAAAAAAAAAAAAAATTGCCAGTATGGAAGGATATCTCCTTCACAGACCGATTATGGAAAAGGGCACTTCTTTCGAGCTGGTATATTTGTTCGATCTGTTATCTATTCTCTCCTCCGTCATTAAAAGCAAATCCTTCTAGACTGCAGCAATTTTGATTTTTGTTGTTACTTTAGAAAATATAAGAAACGTTGGTGGATTTTCACCACATTAATAACTTTAGTTGTGTCAAACTTGGCCCTCGTAGGAAGTCAAGTAAATTGGATAGTTCTAACTTGAGAAATCGTATAAAGAAAGATTTAAGAAGCCTTATATACAACAATAGAAAGTTAAGTAAGAAAGAAATGTATTTAATGTCTCCAATGTCGGTGGTCAATAATTACTATTTTAGTCACGTAAATTATATTTACCAAAGTAAGATGGTATCGTAGCAAATGAAGGTAGTGAGTAATTACTATTTTAGTCACGTAAATTCGAATTTCGTATGGAGCTAGAAAAGCAAATCAAATCTTATGTGTTGGTCACTAAATACTGTTTGAAGCAAGTATGAGTGTAAAAAGACGAAACTATGATTATGTGTTATGGGCCACGTGTATAATATCTATTAAGAAAGGTGTTCAATGAGAAGTAGTATTTTAGCTAAATCGTTCTGATTCGTACGGTAAGTCACAACTACGATTGTGTTAATGGGAAAATGTGTAAGGAATATGCAATTATCAATCATTATAAAACACTGAAAGTAATTACGGTTGAAAGAATGATTGTCTGTGTACTGTGGCAACGTGTTCGTTTATAATTCTAGCGATCTTGAAACCGTAATGAAAACGAAGACGTAACGCATATACTATTTAATCAGAAAGAAAGCTGTTTAATGTTGACAAAGAAAACATGTATTACGGGTAAAGTAGATAATTTGCAGTGAGTAAATATAGTGATCCCTCTCTGTAGAAGTTGCAGATAAGAGAGTGGATGATCTAGGAATAAATATAATAATTAATATATGTTGATGAAATTATGCGAAAGTTTCTGCAAAAAAATTTCGGATATCTAGGTCAAAGCTCAAGGTCTCAGAATGTGAAAGTCACACTTTTGGTGATAACTTTTCATTCTGTTAATCGAGACTCGTTACTTGGCCAATATTCTAACTAACGAAGTCTCACATCTTATATGACCTTGAAATTTTGATGGAATTTCAATTTCCGATCTTTCAAAATTTGATGTATGGTTCTGATGCTCTTTAATAACAGTAACCACCATGCAAAATTTCAGCCTGATCAGATAAATAGTTTTTGAGTTGTCAACGTTTTAATGGCATAACTTCGGTACTATTTCATACAATATGGAGAAGTAAGACACAGATAAAACTTTGGGCCATCCTTACGTTGCAGGTGGGCGTATGCAGTCTCATGACTGACTTATGTTATTATTATTATTTTAGTTTTGACGGCTAGAGTTAGCATGTGAAGTAGCTGTGCCGTGGAAATACCCCTGAGGTTGAATCCTAGGTCCTAGGGCGTCATTGTGAAACTATCGTGGCTCGAGGTATATATCTTGGTGTGGCTGTACTGACAAAGATATTCGGGGGTTGAATCTTATCGTCCTGACACAGCCCCATAAGATCTTGGAGTGCGATAGTTCCATCCATGTTTAGAGCAGCGGTTGACTATTGTCTTGAATCCACGTTGTCTTTAGATCGTCAAAAGCGTGTGCTCTGTTGCCTGTAGGAACGGGTAAAAATCTGTCGCATTAAGGTTAGTTATATATTCTTTGCAGAGAATTAATTATTTAGACTTCGGGAAAAGAGACCATAGCACTTGTAATTGAACACTTGATAAAAAGTGGGCAATGCATTTAATATTTTAAAATATCATTTATTTTTATCACTGCATTTTGAAAATCACAAAACCTGAATCGCCGGAGCTGGGCAGAAAGCATCTTTTCTGTATGATGGGTTTTCAGCGACTGTCTTGTCATGACGATAAAAAGAAAGAAGAGTTCAACAAAATAACAGAAAGAAAAAAGGATCAACAAAAGGAAAGCAAGGAAAAGACGAACAAAAGTCACTCGTGGTAGTTTATTTACTGATCCACATGCCCTGCTGCCGAGAGCTGTCAGGCTGCAGGTGATTTGACTTTTCAACATTTCGGGGCACCAAATGATCTGGGTTATTAACAAAAATTCTGACGACAGATGTGAGGAGAAATTTTATTGCAATGATGTTTTAGTTGAGAGAAGTGTTTTATCCTCCCTTAGTTGTAAGTTCGGTTTCAAGCCACGCAAAAGGACCAAACTTTCATTATCTTGTGCCACGAGGATAGCGTATGTGGGAGTAATAATCCATTTATGCACGCATAGAAATTATATCTGCCACAATAAAGTGGTAATTCCGACTTTAGAAAAGGTTACTGTAACAAAGTGGTTAAGCTCAACGTGTCAGAAGGTTTTACCGCCATAAAATTGTTACTCTCGTGACAGATACAAACCTTTCTAAACACTTCAATAAGTACTGGCGTTTGGAGCACATAGACATCTCTATATATTTCCACAATACTGACTTTCGACTTGAAACACATAAACACTTACACGCCCTCCCAAACATGATTTTCTCGTGTTATCGCGACATGAAGGATATCAAAAATTTCCACCAGCAACATTTTCTGACGGTGAGTAACAAAAGAAAACAATCACATTTTTCAGACCACCTCAATAGTTTCACCTAGTGATACTTTTATATGTACCTCCTGCAGATACAAAAATATCTGTTACCGAATTCGCTCACAATACATCAATTTTAGTTCATAGTTACTTCCCTTTCATTGGTTATTTTTATTTTTGCTGGATGAGGAGGGATAACCCTTATAATAATGTTTTATATTAATTGCTCAATGTGCAGTTGATTTCTGTAGTTTACAACACTCTTAATAATTTGAACAACTGTTTTTTTATTCTACAATTATTTTTAGTTACTTATTTCAATTCCTTTAACTATTTTTAATTTGAACTCTTATTTTATAACTTTTATTTTGTATATTACTTGCTAAATGTGCAGTTGTTTTTTGCTATAAGTAGGTGTGTTGTGAAAGTTTGTTTTGTGATCATTTAGTGTAATAAACTGTTATTTTTTGTTTGGTTTTTATTCTACTGGCAATTCTTAGTATTGATATGCGTTTTGCATTCTGTTTTAATTTTTTTTAATACCGTTTGTAGATTTTTGTTGAATAACGTTATTTGTTAATTCATTAAATTGTTGTGCATATTGTAATCTATTTTGTATACTTTTCTTGATTTGTCCAAGTTTATGTATAACTTTTAAGAGCAATTTGTTGTTTCTGTATCTGTGTTTAGTTTGTCTCGGAATTGGGTGTTTCCCTAAATTTTAATATGTTGCCTAAGTTTATGACTTAATGTTTAAACTGTACTAATTCCCTTTGCACTTGGGGGCATTAATCGGATGTGAATCCAAGGTTGTTGGGGTTTGCTACAAGAAGCATCTGTTCAATCTTCAGAGACAATGGACACCCCTTGTAAGGATGCATGCGCAAGGAGTCTATTGTAAAGCAATGTTTGCTCAATACCCAACCATACCTCTCATGAACCGGCATTGGTACTGACCCGGCTCAACGTTACTTAACTTTGGTGATTTAACCGGGTCCAGTGTGTTCACGTGATTATGTCGTATTACTGTTGTTATCGAAATCCGGTGGTAATAGCACCTTCCATCTAAAGTATTTGAAGAGTATTTTTCGGTTTAGCGATTAGTTTTAGTTCATAATTGTGTTGGCTTGACATTGGGATGTTTTTTCAATGAGTATTCAAAGCTTGTAACTGCCATGTCTTTATGTTACAGATTTGAGCAAACACCGTTAAATAGATATAGAAATTGAAATTGAATAAATAAAAATAATTGTCGATTAAAAAACAATTGTTCAAATTATTAAACACGTCGTATATAAAAACAACAGAAACTAACTGCACATTTAGCAATTAATAGAAAAACAAATAATAAAATACGATTTATTCCTCCTCATTCAGCAAAAAATAAATAAATAACTTGTGAAAGGGAAGAAACCCAACAAAATCCAACTATACGCGAAATATATCAATCTAACATGTACATAATATATTGTTAAATTTTTACAAAAATTAGACGTGTTTGAATTTTAACGAGGGGCTTCCACTCCTTTTGTTCTTCATTTGAATAAAACTAAATTAAACTAAATATGTAAGATAATGAAGAGTGGCAAAAATGAATTGTGAACGAGTCAATTGTGGGTGGGACGTCGAGAAAGAAAGCGACTTAATAAATGTAAAAAAAGAGAAAGTTCCGCAGTGCAAGTGAGACTTAAAAGGCGGCGGTTTCAGAAACGCGAAGAGCTGGAGCGCTTAGTGATCGGAGTATCGAAGAACCGGAAGAATGGGAGTTTACCGATGTTTATGGCACCGATGAAGCTTTATTGGCTATGGTACCCAAGTCCGTCTTGTTGTTAGGCTTTCGTGTCCGCTGACTAAAAATGCGACTGATAAGCAAGTTGATACCGTGAAGGATCCCCTGACTTGTATTTCATCAAACGGACAATTGGAAGTGGTTATGGAACAATTGCTTCAGCTCACGCTCGGATAGACAATACAGATCAAATTGCTTTCCAATCGGATGTATATATGAACGAGTTAAAGCTAATAATGATTCGCTTGCTAAACGCTTGACAGAATTAACTCTCTTTACATATATTATGTCGCTCCATATATTCATAGGTGGATATATATGCATATATTTATTTATTTTATTAATTATGAATAAAATAGTTACGATGACAGAACTCGAAACCGCGATCATTAAGACTGTAATCGGGTTCTTTACCATTAAGCCCCTAAGGGATTTTCTGAAATGCGCGAGGATTCAACGCTTATAAATATTTTTGTAATTTGTTGTTATTGTTAGCGATAATAACTCTGTTATGCGATTCCTAAGCGCTTGAGAGAGTTAACTCCCTTACATATATTATGTCGACCCATATTTTGTGGACGTATATATATATATATATATATATATATTAATTTATTTAATTAATTAATTATGAATAAAATAATTATCCATGGGCATAGGTAATGATAAAGCACCTGATTACAGCTTATGTGGTCGTGATTTCGAATCCTGTCATAGTCAGCCACGCTGATGAGCCGCAGTAACGACGAAACAAGTGTCCTTGAATAACTATTTTATTTATAATTAATCAAATAAATTAATAAATATATATATATATATATTAAAAATAAAGAGAGAACACAGTTTTATTGTTCTATGAATCGTCAGTAACTGTTTTGTTTAGCAAATACAATTTTTGCAATCGGGCATTTGTTTCTCCTTCACCAGTGAATTATTCGCATTATATAAACGAATAGGTCATTCGTTAGAAGGAAGAAAGAGTTTACCGGAAATGTCACCTAGCAGGAATAAAACATACTTGACACAGACGCGCACCTGGCCGGAAGAAATAAAACACGGTTTATTGACACGGAAACATAATTCTTCAGAAAAAAATAAAATTGATTGAGTCAAAACCACCTGCAAATGTTATTTTTATTCGTAAAGTTTTGCTTCAGACGGAATACCCCGTCGCTAAATAAACGCCTTAGGGGCGTGGCTACATTGAAAGCGAGGGTGAAATCCCAGAATGGCTGGATGCGTTGGTGTAACAAATCTTTATATAAATTAACTCGAAATTGAGTCTGCAGTCGACTGATGAGCGAGTTCGAGAAAACCACTCCGTCATTTCCTGTGCGTCTTCCACCTTTCTCACTCACACAACTCGTCTGCTGGCATCGACAATAAAGATATATAATTGTATTTTTATACATAAGGGTTTTTTTTGTCATTCTTTTCGGCACAGAAGAAATATAAAACCCTTTTCAAAGTTGAAATCAAGCATTAGTCAAGTAGCGACAAGGAAGAAAAGATTAAGTGTTCAATAATCTTTCATTTTTTAGGTAATGTCATAAATTCAAACATAAGCGATAATAATAAATAAATAAATGAATGAGTAAACATTATCAATATAGTTGAAAATTATTTTAATAGTCCAAAATGATTTTATCTTTGACTACGTATTAGCGTTAAAAACAATTTAATATTTAATATAAACTAGAATGTGTGTTCGTAGGACCCATAATTCTCGTAAAAAAAATAATAATTCTAGTGTATGAAAAATAAAAATAATGACAGTGTATTTCCATTTCAATGAGAGGGTTTTACAATTTAATCGATCTAAAAAATAATCGAAGTAAAATTAAAAGGTTGTATAGTGATGATATAAATAAAGATGGTGGTTTATAAAGTGAGGTATTTTGTCTGTAAACACCGTTTACAAAGATCGATTCATGTGATTGGAACGTACTTAGAAATGTAAAAGTTTTTAGGTATCATGTTTTTGTTATCACGTCAGACCCTATCGGATTTAATAATTATTTATCAGCAATTAAAGAAGAAAATGTATCCCTATTGCTAATTAATATTATTAATAAAAGTTACTGCTGATATAATAATTGGCTTCCATAGGGTAAAAATCCAGAATGTCCTTACTGTGCTTATATAAAAGTGATTAAAAATAAATAGAGCTGCTTAATAGGTATAAAGACTTTTTTTTTTATTTCTACAAACATTATTTGGCTACCCATATGCAAACGTGTTTCGATCCGCCAAACTAATTCGGACTAATGTCGTTCCTTTACGTCTGAATTTAATGGAGCCTTAATTCGTAGATTATTAAGATGTGTATCAAAATAATGTTTGTATAGATAAAAATCTTTATACATAATATAAATATATATATATATATATATATATATATATATATATATATATATATATATATATATATATATATATATGCGTGTGTATATGTGTGTGATAATATATAAAAAAAAACATTTCGATTCTCATGAGAATCAATTTCCAAAGGAAAATGAAGCTCAGTATTTAAACCTTTAAATAATTTATATAATTTGGATTATTCGAACTACTGTTCTCATCTTGGATGTTATTCTCACAACGTTTCCGCCGATGTAACCTCCAACCCTTTTAGTTCGAACACGGGAATATTTATGTCAAACGTCTGTACGGAATTTCGAACGGAATCCTTTAACATAATCCACGGAGTAAGTAGCTTTCTCTTGTTTCGTAAGCCATGACCGGGTAGAAATCTTAAGTAATTTGTAATTGTATTCTTAGTATCGCTAATGCTGAGGATTGAACCTTCAACTTTCAAAAGACTGTCCCTTAGAACTGATTATTACTTAGAATTTATATCCGTTACACGACAGGTTTAATTTTAGTAGTAATTTTAGGAGCCTTAAACCTATTCTTGTTTCAAATGTGTAGTCTTATTACTAACCAGTACTTATAACTATTTATTACTGTTTATAACTACATACTACTCTCTCTCCCTCCCCCCCCTCTCTCTCTCTCTCTCTCTTTAATGGTATTCTAATCTATTATTTATACTTAATAGTTTCCATATTGTATTAAATTTTATACTAGGTCTACTTAGGAGGTGATTGACGCCCAACATATGCGCTGCTTTTTTTAGTTGTATTGCTCGCCAGCGTTTTTCTCTGTCTATAATTTTTACTTCGTCCTATTAGGGTAGATGGTTTGTTTCCCTTTTCCCTCCACATGTGGTCAGCCATACCCGACTCTTCAATATCTTCACTATTACGACTTTCCGGTGTTCTGGCCAAAACTTAAAATAGATATTTACAAGAATTGCAATAGAGCTATAAATAAATAAAATTACAGATGCAAGTTATATCATACTGTGATTCAATATCAATTTCGAAGCAATAGAAATCTTATACGCGTTTCTGGAAAAAGTCAAAGCAAACTCGAGCAAATTTAAGTTGCCACATAAGTTGTCAGATGAAAACCATATGATACCACGGCAACAATCCATGCAAAGAAGCTTTAGATAAAATGTTCAGAAAAGTACCAGGAACGTCAATGGCGAAAAGGATGTGATATAGGTAGACACTTAATTCTCAAAAAAATTCAAAAGTAAAACGTTCAGAAAAAAAAACTCGTATGCATATCATAAAGGTTCATCGAACAACCTCCTCAAAAGTCATGGAAAACTCTGTCAAAATATTTAAGAAATTATAAAAAGGAATTCTTACATCGGGTCTGTGGAACCGAAATTCCTTCCATATCGGCAGATCTTTTTCAAAAACATGCGTAAGTTTATTTTGCTCCGAAATTAACATTAAATCACAGTACGATATAACTTTGATCTGTCATTTTATATAATATATATATATATATATATATATATATATATATATATATATAGAGAGAGAGAGAGAGAGAGAGAG
>OY744533.1:49591112-49693612 GCA_963556195.1 Sepiola atlantica | reverse complement strand
TTCGGCGAATTCCTATGGAGAAATACAATGGCTATAATATCCGATAATTTAGAAATAATAAAAATAACACAGTTAATAATGTAGAGACTCATTATATAGAGACTTATTACTTTTAGTTATTCAAGAAGGATTTCTTAACAGATATATCACAGTTCATTAATTGTTATTCTTGGTAAAAGCAAATAGACAACTTTTATAAACAACTGCACATCAGATACTTTTACGGGTCATTTGCATTGCGACTTTTTTTTCCTTTTTGTTTCTTTCATGTTTAATTACAAACAACACATATCTATTAATAATGATCTTTTCTTTTCACGTATCTGGAAGCTTTACGCGAAATTATAATTTTGAATTGCAAAAAAAAAGAATTTCTCTTTTTATCCTCCACTCGATTATAAAGACCAATATGCATTTATTTGTATATTTATAAATATATGCACTTCCATTCCGTCACGTAAAATATAGCGAGTAAAACACGTGCTTTTTTCTCTCCCCCAGACGAAAACATTTCACGTTATGAGAGAAAGCGAGAAAGCAAATAGCAAGTTCAGACAACAACCTCAGACTTCTTTAGGTCATCAGAAATGATAATAACAATTTATATAGGAATAATTACATTACTGACGTAATTCTATGATTATTTTAGTAATGTAGCGAGTGCGTACAGAGGGTTTGCACTAATTTAATTATAGTCTTCAGCGTATATTATCCCAATTTCTTTAATATGCATTTCTTATGTTTTTATTTCTGGTTAGGGTTAGGGTTAGGGTAAGGAATTTATGTATAGGTAAAAGCAAAAGCTCTCACAGTTTGCAGGCATATTTCTAAGTAAAATACATATATGTTTTTAAAATATCAAGTTGGAGCCAGCATCGTCATATATTCAGGGTGTTATCAAATTTAGTGTTATTTTATTTTAATTAGTAAATAGTTTGTATGTAATCTATAAGTGCTCAATACTCTTAAGAGTAGAGTAGTTAGAAAGAAAGCAAAAACAGAAAGAACACCAACACATGAACCCAAGGGAACTGAAACTGCAATAAATTTTATAAACTGTCCCCCCCCCCAAAAAAAAAACAACAACAACAACAACAAAATCAACAATGTGATGGCACTAGCCTTGGTTTAAACCACACAAAATAGTTGTGAAGTCTCAGAGGAGGATGGAAAGACATAGGAGGGAGAGCACTAACCAGACCTCCACTGGAAGGTTGTGGAGAGTACTGGGACCTTGGGGAGGCTTATTGCCATCCAAATCCCAGAGAAGATCAATGGTCGTTTCCAGCGAAAAATCAATGGTAAGCGACTGTTACGATAACACAAAATCATTTTCCAATGGTTATTTAAAGAAGTGGAAAGTACTGGAAATCTGGGGCTTGTTGTCACTCAAACTCCAGGGAATGCTACAGGTTATATCACTGATACTGACTTGTGTGAAAACTTCTAGTGAGTCTAATAATAATAATAATGATGATGATGATGATGATGATGATAATGATAATAATAATAATAATAACAATAATAATAATAATAATAATAACAATAATAATAATAATAATAACAATAATAATAACAATAACAATAATAATCATCATCATCATCATTATTATTAACAACAACAACAACTAGAAATCCAATAATCTGATACCCATCCCCAACCAAAATAAAATATGGAGGTACCGTCTTCGATTGTTACCACACAAAATGGTTATGAAGGGTCAAGAATGATGGAAAGACCGAAGAGAGAGAACTTCATCCTGAACTCCAGTGAAAGGGCGTCGAGAGTACTGGAGTCGGTGGAGGGGGTAATCAAAATCCAGAGAAAGCTAACGGTCGTTGTCAGTAAGAAGATAATGAAAAATGTCTGTTGCGATAACGCGAAAGGATTTGCAACGGTTATCAAAAAATAGCGGAGAGTGCTGAAAATCTGGGGAGACTCCAGGAATCTGACCAATCACTGATAATGACTCGTGTGAAAACTCCTAGTGAGTAAATAATAAGAATTATATCACTATGTTATGTTTACGATCATACTATACTGCCTCGTACGGCCAATGGTTTTCTATGCTAATGTATCTAGTTTAGTATATATATATATATATATATATATATATATATATATATATATATATATATATATTGTGTGTGTGTGCGTGCGTGTGTGTGTGTGAATATTGCTTCTTTCTCTTTCTTTTTTATCTTCAAAATAATGAGCCATATAGTTTTCAAACGTAAATTATTAGAGGAATTGCTTCTAAGCGGAAAGGTAAGTAAAACCAGATAACAAGAAAATACCCTTAATGCAAATTCACAGGTAAAATCTCGGCACAATATAAACATTTAATCTGTAAAAACCCACGAGACCACAGAACATAGTGATGAAGAAACAACAGAAGTAGAACGCATCAAAGATATTATGAACGATGACAAAATGAAAGTAACATTAGAAACAGATTTGGAACGAGGTGGTGCCCGCATTGATTTGTCCCACAGAAAGTTGTTGTGAAACATTTGGGGGGTGAAAAGACCAAAAAAAAGGAGAGCACTGTCCCTCATCTGGAAGAGCATGGGAATTAATGGAATCCTGAGCAGGAGTAGTGTCACTCAAATTGCAGAAAGAAAAAAACAGTCGTTATCAACAACAACTCAAATATAAGTGGTTGTTATGAGAAAGCAAACAGATTTTCAACGTTGATTGAAAGAAACAAAGGTACTGAAAATCTAAGGAGACTTGCTGTCACTCAGACCAGAGAACACCACTTGTTGGTGACAGTGAGTCATCATTGGTAATGACTAGTATGAGAACTCCTAGTGAGTAAATAATGACTCACACCAAATAAAAATGTGCTGGTATCAACCTTAACTGATGTTGGTACCAGAACTCTCAGATCCCCCTTCCAGTAACTCTGGAGGATCTGAGAGAATTGAAATAGTGAGGAGGGATAGCACCATCCAAACCCTGATTGGAAGGCTACAGCGAGTACTGAAATTCTGATGAAACTTATATCACTCAAATTCGAGAGAAATCCATTCGTCGTTATCAGTAAGAATTCAATGGTAAACAACTGGTGCGAGAACACGCAGTGAATTGTCATGGTGATCGAATTAAGCAGAAAGTATTGAAAATCTGAGAAAACTTGTTGTCACTTAGACTCCAGTGTACTCCAGTCTTTTTTTTTACCAGTGAGATACCACTAGTAATGCCTCGTATGAGAACTCCGAGTAAGTAAATCTAATGTAGATTTATCTGTCTGTCTGAAGCCGAAACTATACTATTACTTCTATTAATGTACTACTGTACTATCTTCAATCCTCAATTCATAGATGGTAGTATCAGTTCAGTTCTGTTGTCATGAAACTATCCTCCCAGGCATTATCTCCTCCTTTTAGGGATGTGTAGTAGTATCTATTCTGTGGTTATAATACCATCCTCCCAAGCATTTTGGGGAGTGGGTGTAGTGTAATATCTGTTCTGTTGTCATAAAACCTTCCTCCCAGGCATTACCTACTCCTTTGGGGGGGGGGGTAGTGGAGTCTCTATTCTGCTGTTATTAGACTATCCTTCCAAGCATTACCTCCTTCTTCGAGGGGTACGTAAACAAGAAATAGTCACAATCAGCTGTTCATTAGCAACTCAACACTTAAATTATATATATAATCGTCGCATATTTATCAATCTTTTTTCTTCTATCTCTCTCTATATATATATATATATATATATACTAGCAAATATAGAACATAGTGAGACGAGTCCAACAGAGCTGAAACTACCAAAACCTGGCAAAATATCAGGTAAAGACTATAATTTGACCTCCTCCTCCTCCTCCTCCTCTTCCTGTCCACAAAACAAACGACTCTGCAGTAAGTGGTACCAACCTCAGTTAGTACCACTGCAGATTCGTTTGTTTCAGGACCTCAGTTGGTACCACCAAAAAGTGATTGTGGGGAGCCTGAAAGAGAATGGAATAACTGAGAAAGGATAGCACGATCCAGACGATGATTCAGAAGGGAACGGACAATATTGAAATATCGTGGTGCCTTGCTGTCATTCAGATTCCAGGAAATACCACCGGTCGTTATCAGCTAGCTATTAGCAATAACCGTAGCTGATATGGCATCAAGCCAGAAGGTGATGAAATAATTTCCCTCGGAAGGGCACTCTAGTCGGGTACAAAAATACTTGAGAATAGACTCTTCGGCATTCTCCGGTAGGGGCACCTCAGGCGATCGGCAATAAACCATCCACCATCCACCATCCCTAAGAGATGGTAATGCCTGAGAGGGTGCATCTCTAAGGACCGAGCCGAACCATAGCTCATCCCGATCACGTAATGGTTCGAGTCAGTTCCTAGGTTGCCAGAATGTTGCAAAGCGAACCCAGGCTGGTATGAAAATCACTGAAACCTTGCTTCCACGTTCTGTGATAATTTTTATTTTTATCAAAATATAAAATAAAATATCTGGTTGATTAGACGTTATGTACACCTTACGTAAAAAACAAAATGCTGGGGAAAAAATATGCTTCGCCCGTGTTCGCACTAATATTAATATTCATATAAAATCACGTCTCAATCGGTAAAGTTAAAACAAAAGAAATACCTAAGAAAGACAGAAAACATCTCAAACCGGAATGTGCAAAAACAAAAACGCATCAATCGGTATAGAAAGAAGAAAAAAAAAGAAAAGAAAAGGTCTCATTATAGAAATAGAATGAAGGATTTCTTCCCAAATTCATCTCAGACGGTTAGAAAGGGTTATCTGCTATTTGCTTTTTTTCCTTCCTCTAAACACTTAAATTGTTGCGTCTATCACTTTTTACTTGCTGACTTTTGCGTGACGGGACGGAGATATATATATATATATATATATATATATATATATATATATATATATATATATATATCTTAGAAGGAAGTGACGTATGTGCGTGTGTGCGTTTGTACGTTTATCGAGAAAACGAAAGAAAAAGTGGTTTTAATTATATGCCTGACTATACGTGTGACGTACATACCTGTGACGTGCGTCCGGAGTCTGTTTCACGGCATCCATTCTGTTGGGAGAAAATGCAAAAAAATATCCGAGTAGTTGGTGGCGACTGATCGTTTTCCTTCAGTCGAGAGAATTCCCCTTTACTTTTTCTTTTTCTTGTCGCTATTTTGTCCTGTAAGCTTAAAGGCAGCAGCGCTCGCTCATCGGCGGCGGCGGCGGCAATGTCCGACTCTGCACTGCAGTGGCGCGAAAAAAACAAAACTCTCGCTCTATCTCTCGTGCATGAGAGCAAGGGTGCGAACTGAAAAACGGTATACGCAGGTTTTTTTGTGCAAATGTGTTCGTACGACTATTAGCAGAAGGCAATATTTCCATATATATATATATATATATATAAATATAAGTTGGTATATATATATATATATATATATATATTAGGTACGTGCAAAAATGGCCGTCTCTTGAACGGACTATGCTTATTAAAACGCGCTTATCGTTAATTATTTAATTAGTTTCCGTGGAAACTTTGACTGTGTTTGAAAGATAAAAGCCTAAACTTAATCTCTAAACGAAAAAACTGCATATTTACGTGTGAAAAATAAATTATAATGAAATATGTAATCACGGCGGCCAAAAAACCCAAAAATTCAGTGAATTTTGAACTTTTAAAAAATTACTTGTAAAAATCCCTTGAAAGATAAATATAAGTTTTGGGAACTATTTCAAAGATAATTATTAAATTTCAATGACTACACTGACAAGTTATGCATTAAAAAAAAGTTAAAACAGTTATTTATTAATTCAATTTTGAAAGAAAATGTCATGTTTGAATTCTCTTTATTTATTAATAAATAATTGTTTTTAACTTAAATATTTATTAATGAAAAAAAGACAAAACAAATACAAATCTTTCCAAATAATTGACGATGAATTGTGAAATTAACGAAATTGTTGAATCTCTAAAAATAAAATTTCGAGGGCGGTGTAAAAGTGAGTGGTTGTTGGAAGGCTAATCCCACCTGGTTATTACAGAATGGGGCTACCATACCAATCAAAGTTCATCGTTAGTAGAAATTATCCAATATTTTAAATCCTTTTTTTGTTAAATTCCTGGGTCTCAAATTTGTCAATTTTTGGTTTATTTTAAAGATTATAAAAATAATTTCTTGCGCTGATGATGCCACGTTCATGTATGAAAGGGAAATATAATTATGTCGCATTTTTTCCCAAAAATTCTAATCATTAAAATCACATGAAATATTTTTTGCAATTATATTATTTTTTTGGTGAAAATATTCATTAAACAATGCTTTACTTTGATAATAATATCGCTAATTCAAAAAATTAATTTTTCTTCGAGTTATAGTGATTTTGTTAACACGGTATTTATAGGCCTTTTTCGTAATATATAAAAAATTAAAAAACATTTTTTTTTAATTTTTAACATCTACAATGCTTTATTTTCATAAAAAAACATTAATGCATTTGTTTTTATTAATATATAAAAATATAACTTTAGTAAAGGTGTATTTTGTTTTAAAAAAATAATACATTTTCACTAAGATTTTTTTTTAAATGGTTTCATTATATTCCGTGATTGTTGATTAATAAATATTGAAAATTTAATTAAAATTGGTTGATTGCCTGAATTTTTAAGTGAAGGGGGGAGGGGTTAAAATGTTTTTACATTTTAGGAATCGGCCATTGATTTTGCACGTACCTAATATATATATTGTAAACTTCACCATTTGTGGGTGAGAGCATATGAAGTGGTCGATTATTCCCTTGTTCTTAGTATTTTTGTGACTAAAATAAGAATTAATCTACGATCATACAGATGTTTTATTCATAGATTCAGGAGAGAGAGAGAGAGAAGGAGAGAGAGAGAGAGAGATGAATAGTTTATTTTTTAAGTAAAACTTATCTCGCGTATTTTTCCTTTAAGTAAGATTTAACCCGCGTATTTGTATGTTTTATACTTTTTACCTCAATTAGTTGTTTCGGTTTTCATAGTAAGATTTACTTCGCGTGTGATAACAGAAAGAAAATCAATTGTTATTGATAAAAATCAATTATTTACACTGCCGAATAACGCCGGGTAGCCCTGCTAGTTCTAAATAAATCTTGCCTAACACTTCTTGAATTATCACTTAGTATAAACGCTGACACAATTGAACAACTTAATCTCCTTTAATCAGCAAAATAAGACTAATCGAATAACACCTAAACTTAGATCCAGACTAGCTATTTTGACACCACATCCCAACAAAACTCTGTACATTCCCGCTTCTTGTCAACATCTATAATAGGAAATAAAAAATATCTAAAAAAACATTCATGCAATTCATATATGTCGAATTTTAACGGCTACGTTTTTTTCTTTTTCCAAAAAAAAAATTTCCACGTCATCGACGTACCACGTATTTCAAATTTTAACTACTGATTTTGTCCACATCAGTCATCTTGAGAAAGTTTTTAGAACAATAAAACAATTTCCGTTTTTCATTTTTTTCATTTTACATATATATATATATATATATATATATATATATATATATATAGCTCATGCATGTCCTGGCGTTACCCGGGAAATGAGATTAACTCAAGAAATTATATGCCCAACCTTGAACAAACACAGACCCCCACAATGTTAAAAGCAATACTCAGATTTTCCCTATGTATGTACGAAAAAAGCTATTCTTCCCTGTATACTCGTTTCGTAAGTTATTAGTTCCCCCTTCATTTGTAGAGTTGGTGGGACATGATGTATCAATTAACAGAATTCTTTGATTTTCTTCCAACTCGAAGTTCTTCCTGTGCTCTCCTTTTTGGGTTTACCAGCTTCGGAAAGTGTTACTGATTGACTAGCTGAATTTTTTTATGATAAAGTTGTCTCATCTACTTCTGAAGAAAAAAACCTCGTACTTGGAAAACATCACAAAAATAGAGATTGAGACATTACTGACAGTTACAAAAAATCAATTACTTTCCTAGGTGGGGCATAATGGGGCACCTCAGATTTTTATTGAAGGGGCACTGATTTGGCTCCCTGTTGGCAAGAATAGATAGTAATTTGAATAGATTTGTACTAATGAGCTGGTTTTTATGACATTTGTTTGCTATATTCAGAGGATATTGAATGATAGGAAGTATTGACGAGCTGAAAATATATGTTGCTTGCGAGAGGTTGTGTTTATGACAGTCATGTGCTATTCTATATTTCTCCTATTTATTAGTTTATGGAGGTATTTTTCCTGTTAAAATTTTGTTATAGTGGTGGTAGATATATAAATATAAAGCTGTCCAAGTATCTATTGTCGTTATGTTGCATCTGGGAACTGCTTATCATCTTTTGTTTTGACAAAATGGCTTTTTTTATTGAGACATAATGGTGACCTATTATGTCCCACCACTTAAATAATTTCACCAATTTTCATGCTGTTGGTGAGAACCTATTACATTGTTACACAATGTGATAATATTTTAGAAAACAATCCAAATATTGACTCATTATACATGTGTTGCATATTTACTGAAAAGAAAATACTTGCGTTTCATAAGTATTAATATAAAATTGTTCTTTCTCCTTCAAAATCCTCAAAAATCGATCCATTGTTCATCTACATGTTTTAAATTAGTTTTAAAGCAGTTTCTACAGTATTGTTATTATGGTACGGTAGAATACTAAATAGTTTCCCCATTTTAAACTAGGTCCTCCACTAACTCTGATGGTTGGGATAATGAAAATATTGCCAACGTGTAGATTAGATGACATATAAGTTGGCAATATTGAATTTTCTCGCTCACATGTCTCTATTCCGAATGCGTGGCCGTGGACCACCATCAGTGCACTGTTTCTGTTGTAATTTAGACGGTTTGAAACCGATCGAAATGATTGCAAACTACGAAGAATAAACTTTTAAAAATAATCTTTTTTATTAGAATTATTTGATGGTTCTGAAAACCATCAAATAATTCTAATAAAAAAGATTATTTTTAAAAAGTTTATTCAATCAAGTCAAAATACCATTTTTACTTGATATTTAATGTACATTTTAAAAAGAATTCCAGCAAATTGTAATAATTTTTAATTAGAAAATTAGGCGTTAAAACTGAATAAGGGATCTGTTGGCTTGTTTTAATCAATTAATGCGAGTGACAACATTGGAATACGGTATCGGGTTGTTTATTAGTAAAAGAAGGAAACATTCGTTTAAATGTAATAAGTTATTTTTTCTGTTTGTCTTACAGTCGTAAAAAGTTAGTAACGAATTGTATTGTTAGTTTTAATCAAATTATGTCGGTTACAAAAAAAACAGTTCTTATAATGTTTATGAAGCGAAGAAAGCAAATGAAACTTACTTATGATTACCCGAAGCGTCAGGCTAAGACGCCATTGTGATTACTATGTGAGATGTTCATTAATGTATTCCGTCATTCTGAAAAGTGATTAAATTTATTCTAGATAGTATTATTACACTTGGTGATATTCCCTATTATTTATAATGGACTGTTATAATCTTCTGTTTTATAGTCAGTTTTACTAGCATTGACTGTTAATAAACAGAGAGAGAGAAAGAGAGAGAAAGGGGAAGAGAGAGCGAGAGTTGATAGATAATGTATAAAATAAGAACAAGGAGTAAAACAACATAGAGTGAGAGAGTGTGGGGGTAATAGACAGAAACTAAGCAATAGATGGTTGACTTGGTGAGTAAATTGCAAATTACGTCTAATTAGAACACTTAAAATGGATTTTAAAACATAACTCAATCCCACAAAAGAGGAATGTTTTAACATTATTTTGTGTGATTAAAATATATAGGAGAACAACCTTAAGCAAACTCCTCTGCCTAATATTCACAGGTAACACGATTAGAAACAAATACATAGAAGACATTGCCAAGGCTGCTGCAAAGAAAGTGGGTTCCCTCTACCATGCTAGAAAACTTATCACACCTGACAGTATCCTATATCTTTACAAAGCCACCGTCTGCCCATGCATGGAGTATTGTTGTCATATCTGGGCTTGTGCACCACCCACCAGTCTCTTCCTCATAGACAAGGTTAAAAAAGAGTCTCTAATCTAATAGACCCCTCACTATCCACCAAGCTCCAGCCCCTGTCTCATCGCCGCAATGTTGTATCCTTGTGCTTATTTTACAAGTACTTCAATGGAATGTGTTCCGATGAACTTGCTGCTCTGGTGCTCCCTCGACGTAAATACACTCGACTAACCCGACAATCAGCTAAATCCCATTCAGTCACTGTTGAGGTCCCCAGATTCCAGAGAGCTTTCTACTCTAATAGCTTCTTTCCTCGAGCTGCAACTTGCCTTGTTTGGAGTGAACTATATATATATATATATATATATATATATATATATATATATATATATATAGAGAGAGAGAGAGAGAGAGAGAGAGAGAGAGAGAGAGATAGTAGCATTTGATGTGTGTATACTTGTAGATAGACGTGCCTATGCGACCGTTCCCCATATAATCATCAGTACAAGCTTCAGGTTTCAGACGATCTTAAAGATGTCAAGATATGCTATGACTTTAACTCCAGATAATGTTTCTCACTTCTTTTTTTCTTCGAATCTTCTTTGCTTTTTTTGCTTTTTACATATTTAAAAAAATCTCTTTCTATCTTTTTTTTCACTGAATACAGACTTCAATTTCTGGACGCACAGTTTCATAAAAATTGATCAATGAAAGTGGATCTTGAAACAAAACAAAAAAATGATGTGTGATGAGGGGGGGGGGATAAAAAGCTTGTTTATTTCTTTTCCTTTTTTAATCTAATCGAATTTTGACTCTTTTTGTAAAATACAAACTTATAAATCCTTCGAAGCATTGAAGAATTTTGCTATTAAATCCTTTGGTATTATTTCTCTATATTTTTCTGAAGATTAATCACCTCCGGGTCTTCTATATATTTTTTCATATTCTTTTTTTTTAGCTTTCTGTGAAAGAGAAATATGCCAACCAAGATCACTTGCGTAGATAACATCGTTCTATTTTCAAATGAAATACATTAAGATATGAGTGGCGTTATGGTTAACGACTTGGACTATGGAATACGCGATTCTATTACGCTCACTTAGGCTTATATGCACTATAACTAGCTGAGGTATCCGTCCATGCCGATTTTCTCAACTTTTTCTGACTTTTATAGTCAAGATTAGAAGTTAAAACAAAAAAAGAAACAGTCTATTTGATGACGGCTTCCGGTTTTTAATTCGGAAATTGGCAAGCGGTGTTTATCAGAAAACATTCCTTTATCATTTTCGCCCGCTTAGAGTTTTGAGAAATTTTTAATTACACTAGTTTGAACACGTTGGAATGAGTCATGGAGAAAATTTGCGAAGAAGTAATTCCAACATTAGATCTCTGTTTTTTAAACATTTCGTGGAGAGAGTTAGCTCTCAAAAGGGCAGAAAATATGCAAGCAATAAAATAGTTGACACGGCATGGATTCATTGCTAAGCAACAAAAGTACCAAGTGATAACGTATTTCCTATATATACTGTATTGTATACGTGTTAGATAGTGAAGAGTGCCAGAAGGAGAGCGCCCCAAACGATGGGGGACGCCCTAAAAAAGTAGGGAGAGTAAAATCAGAAGTCAGGTATGACGTCATTTTCTTCAGGGCTGATTCTGCCTCTTCCCCGCTAATCAGCCAATCAATCAGACGTGAGGAACGCGGTGTCCTTTCCAGCCCGATTATTTAACAGTGGGCGTAGATGACTAAGAAGTCGGCCTCTCCAAAAGTGAAAAGGTATCTCTCCAAATAATTCATTTATTTTATCTCTCCCTCTCTCTCTCTCTCTCTCTCTCTCTCTCTCTCTCTCTCTCTCTCTCTCTCTCTCTCTCTCGTATAAACTATTCGGTATCTGTCTTTTGTTTTATGTTTAAATAAAACTTTTAAAACCAGACCAGCATCCGCGTGGTTTTTCTAGCAACGGTTGAGTTGAACAACAGCGACGAAACCCGGATACATACAGTTTGATGTATCCAACATACCTTATTTCTATGATGTTTAATATATTTAAATTTACTATATTTTTATTTATTAAAAAAAACTATTATACTTAAAAAAATAAAATAAAGTATTTAATAATTATTTTTAAACAAAAACAACATTCCAATTATAATATATTAATATAATAGTAAAAAAGAACTACTTGAATTATTTTCAAACAAAAGAAAACAATTATAAAAACGTTTTATTCAATTATTTGCTTTTTAAAAATCCAATTATAAAAAGAAAGTTTGATTTGATTATTTGTAATTAAAAAAAAAGAATTTCAATTATAGAAACCAGTTTGATTTTGTTATGTGGTACTAATTAAAATAAGATGGTGAAAACTAATTATTAATTTCACCCCTAAACCAAAAATGACATCCTACCTAAAATCTAATGGGTAACAGTTTTCTGATAAAAACCGCTAGTCTATTTCCGAAATCAAAACCGGAAGTCGTCATCAAGTAGACTGTTTTTTATTTACCGAAATTAATAGCATATTTTTCACCCAATTTTTATCAAAAAAAAAACAGTTCAGGTCTATGATGATGATCGATATCGGCTAGGAAATAAAAGTAATTGTCTAATGTTGGATTCGAACCCACAGTGGAATGTAATATTGGAACTGAATGCGAACGCTTATCCACAAGGCCATTGATCTAACTATAACATTTTGTCTTTTTAACCTATATAAATGAGTTTGGCGTAGGGATGTTTACCTCTCCGCGTAACCGTAAAATAGTTCAATTGTCTAAAATAAATTTACATAAATAGCATAAATTTAAAATTTAAAAATTTATATAAAAATATATTAGTGAACATCTATCAAATATTTTTATCCATTGTTAATACAAAAGGATAAATATTTTCTCTTCAAAAGTTAACAATACGTCAAATACGTACGATGATTTAATATGAAAAGTAGTCATTCGATTAAAACACTATATATTAGACTTTAAAAAATAAAATAAAGTATTTAATAATTATTTTCAAACAAAAACAACATTTCAATCATAATATATGAATATAATAGTAAAAAAGACTATTTTAAAGATGTTTTCAAACAAAAGAGAACAATTATAAAAACATTTTATTCAATTATTTTTTTTTTAAAAATATCGGAATATTTGTTTCTAATGTTATTTTTAAGTAATTTAATTTTGAATAATAAATTTTACAAAATGTATCAAGAATTTCTAACATCAATATGGGCATCGGATCGAAAGTACTGATTCTAAATTTGCGGTTAGTTTTGCTCTTAGATCAACCGTTTGACTATGTTACCGCGACACACATACGGACAGCTTAGATTTATATATAGATATCATTTAGAAATGTATGAACACTCTTTTTCCCCATAAAGTTTAGAATAAATCCTAAGTAAAACTGTTAAATATTGGTGGGTATATATGCTAGTATACATATTAACTAAATACATTTGCTCATATATATATATATATATATATATATATATATATATATATATATATATATATATATATATATATATATATATGGCATTATGTTATAAACAGGATATGTTTTAGACAAAAATTGCAAAGAGGTGTGAAAATAAGCTAGCATTCGTGAGACAAGAAGTTCTATAGGAACTAGGTAAAAAAAAAAGACGTCAAGCATAAGACGGGGAGACAGTGGCGGATTCCAATTGGCAACTTTGGTGAAAACTTTTATGAGGCAAAATACGTTTTCTAAGATGAACTGACACAACGTAAAATAATTAAGCGATTAGCTTAAAATACGTATAAGTATCCCGTTCTATCTCCTCCACACTTTTTATCTTGCAGCTTACTGGACGACCATGGTGCATAAATCATTCAACTTCTAAGATCGAGTTGTTGATTTGATTGAGTAATTCACGTGAGAAGCATGCAAGATGATTTTCTATCACAGCAATGAAATTGTCTCCAGTCTAACAGGATCACTAAACACGTGCGATGGCGACTTCCGATAATACAATGTATGATTTTGTATTTATTGAAATATAATATATTGTAAATGACATTTTGTAAGTAAATGATTACATAGTAGGTCAACTCGGTGACGACTCCTTTGGCTAGGAACAAAGTATAGTATCTGTTCTTATACTATATTTTATCTTTTCTGTCCTCGGTCAGTGAAGGAAAACAGGAAGTTATTATAATACTCGAATACTTGATATTCTCATTCTGGCGTGTTTACATTGACACATCTTGGAATCCGCCAAAACCAAAGAAAAGACCACAATAACAACAAACTATAACAGAATTGAGTGATCGATTACAGAGAGGAAAATTGGTGTTCTTCACTGCTTTACTAACTCAAAATTTGAAAGGTAGAAGAGAATCTTGATTGAACACTAAGATATCTATGTATCTCATATAGAATTCAAGTGTTAGTGCCAGGAAGGCAGGAAGGAGCCCCTTGATTTCTGAGAACTAACTGAAGTGAGTTAAACAAGTGATATATATATATATATATATATATATATATATATATATATATTTGTGGGTTAAACAAAAAAATATATGTTTTATCATATCCGAAAATGTTCCAAATTGCAAGCTCAATGAAGTTGCATTACAAGCTTCAGAGCATATATATATATATATATATATATATATATATATATATATATATATATATATATATATATATATATATATTATATGTAGCTCCTAGAAAACCTTCTAGACGGGCACTGTTAGTGTAGTATTAGTACAGCATGACGTCGCTAGCTATAAATGCATCGTTCCTTTAATTAAGTTGAACGCTGTTATGACGTCAAGCCGCCGAATAAAGTGTTAAAATTATCACTGTTTATTGAGCTATTCACTGGTGGCCGAGTGGTTCTAGATGTCGGGATTTGAGTTGTAAAATACTCGAAGTCCTGGGTTTCCAACTGCATGACCAGTAGTGAATAGTTATATCTCTATGCTGATGAGTCCCGATTATAAAGGACGAAACGTATACGTACATAGATAATAAATAAGACAAATATTATATATATATATATATATATAAGTTATGAGGTTTAAAATAACTAAATATACATTCGGATTGTACACATTATAAGTTATTTCGACCTTAACTAGGTCTCCTCGGATGTGTTTCCAATCACGATTCAAAACATCATTTTGAATCGTGATTGGAAAAACATCCGAGGAGACCTAGTTATGGTCGAAATAACTTATAATGTGTACAATCCGAATGTATATTTAGTCTTTTTAAACCTCATAACTTATTCATGCTCTGTTTGAACGGACATAGAGCTCTCTGATTCGAAATCCTATCGAAAATAATCGAACCTGAAAACTATATATATATATATATATATATATATATATATATATATATATATATATATATATATATATATATATATATATAATGGAAAAAGTGTTCCGACATAATGGAAATTGAAAAAGGAAAACCACAAAATATTATTCATGTATTCATCAACTTTTTTCTTTAACAAAAGACAAAATACAAGTACCAAATGTTTGAAACACAAGGTGTGAGATTAAAATTAGGGCCGCTTGTGAAAAAAATAAATTATAAGATACAAACCCCTCCTTACACGACCCTGATTGTTTTAACTCTCCCGTTTTCTCAACCATCCTCTACACTCTCTACTGGCAACTCAACCTACCACTGCCACCATCTATTTGTATCTTATAATTTATTTTTCCCTGTGTGTATTTTCCCTCGGCGCTGTTGCAAAACGCGTGTAAGTTTTATAGAAACAAATCATTTTAGAAAAAAATGCAGTATAAACATAGTAAGAGTATTTTGTTTGCCTGTAAGACAAAGCGGAAGTTGGAAGAACAGACAAAACTATAGTTGTGGTCGTTCGACGAAATATGATGACTAAGAAAATGAAAGAACAGATGAAAGGTATGGATTGATTGTTCCTTTGGTCATTGGAATGCAATTATAATATATATATATATATATATATATATATATATATATATATATATATATATATATATATATATATATATTGGAAATGTTATATGGAAAACTCAATCCACCGTGTCAGCCATATGTATTGTGGAAAGTACCCTACAGCTAACTTGGATGTACCAAATTACATATATATATATATATATATATATATATATATATATATATATATATATATATATGTGTGTGTGTGTGTATGAATCAAAAGTCTAATGTATTTTCTTTTTATAGACATTATTAGCTCGGGTTAGATTGTTAGATTGAACCAGAAAAAAAAATGAGTTTATAAAGCCAGTTATTCATAAATAGAAAAAATTCAAAATTAGTCCCTTTCTGGTATCCCTTTCTGCCATCCCTTTCTCTCCGGCTACAGGTTAAATAGTATTATTACTTGTAATCATATACTCCTTGTTTATAATATATTTAATTTTATAACGTTTATAAAGAAAGCGAGCGAGAGAGTGTCGGGAGCGAGTGTGATAGACACCGTAGAAAATATGAGCAGGGAGATCTAACAACATAGAGGGGAGCAAGAGTGATAGATGGAAAAGCAGTCAGAGATGGGTCCCTTGGTGAGTTTATTGCAAATTACGGTTCATTATAACAATATAAATGCAATTTTTATCAAACTTAATTCAATCCATAATGCAAGTATATTGTAGCATGTGGTTCGTGTGATTAGAATACATAGGAAAAAAAGGCTTTGGGGAAACAAATGTTGGTTAACTCAGCTTTTGTATAATGATAGATGAATAATGGTAAATAACATCACTCGATAAAAAAGAAAAACCGTATTTAAACGTTATAAATAATGTAATAAAATGCCAGAAAATCGTCTCTTATTACGTGCCTATCTATCACTCTCATCCTCTCTCACTGTACGTTGTTTGACCTTCCTGCTCTTATTTTCTACGGTGTTTATAACATACGCTTCCATATCTCACTCTTTCTCCCCATCTCTCTCTCTCATACACACAAACACACACAAACACACACACACACTCTCTCTCTCTCTCTTTCTCTCTCTCTCTCTCTCTCTCTCTCTCTCTCTCTCTCTGTTGTAGCCTTAAAGAACCGAAATAAATAACACGATAGAAGGAAGTTAACATGAAATTGTATCAATAGAAAGTACAGAAGTAATGGGTTGACAGAGGCGAGACAGATTAATCTGGGCGGTACCTCCACAAATGTGGCAGCAGTAGCCATCGTAAGACGTATCTGACTCATATAGGTCCAGGATGGCATCGGGAATCAGGTACTTTCTAAAGCGATAGAATGATCCAACCATCTCTCACGTAACCTTAGCAACAGATTGGATCTTTAGTTATCCATTCCTGTATGTCATGTGGAAGAGACCGCACTAAGGGACACTAATGTGATAGGACATTAAAAGTAATAGGATAAACAATGACAAACTCTATCAAGACAGAAAGATTCCCGAGTTCGACAAAGGACACCTGAAGAAGGTCGAAGGTTACATCGGTCGAAACGTTGTGATAAAAACACCCAAGATGAGAACAGTAGTCCGAATATACCAAATTATGCGAATTATCAACCTCATCTAAAAAATTCCGAAGCGAAATATAAAGAGTTTATAAAACACGAAAGTTCAGAGAGTCCCAAAAACGTTCTGGTGAAAGAAGAGTTGTTTTGTCTGTAAGGAAAACTTAAGTACACAGATCTGTTTCAGCTGACACTGCGTGCGTTTACGTATGTGTAAATGAGATAGGTAAGAAGATGTGTGTATATTAGCGTGTCTGTTTTGTTAGTGTGAGAGTATATATATATGAAATTGTGTGCTAGAGTTCGGTTAGCAGTGTGTGTATATGCTGTTGCTATATTTAGTGGTTCGTACGTGTTTCTATTCATGTGTGTGCTACTTACCGATGACCGTTCAACCCAAAGTTCAGAAGTAAAAAAGTAAATTGCAACGTCAATTAACATTATTTTGCAAAAAAAAAGCTTACTTTGAATGAATAGAACGGACACAATTTGATTACATATAAGGAGGATTTAACAAGTATTTATTGACAATGGATTTGTAGACAACCATGTTGTAGTCTGCATGGAAGCAGACCCGTGGTACTGTGTTCCAAATATAGAATTGTTTTTTGAAAAAACCCTGTTCATGGAAATTCCGTTTGATAAAGAAAGGAAAGTTATTTGAAGTTACAGTAAGAACGAGTTCGTGGCGTGACTATATTACAAGATGAAGAACACTATGGGAGTACTAACATTGATCAATGGTTGAATTGCGTTTGATTACTTTGGGGCGGTTTATGACAAGAATTTGTTGACATTAGATTTACAGAATACCAAGTTGTAATCAGAAGGGAAGCAGTTCCGCAGCAATTTGTCCCAAAGAAACTCTGTCGATAGAAAATCCGCCTGACGCTATGCACATGGAGGGAGAAAGGAAAGTCTTTTTTGTTGTGGTAGAAAAGATGAGTTCTTGCTGTGAATGTTTTACATAGATGAACCAAAGATCGGAGCTCAGTCGAGCACCTTCCATGGAAATAACGATGGAGTAGAGAGAGACTAGCAACGTCTCTTCTGTGAGAAAAAGAATGTAGAGAACAGAAGAGATCATCCTCGAATAGATTGCGAAGTCGATTTAGTGAGTTGTCAAGGCAAGAAAAAGTTCTCTGAGCGGCACCTCCCCCCCCCCCCCCCCCATGTGGGAGCAGTATCCCACCTTAGCGTGCTCTGAAATGTAAGCAACTGTTTTTTCGATTGAATTTATTTTTTTATGTTTCTTAATTTGTTCTTTATTTTATTTTTTTATCTTTTTTATTGTTTAAAATTTCAGCCGGATTTTCTTGTTTTTTTTTAGTTTTTTGTTTTCTTCCCTTTTAATATTTTTTTCTTTTTTCGATTCACTTTTCTATTATTCGATGATTTTTACTGATTCGTATCGTAGAGAAAAAAAAACGATTGCGAATTTATTTGAGGAGTGACTAAACTTCTCAATATTCAATCGAGAATTGAATCCATTTTGCCAAATAAATTTGATATTAGATTTGTATCGTGAGTGTATGAAACTCTATGTATGTCCTTCTGTATGTATGTATGTATGTATGTATGTGTGCGTGTGTCCCAATATTCTGCTCACGAATAGATCGTTACCTATGATATACTGTATTGTGCGTACGTATGTTACTGTGTGTGCATGTATGTGTGTGTGTGTTGTGTGTTTCTCCATATTCTGCTAACGAATAGATCGTTACATATGATATACTGTAACGCTACTGGGACAGCTTAAGTCATGTTGGCTTGATGACACGTAGCAGTTGTTATATATATATATATATATATATATATATATATAACCTGTCGTCCCCAAATCAAGGTTGGGCTCTGTAATAGTATTAACACAGCCGTCATCGTGGCTTCAGTGCATGTTCCTTTGAGTAATCGAACACTTTGACATCGGCTGCTTTTAAATAGGTTTAATCTCTCGCTGATTTACGGAGTGTTTGATAACAACCGTGTGGGCTAAGACGTCGGAATTTGAGTTTGAAAAATGACTCGTGTTCCGGGGTTCGAGTCCGGCGACCGGTATGAATAATCATCTCTGCACTGACGATTCCCGAAAGGATGAAACGTATACGTATGTAGATAAAAAACATATATATATATATATATATATATATATATATACCTTATCCACGTAACCGCGTGCTACACACAACCATATCAACATTGTCGTCGATAACATCAGGACGAATTTCAACTTGACTGCGATAGATATGTCTCAGTCAGGGAGAAAAAAACAAGAGGAAGAAAAAAAATATGCTTATACTTCTGACAAGAGTATTTATTACCGAATGTACTTAAGTTTAAAAAAAAAAGTTTTTAAAGTAAATAAATAATTTATTTTAAAAAACAAATAATTTGCGTTGTGCAGGTTTTCTAAATATTTAAAAAAAAAAAAAATTGTCCTTATTATTGCCATTTCAGCAACGTTTCCAATGTGTGACTTTTTAATATATATATATATATATATATATATATATATATATATATATATTAGTACTTCATGTATCCACATAAAATATTATAAGGAGATATAATTTTTTATGTATCAGTTTTCAGTATTTACTTCAACAGTGCTCGATACGTAAGTAGAGCTAGGTAGTAAGCAATAAAAATATATATGGCAATATATATTTTTATTGCTTACTATATATATATATATGTTGGTGTGTGTGTCTAATTGTCGGATGTATGCTCCTAGGGTGTTCTGTTCCATTTTTGTTCGCGAGTTCTTTCGATTGACTTCTCTCAATCGTTTTCAAGTGAAGGTTTGAACTTGCATATTCATTACTGCTAAGTTTGAGCTGTGCGATAAATTTTAAACGTTTTTTAAATAACGTATGCGTGATGAGATTCCATTATTGGAATGTGATCACGTGTTAAACGCGTGGTTGATTAAAATTTACAATATTTAAAATGTTACAATGTTCTATTGTATTGTATGCAACAGGATGTGTAACGTAGGCACATTATATATTTTTAAAAACTATACCATTCACGGGGATGCCACCGAAACCGTAACATGCGACCCAAAGAAAGAATTAATATTCAAATTTGAAAGTAATGCTATATGTATTGCTTATACCCGTCATGCGATGGGTATTCTACTATATGGAGTTTTTAGGTGACTAAAGAAGTAATCACTGGAATCTAGCATTCAATTGTTTATATATATATATGTGTGTGTGTGTGTGTGTGTGTGTGTGTGTGCAGAGAGAGAGAGGAGATGTGGGGTGGGGAATTTTTGTCTATGAGTTCTTAGAAAATATAACCCACGTTCGTTCTAATGTTTTAGACCATGTGTAAACCATATAATATTGCTCCTCCTGTTGTGTTTATTAAGTGCAAAGGATGGGTTCAGGATATCTATATTTTTGTCTTTAAAACCACTCTCTCGGAGTGCTTTATGATATTGCTTGTTTGAAAATATCAGGGTTAGATGATTGATTTGAGATTCTGTGGCTAACACTGGCTACCAGTTTTTTTTTAAGAATATCAGTCGGGTCACGATTTTTTATTAATATATTTTAGCGCCTCATTTGATTTATGGAACGATTTGAAGACATTACATTCCAGATTCATGTTAGCGTCTAAAATATTTACATTTGTAAGGTTTGTGTCGATAGTTATATTAAAGCCTCAACTTCTAAACAAAATTATTTTTCTTTGCTAAGTTTATCTACTGTCTTGCCAATACAGTCACGCGATTTACATAGACCGACATCCCGGTATAGGCCAACAATCTAATCTAATAAGCTTAAGTCTTTAATTTTAGATATTTTCTAGAATCAATATCGTATAATGGATCATGATAAAAATTGGAATAAGAACTCTAGATATAAGGTTTAGTAGTAACTGTTTTCGTTCCGTGAAGCATTAATTATTTGAAATGGGTTGTAAAGGTTGTTTTAAACAGTAAATGCCCACGCGTGTTAATCAAACCATGGTACATCTGTAGAATATGTAAGGTATAGTTTTTACAACCTATTTCAAATCATCAGCGTCTCGCAGAACGAAAACAGTTCGAACTGTCTTCGTTCCGTGAGACGTTGATGATTTGAAATGAACTGTAAAGGTTTTTCTAAACAGTAAAGGCCTACTCGTGTCAATTAAATCAAGGTAAATCTCTGAAAATTGAATAAATAATATATATATATATATATATATATATATATATATATATAGTTATCTACACACAGGCTGTTTCGCTGTATCACAACTCTTAAGTTGTGTGTAGCACCCATCTCAAGCCAGGGATCGAACCTTGAACCAGCTAGTCGATAGTCGGAAGCTCTCATGATTGAGTCACGTTACAGGCGTTCGTAAATGATATCTACACATTGACCGCCAACTTTACAGTTTTTTATTTGTTTATTTACAAAAAATGTTGCATTACGCTAAGAAACATGGAGAGAGAGACACACACACATACACACAGACAACAAGGTTCCTGATGATTTCATGTAATCTGGAGTTTTTTTAAGAATATTAGTGGGGTCACGATTTTCTATCAATATATTTTAGCGCAACATTTGATTTATGGAACGATTTGTAGACTTTACATTCCAGATCGATGTTGGCGTCTAAAATATTTACATTTGTAAGGTTTGTGTCGATAGTTATATTAAAGCCTCAACTTCTAAACAAAATTATTTTTCTTTGCTAAGTTTATCTAAGGTCTTGCCAATACAGTCACGCGATTTACATAGACCGACATCCCGGTATAGGCCAACAATCTAATCAAGGAATCTTTCTTTGGGTCCATCAAGACAAATCAAATCGCAGATGCCCGCACTATCGTAACGACCCAGCGTAACATAAAATTGTTTACTGGATTAGACTTTTTTACCCAGATTTTGTTATTATAAAAACGAAGTGCCTGTCTCGCACGCTGTATGGCATCTCTCTATAAATCACTTATCTCAGTGTACCTAGAAGCGAAAGATAGTACCTTATCTAACGTTGTTTTAGTCCGCTATGTCAAATTGCGTGAATTTACACCTGTCTTTGTGTGAGATATTTTTTAACCAGTATAATACGGGTTTAGTGTTTCACTAGAGTGTAAGATTAGTGTTATTTTTTATATCCTTAGCAATATTATGATAAAAAATTGGAATAAGGACTCTAGATATAAGGTTTAGTAGTAACTGTTTTCGTTCCGTGAAGCATTAATTATTTGAAATGGGCTGTAAAGGTTGTTGTAAATAGTAAATGCCTACGCGTGTTAATCAAACCATGGTACATCTGTAGAATATGTAAGTTATAGTTTTTACAACCTATTTCAAATCATCAGTGTCTCACAGAACGAAAGCCGTTCGAACTATCTTCGTTCCGTGAGGCATTGATGATTTTTAAATGAATTGTAAGGGGTTTTCTAAACAGTAAAGGCACACTCGTGTCAATTAAATCAAGGTAAATCTCTGGAAATTGAATAAATAGTATATATATATATATATATATATATATATATATATATATATATATACATGTATATGTGTGTGTGTGTGTGTGTCATCCACACACAGACTGATTCATTGTATCACCAGCTTCAACCAGCTAGTCTATAGTCGAAAGCTCTTATGATTGAGCCACATTACAGGCGCTGGTAAATGATATCTACACATTGACCGCCACCTTTACAGTTCTCTATTTGTTTATTCACAAAGAACTTTGCATTACGCTAAGAAACAGAGAGAGAGACACACACACACACATACACACAGACAATAAGGGTTCTGATGATTTTATGTAATCTGCAAAGCAAGCAGTGCTTGTAATCTACAAATCCTAACGAGAATCAGCGTGGACATTCTTAAGAATAACAATGCATGGTTGTCGCCATTGCGATAATACTGTTTGCTTACTAACGTGGTCAGATAGTAAGTGATGGTGAACGGGAGGATAATTAATGGCTGGAATGGCGTGGAATTAACGACAGAGGAGTAAAACTAACAGTTATATACAAAGAAGAAGAAGAAGAAGAAGAAGAAGAGGAAGAAAGAAAGAAAGAAAGAAAGAGAAAAATAAAACTGCGAGATGAAACGAAAACGAAAAGAATAAAGAAAATCCAGAATAATAAAATAAAAAAATAAAATTAAAAAAACCTAAGAAGAGATAATAAAGATGAAATAATATGAACGGGACAAGAGGGACTAGAAAGAAAGAAAGAAAGAAGTTCTGCCTTCGCTGGGAGGCAAGTAAATAGTGGAATCTATTAGAAAAATTACCCTTGAATAGTAATCGGCTATTTCGTAAAGGAGGGGGTCTGTAAAGCCCCTATCTTGCAGGATATCACATTACATTATTTTCTCACTTAAATCTCGCATCAAATCCCCTCTACATCACATGATTAACACCAACCAATCAAAAATCTCCGTTTCTATATTTGTCCACAGCTTACATTGAGGCCAAACCTTGACAAACATACTTAAGTGACCTTAAGACAATATATATATATATATATATATATATATATATATATATATATATATATATATATATACTATTGATTTCCTTTATTTTTGTTTCCTTCTTTCTTTCTTTCTTTATTTCTGTCAGGGCTGGGTGATATGGGATGGAATGATTCTAAAATGACCCAATCATGGTTGATATGCCATCAAATCCAATAATCAATCAACCAACAATAGGTATAAAATGTCATCATTAAGTAAGCTAAAAAAAGGTTTGATGTGCCGTAAAAAAAACTGTCTCAGAGACTTCCACCGACATAATAACGTATTTTTTTGTTTTCCTATATCAATTGAGAGGAGTTCACCTAAAGAGAGTTCTCAATAATAAAAATAGCGCTCTTTTGAATTGGTTGTCGGATCTGTGAGTTTATGTCGAAGGCAGAAATATAAGGGAAACGACTTTTTATGCAAATACTCAATCACATGAATCGGTTTCATTTTCATGCGTAAGTAATAAAACTTTGTTTTTTACTACAACCTGTATTTTGTCTGCTTTATTTTTTTTTTTGGGGGGGGGGGGGTGATTGGGTATTTTTGCGGGTTCTTTTGCAAAATATCCTACAATTGTTTTCATGTAATAGTTTGCTCGTTTGTTTGTTTATTTGTTTGTTTTTTGCTGTTTTTCTTATACTTAGAAATAATGTGTCAAATTTTGTCCGATTAATAAAATGAAAAATGATAAATTGTCAAATTTAGTTTGAATTTCTCTTTCAATTTGAACCGAATAACCTTTGGCTCGTGTAGATTAAAGGTCATTTATTTCTCAGATGTTAAATCTGAAAACTGACTTTAATGCTCACTTCCAATTTTGTCTGTTATGAAAGATTGTTTCGTTTCGTCTGCTTTAGAACTATCTACTATTTACTGCCAACTTCCAACCTAGGTTCCCCCCTATAAATCTGTCATCTTACGCTTCATAGATATTTTTTAACATAGTAACCAATTGCTTATAATATAGTTATTAGTAATTAACAGTCCAACCCTAATTTAAATCAGTTGGCATCGGCAGAGGGGATGAAAAACGGTCCGATGACCTGACGGTGTTTCCCTTTACAAACGGCAAGTCACGTATATGGGATGCGACTTCTGTCGACACTTTTGCGCCCTCGTCGATGACAGAATCGGCAACAAACCCTGCGCATGCAGCAACGTCAGAAGAGAACCGCAATTAATAAAAATATGCTGGTCTTCTCGACAGATTTGTGTTCGACCGATCAACATGAAGACGAGTGGTGCGATGGGCAACGCCACCTGCGACTTCCTCAACAGTTTTGGTCTGTTGATGACGCACAGCACCGTGGGCCATCATGAATTGACTTGGCTTTACGAGTGCTTCTCCATCGCCACTATTAGTGGAAATGCATTGAGCCTGCAGTCGGCCTGCCAAGCCAACAGAAAATCCGATAAAACTTCTTGACACTTGCATATTAGTTTATGTTGTGGGCCTGTAAAAGGTCCAAACGGAGAACACGAACTCAAAATTAAGAGAAAATTCAGTATTTTGAAAAAAATATAATACAACAGAGAACAATAGTGTGTGTGCGTCTGTCTGACTGTCAGTATAGGTTGGTGTGGTTCCAGGTATGTAATCGCTTTCCACAGCAGCAATATCTGACACAAGGTCGAAAAGTGGGAGAAGAGTCAAGCCAGCGCCCCTAAAGAAGGAGCACTCTGACCTAGCAAAAATAGCCTGTGCAGCCCCGTCGGCATTCTCCGGTCAGGGAGCCTCAGGCAGTAAGCGATTAACTTACTCCTCCCCAAATAGGGGAGGCAAGGCCTGGGAGGGTGCACCTCCTAGGACAACCCAGGACATTAAAAGGCCACCGAAATGGCTCAGTTCCTGCCGGACTGATTGTCGAGAACGAATCCTCGACTGGTATTACCCCATCTCGACGTTCTCAATCAACCGAAGTTGATGAGAGACTGAACGCGCTGGGGTTGGTTCCAATACGAAGAAGCATGCGCTCCCAGTATTTATGGTGAGTGGAAGAATTCAAGTAGTCCGTATAGGTATAGTACCATAATACCCCCTCCCAAGCCTTACGTTCTCATGAGTGACAGCATCGTTTCATTTTTGGATTGCCGCTATTCTGGGTCTGCTTGGAGTAGCTGTATGTCGAAAGTGTCGTATTTGGTTACCATAATTTCTTTCTGGGGAGTTTTGTCAATGTCTTCCGGTAGTTGTTCTCCGATTTGATTAATGTGTCTCTTATGAGAGAACTGAGTTCCTCTATCAAATTCAGATTTGATATCCTCCAGCTTTTAAATTATAAACTTCTGATTTTATAGCACATCTTTAAACTTTGAAAAAATGTCTTATTTGCTTCGACATTCAACTTCAAGACAAGTCACCTTATCTGACATAGTCTTTATCTCTTCTAAAACATTTTTGAGTTGCAGCTTTAGCGATTCCAACTCTGCAACCATGAGTTCACTCTATTTAACCTTCAACTGGTTATCCAAAGAATTTGACTTGATTTCTTTCAGTTTGGTGTTTGCTTGTGTTTACGAATACGTCTGCACAAATATTCCATAAAACCCAACGATAAACCAACAACAATAGGTATTTTGAAACTTTTATTCACCAGAAACAAGGCATATTGCAACCGAGACATAAGTGGACGGACTACTGTGATAGGAATAGTGTTATAAAAGAGTAACCTAAGTGGGGAGTTGGGCAGCAAGATGTTTGTTCACATTAGACTAATATTTCTGAATGTTTGTGCGATCAGAGGAAACAGAGAGAGTGTGTACTTGTACTAATTACAAACACGCCCGTTTCAATGTGAATTGCACAAAATAGAATAACCCCGAAAAATTACACCTATGTAATCGATAATAAAATGTACAATGCTTTTTGCAATCTAACTATATTTAGTGACAAGAAACTTAAGTCTATGCTTGGCTTGTCCATCAATTTACAAGCATGAATGCCCAACACTCTTTGTTTTATCGTCGTTCAATCATATATCGAGGATTTTATTTTTTCATGAATTGAAAAGAAAATAAATAGTTATCTTGGTTAAAAGAAATAAGGAATAAAATCTTACTTTAAATCTTTCATACATTTTTTAAGTATTTAATTTTAGACATTTTAATTATCTGGTGTTGCCCAGGAGTTTTGTTACTTGAACTTATTTTCTGCATTTGTAAGCTTTCTTTTCTTCTTTTAGTGAATTACATTTTATGAATATGTATTTTATGAAAGTTAAATTTAATTAATAAAGTGTAGCTTATCCAAAGCCTTGATAAGGTCTGGCATGAAAGTGTTCTCAGGAAAATTAATTCGTAACGCTATTACTGGACAGATATTTAATATCATCAGATCCTTTTTGGCTAAAAAAAAAAACGGCCCAGGTTATTCTTAATGGCCGTACATCCAAACAACCTTAATGCGGGTGTGTCCCAAGAGTCGACGACCTCATTGATGCAATCGCGTTCGAGATGGATATATTTGTTGACCACACCACCTTCTATTCTCGACATGTGGGCAAATTGACAACAGACATATCTATAACAGAGTACCGGGACTCTGCAAGGAATTTTTAGGGATTAATTTACTAGTATGTATTTGGGAACCCGCACCGGGCAAAAGAAGTTTTTTTTTTAATTACCACGAATTTAATAGAGACATTATTTAAATTAGAATTGTCGGGTTGTTTGCAGCTGTGTAAACTAATGGGAGGTCAAGGATCAACTCGACCGGTGGAGCTGTTAACAAATGTCAGAGCCAGGTGAGTTCGTACAAGGATAATCTAGGCCACGAGAACTATGTGGGTGCTAGAATATACGCCCTGATGAAGCAGGGCCTAAGTTGCCGCCGGCAATGCCGAAAGGGGGGCCCAGCCCTAGAGATGGGCTGATGTGAGTACCCGACCAATCAAATCGCTTACTGGCTGAGGCAAGTGGAATTCGGGCAGACGGCGCCAAATAATCTTGCCTGGAACGGAGCACGAATTGATCATTAGGATAGAGTAGAGTAGAGTTGAGTTTTTGAGTTGAGACATTGTTTAGAAATGAAGATTGAGATAACTGCCGATAGCTTCTCCTACCCTGAGTAAATTTCTTCTTAACCCCGGAGAAGGAAAGATTTTAGCGTCGACTGTCCATTTAACTCAGTGAGTCGACGTTGGGAGCCCTAAGCTCCATCCAGAACCAGAGGCATTAACCCCCTAACCCACGAAAGACTTTGAGTTTCTGTAAATGTCGTATCTTTTTTATCAGCAAACACAACGTGGGGGGAGGTACGACCCATTCAACGAAGACGCTTCGACCACACCAGTCTTCGTCAGGTGAGTGGAACTTCATCAGCGTTGGCTTCCGGTGAAGGCAGAAAAAAGTCGGCGACATCACATTAACCAGCACCGGAGTTATTAGTTCAGGACACGAGAGAAAATGCTAGAGCGACAGTATTTGGTTGCTGCGAGAGAAGAGATGGTCACATATTAAAGGTAAGAGCTGAATCCTTAGAAAAAGAACTCGTGTCTTTAGTAGAATACACAAAAAATGGATGGTTACATTCGATTCTACCAAGACAAAACTTCTATCCTTTAACAAGTATAAGAAACCTTTCCAAACACCGATTGTCATTTCTGACAAACTCTTTTCATCAGAGGATGAAAAGAGTTTGTCTTTGAAAATCCATGGATTAAGGATATAAAACTCCTTGCTTTGAACTTCTGATGTTTTAATAAATATTGTATCCTTACAATTTTTTATTCTCATCTTTTATCTCTAGAATTGATTGCTTTATTTAATATATTGAGCTTTATATCATGACGATAGATTATTATTAAACGTTAATTCAATTATCTTTAATTCAACATTTTAATATATATATATATATATATATATATATATATATATATATATATATATATATACAGACCCAAAATACATTAGGAAGAACCAATGTAATATATCCGTTTCAATGCCCCATGGGAGAATGTATCTCCGACAATCATAATAAAACTAATTGTTACATTGGTTTCATTATCACAGCACCTTCCCGAAACCTCACTTCGACACTTGCTCCATTTGCCAACACCTAAAAAACATGATTGCACCCTTCTAAATATAGAAACATCTTAATTAACAATACTAAAATAATACACCACGAAGCCAACATCAAAAAATTAAAAATTCTTGAAGCGCTCTACATAAAAACTAAACATCCAACAATCAATAATGTGAATTGCGAAACTAGTCACAACATTTTTAAGTGTCTAGCATAGTAATTAACGTTATCAATTTCTTAGCCGTTAAGAAATTATAGTTTTGAATTTTGCACGCGCTTTGAACGTAATAAAATTCTTAGCCGTTAAGCAGTCATACTTTTGTATTTTGCACGCGCTTAGAACGTAATCACGTTCAAATGTAACATCTCAATATGATATAGCTTTGTTTAGTTGTAAATTACTAGCCGTTTTAAAAAGTCAACAGTAAAGACATATTTGTCACGATACCAAGACTAACACCGCCTAAGATAATTTGACGAATCAAATCGAAAGTATCCGCGAATTAGAAAGAAAAATGGAACAAGAATCCCACGGAACTTACATACACTAATTTGACCTAAATACTAAATGGACTATTCGAAAAATTGAAAAAAAGTATTATCAGGCAAAAACACTCCGCGTTATTTAATAATGTTTCCCTGAATTAAAATATGCTGCCTAATAACACACAATATATATATTTTTGAGAAAATAAATAAAATTTATTTTAATCTAATCTTTCGAAAATTAAAATGTTTATTTTTCTTTTTCCTTTTCATCGTCCGATGTTAAGCGAACTTCTTGGTGTCAGAAAAAACAATCCTGTATGTCTGTTTGCGCGGCTACGCTTGTTTGAATCAGTAGACGTATAGATATATTTTTCTAAAACATTGTTTCGTAAGAGTTTTTTTTTTTAAACCATATATATATATATATATATATATATATATATATATATATATATATATATATATACTTCTTAACCCTGAGTCCGTGTCCAATCTCATCAACCCAGATATTCTGTCAATATTATCTTTATTTAAAGTGAAGTTGGAGAAGAAAAACAGGGGAAAAAATGTATGACTTATATTTTTTTGTTCAACTAAAATGACAAATATTTGTTTATTTGATTTAAGTGTCTGAAAATATAAAATTTAGTAAAACAAGTAGAGAAAGGGCGAGTAAGGAGTTAGGGAGAGTTTTTTAGAAAAGAGAGAGGCGAAGATGATCAGTTAAAGAGGTACTAATACAAACAAACGGGAGTGGTGGAGACGAAAATATTAAAGACGGTGTTGGGGGCAGAAGTTATTTCTGTTTGCAATAAAAGGTTTTGCTTGTCACGGCTTAGGGGAGTGAGGATCGTTCGAAGATTGGTGGAGAGATTGAGGCCGTGCATTAGTGGGTAGAGGGGAAGAACAGTAGGATGATAAAGAGGATGAAAAGGGCTGAGAGATGAATGAAATACAAAAAATTTTAAAGATCAGACAAAAAGTGAAGTTGAAGAGAGAGGGGGTTTGTGTGTGTGTGCGTTAATTTTTTTTTTTTGTTAAGCGAGTCAGACATCTGCATAGAGCCCACTAAGATTGTGCCTCAGGATTGTTTGATCTGCGCAAAGTCCTCCTCATTGGTCGCAGCTATTCATTAACTTACAGGGTTCCAGGTTTTATAACCCCGACACCGAGAGCAGTAAGGTTTATCGGTTGGATGCGCATTCTAGGAAGGTTTGACACGTATTTGTTTGAAACAACCAGAGGCGACCATGAGGACATTGGATCCAGATGCTGACTCCTCCTGGATTCTCACTAAAGTCCTGTTAGCCGGGTTGTGGCTCTAATACCGGTTCATGCCAAACCTATCCGCAATGGGTGGCTCTGCTAGGAATCGGAGTTCTAGACGACATAACTCTAACACTACCAGGTTGCCACCGCCTCTACCATAGTGAGGAAAGGTTAGACGTTATTCGAATAAGAAAGATATTAAAGAATGGAGATAAATAAAGAAAACAATAAAGCTAAGAAAAATAATAGGAAAATGAGAGTGAATAAATATAATGGAACAGAAATAGTATTATGATGATAAAAACAGTGTATAGACTGCCAGAGTACCCCTACCTCAAAAAAATGCGAAATTTTGTTTTTGGTGGTTTTATGTTAGGCTGGGTCTAGTCTACAACATACTATAAGTTGGACAAAATCGTAGTATGAGAGAGTGTTAAATTTCGAAGATGACTTTTTCGGTTTAAAGGTCATCTTCCACTCGGTAAGTTTTGATAATAAATCAATAAATCTTGGATTTTTACCCAGGCTTTCTGTTATGGCGCCGTACCTATGCCGAGCATTTATACTTTTCCATTCTCAGTGTTGATTCAACCCCAGTCCGTTCAGTCTCTCATTAACTTCGGTTGATTGAGGACTTCGGATGGGGTAAGGTGATACCAATCGAGTATTCGAACTCGAAAATCAGTCCGGTGGCCTTTTATCTGTTGGGCTGAAGTATTCGGTCCTAGGTTGTCCTGGGACGTGCACCCTCACAGGCCCTGCACCGTTTTGGGGGTGGAGTAAGTTCATTGCTTACTGCCTCAGGCGCCCAGACCGGAGAATGCCGACGAGGTTGCCCAGGCTATTTTTGCTAGGCCAGAGTGCTCCTCCTTTAGGGGCGGTGGTTTAATTCTTCCCCCACCTTCCGACCTTGTGTCACATATTGCTGCGGTGGGAAGCAATTAAATACCTGTTCAACCTCAGTCTTACACTGGCAGTCAAGACAAACGTCCCACTTCTCTTGTTTCTCTGTTGTATATACTTTTCTCCAATATACTTGTTATACCGAAACCCCCTGTCCGTGTTTTTCTTTCCGGACCCTAAACAGGGACATCACAATTTGCGACGAGATATTCGAGCTTATACGTGACCCCTACCACAACAATTAAGAACAAAGTATTCGAATTTATACGGGAACCAACAACAACTGTCGACAAGATATTCGAATTTACACCGGGCCCTACAACAATTCGCGAAAACCCTTAAAAAGGATCTAACAAAAACTGGCTACGAGGTATTCAAATTTACACGGGAACTCACAACTTAAAGAGAAAAACAACTTAAAAAGGACATCACAAAAACTGGCTACAAAGTATTTGAATTCTCACGAAAAAACATTAAGGATTTCTTTTGAGAGCCTTCAAAAAAGGACACCACAGTGACCGGCAACGTGGGATTTCAAATTTCAAACTTACACCACTAGAATAGACTGACAGCGTGCTTACAGTAAAAGATTCGGGAGAACTTTTTAAAATGGACGCCACAACGGGCGACAAAATTGATTAAAGAAAACCTTTAAGATAAAACTTGGAGAAATCAACTACAAATTCACTAGACAACGTCCTAGTTCTAAAACTGGAAACCGGAAGAAAAAACACGTAAGACCAACTTATTATTCTTTTAATTGAAGAAAGGTCAATAATTTTTTTCTTAATTGTAATTCCGACACTGTTGTAATATTTAAACAATAAGGGAATATATGATTTTTTTTTCTCTCCAAAAGAGAGATAGTTCCTTTTACCGAAAGAAAAAAACTTGAAACCGTATTTTTTTTATTTTCTCTGACGAAAGTGCGAACCGCAACTTCTACAGCTACGCACTACGCGTAAAAGCGTACTAAAAAGCGATTTTTTTATCGAGAAAAAAGGTTTTATAGTCTTTTATAACTAAGATTATGTCTAGCAAGCATAAAATTAAGAAAATAAGTGTTATAACTAGCCGTACCTGATAGAAAACATTTAGTTTTTAAAAAAGACACATCTCTAAAATATGGAAGAATTTAAAGCGATCATTGAAAAATTTGTAAAATTTAAAATGCAGCAACAACTCGAACATAAAAAAGAGACAGACGAGAGACTACAGAAAACTGAAGAAAAATTTCAAAAGCTTCTTCTAAAGCACAAGAACGAAGCCGACGACAGACTACAATAGACAGAAGATAGACTTCTCGAACAAAAGAAAAGCTTATAGAGCAAAAGAAAGAAACTGGAAAAATTCTTTTCGAACACAGAAAAGAAACTGACGAAAAGATTGACATATTAATGCAAACAATATCGCTTAGAGGTCAAAGTAACGCTGCAGACTGTGTACGACCAGTAATGTAACTTAAACTTTCGTACAATTCAAAGCATTCCAAGACAGTTCACGCCAGTTGAATCAATCAAACGACGAAAAAGTGAAAGATCAAAAGCCAGCGATCAGTATGAAGCATCCGAAAAGGTGTGGGTATCCCTGGAGGAAAACGATGAGGAACAGATAACGATCTCGGACCTTGTCTCTAAAATGTGAGAATACGTACGAGGTAGTAAATCAACGGTGTATAGAAATCAGTACCTCAAGGAAAAGCTTATGAGTCGATATAGAAACTCTTTATTTGTGACCAAAGGCCGTTGTGGTGTCGCAAACATTGTGACATTTAGGGTAAAAACCTGTGACATTTTCTTGAATACTACAATTCACCTCCGATAGACGATGAGGAAGCACAAAATCGAGCAATTCTCAAAACCGCAGCAGAACTTATCAAAGCTGATATTAAGACGACAGTGGCGCCAGTGGATGATACGTATCTAACAACGGCCGAATTGAAACTACAGAATTAGACTTGATTCCTGCCATGCATAATGCATAAGGGGTGCAAATATCCGGGAAAATCATCGGTACAGTTTCTCCCCATGATAGACATGAATCCAGGAGATAAAGTTTGTATCCTATCCACTCTAGATTACCTATGCGGTTTTTCACAACATGCCGACTGCCATTATCTTTAATTAACTGCTTTTTGGGAATATTTCTGAAATCGTGAACGCTGTTCCAAATGGTACTCTAATTAGGAATGTGATACTATTGCTTGGCACATTACATACCTTCATGAATGTGTTGGGCGCTATTGGGACGTATATGGATGACAGTGGACTCAAGATCATGGAGATAGTATATGGTGAAAATGCCATCGTACACATGATGAGCGGAAAGGCAGTGCAACGAGCGTTTCGTGTCCACCTACTGGTGGATCAGTGTCTCACACGTCAGATTGTTTCCAAAATCTTGGAGGATGTAACTGGTTTTCAGGATCAAGTAGAGGAACTTCAGCGGCTGTACATGGTGAATGTGACTTAAAGTCATTGTTGAAATCAGATTGCATTGGTAGGATTTACAACAGTCTGACTCTGGACAAGGATGAAACGCCTAGAAACTATAGATAAACTATCAGCATATGCTAGGAATTGCTAGGGCACTTGTTACAGTTCATCGCATGGGGTCTTGGAAACTGCACCTCAGTGCGGTCTCCGCTTGCTTTCCAATATTCTAAGCTGCTGGTCATTCAAATCGGCTCGGTTATAACTCCAGAAGATGTATACCTTGAAATGTAAAGATGCAGTAGGCCGCTTTTCAGTGGTGCATATGAATCGTAGACGTTGCAAGTGTTAGATGCTCGGTAAAAAAAGAAGGGTGGGGACACTAAGAAATTGAAAATGTTGACGATTTTATTTGGGCTACACAACAGTTTATTTCTCTTTGAAATAAAGTAAGTACCTAGTAAAGGTGGGGACTCATGCTGTGATGTTTACAGATCGTCTCCCTGATAAATCTCTGTCTGACAGTTATCTCCAGTGATATCTCAAGTGGTCAGTGCTTGAGTGGTTCAGTGATAACCAGCCAGGAAGACTCAGTCAGGAGGAAATGAGATGAGGAGAAAAGACCTGGAAGTTGGATTTCCAGAGAGATACCGGTGAGTTAGAGATGGACGTTTTGGGAGTCAGTTGGTTTACAGTGGTCCTTGGGAACAGGGGGGTATGTTGTGTCAGGTTGAACTTGTCTTCATTTCGCCGAGGTAAAAGAACCTCATTTTGCAAGTCTGCCATTCAAATTGGGAACACGAGTATAAACTTATAACATCCAACAAATGAATGTGTTACTTGACTGGACTCATGGTTTTTACTTGGAATGAGAGTTCTTTGTTGCAACACTGAGTGTGATCGTATAACAACCTTTTGACCGGCACAACGTGTGGGGACGACAACGGGCAGTGCAGTGAACGCGCACGCATACATACACATTCACGAAAAGATGACAATCCCGCAGTACACTAAAATTCCAGTCTGAGTTTCACTTACTCAGACGCCGTAGCCAATACTGAGCTGGTCTTGGCTCCGATCTTGTCATCGGACAAACACTAATGCGCTGAATCATATGATCATAATGAATTTTGGAGCACAGATGATAAGCGTAAGGGGTCGTAGTGTTGACTATATTTAGTTTATGTTAGTTTTATGTGGAGGGAGCAAAGAATTTCGTGAAAATTCACATATCTCTGATTATTTTTGAAATTTTAACAATAGGTATTAGTAAATAATTCCCCAAATTTCAGTAACTTTCGGGTATTTTAAAGAGGTTTAAGGGAGCATAATATGGGAAGAATCTGCCATTTGAAAATCCAAATATTTCAGATTTGCATAAAAGTTGATCGATAGTCATTAGAAATCAATTAACAAGATTCCATTGAATTTCAATTTCTTCTTAAGTAACTTAAGACTTAAATTTTAGACATTTTTTAGAATAAAAATCATGTAATTGCTTTTGATCAACATTTGAATAAGGATTCTAGACATACGGTTTAGTAGCATTATGTCTCCATTTTTATATTCGTATGGGTACATAAAAGTGGTGCAAAACTTTTCTGTTCGGGAAATTCATTTTACCCGTCCTAGGATAGATATTCTTCTAGCATATAGATAACTTAAACAAATCATAGAAATGGCATTAAGAAAGATGGAAGCTGAGAGAGGGGGGCACTGGTGAACATGCGTTTAAATGGGGATCATATTTATGCGTCGGTCTTCACTAGAATTCTATTTAAATAATAACATTCACCGAGAAAAAACTTCGAGTTCATCTCAGCAAATCGTAGAAAGTGCCCGATTCGAATTAGGTCGAACGTTAATCGCATGAGGGGTGGGGGGGTTGTCGGTGATGAGGGTGAAAGTTGCGGTAGCGATGCAGTGGTTTGGGGGTACCAGAAATCAGTGGTCGACGTAATACTAGACATATTTTCGGTGTAATTATTATATTCGATTTTCGATTAAATCGACTAATTTCGCCAATCATTTCGCGCCAGACAGTTCAAAACCTCAGCGATACGCGAGATGTTTTCTGAACTTTCAGATACGATTCCTCCTACAAGATTCATTGGTCGAAAGAAAAACATTTTATTTTCACTTCCTGAAGATCGAAGAAATGAAAAGAAGATTCAATGAATTGGTTGTATGTATTTACTTGGTACTCAGACGATTATGAGGATGGCAGTCCAACATTATGAGAAGACCTCCACACATCCGGCCTTCTGGCTTCCAGTTCTGAACAAACCGGAAAACAGTGAGCATTCTATTATTTAGAAATAGTTGAGAGGGTCTTACTTACTGTTTTTTTTTTGTTTGATTTTGTATTTTGTTGCCTCACTCGCTTCTACCAATGAACTTGTACATAAACATATTAAGTAGGATGGCCCGCTAGAGTAAATGTGGTATTTTGGTGACTGAGATTATACTAGTTAAGAGTAAAATAAACATTTTTATCACTTTAGACCCATTTTTCCCACACTTTTGATGACCTTGTGCCTAATTTGTTTTGTATGTAAATGTTTATATGTTGTGTAAATAAATAATTCTAAGTGTAGTAGATGTGATAGGAAAAGATCATATTCTACACAAGATGTGCACAAGTTGCGACTTCGCGTGTACAAAAGACACTCAGATATGACGACGTGTTCCCTGCCTGAGCATGGCACATGCGGTTCTGTGTCGTTTCCAACCCCATCCCCAGTTAAGGTAGACGAGTGAGTTGAGTGAGTCCTGTCCCCTTTTTATTTTTCGGTAATATAGACCCTCCAAGATTCCCACTCCCCACTTTTATTTTTATCCGAGCTTCCCCAATTTTTTGTTAATAATGTTGGAAAGGCACTATCCACTCCCAAACTCTATTCCCATGTCATTCCCCCAACTTAAGTCCCACTCCTTTTTAGAGATCGACCTACTAGGTTTCGGTTCTAAAGAAACCGGAATACAATTGGTGATCTACTTTTTTTCTTTTTATTGCAGTGAAAGTTCTTACAAATCAAGGGCTTCCGTTTTCTAGGGCTTACACTTGATCTCTATATGAGATACATAGATATCCGAGTGCTCCATTAAAGTTCTTCTTTACCTCTCAAACGTTGAGTTAGTAAACAAGTGACGGATATTAATTTTCCTCCCGCTCCATTGACCAGTTAAATATGTTATAGTATATCTTTCTTGTGGTCTCTTGGTCTAACCGGATTCCAGACCAAGAATTCATTTGGTCTGGTGGAGTATCCAGCTAAGTGTTTTTACTAGAGGCAACATCACTTAGAGAAGGTGAACTATTCTTCGTAGAAGCCAGTATGCAGTCATACCGAGTGAATCTTATTTGGCCTTCGGATACTATGTTATTCTGAATATTTGGTCAGAGTTAACTTGTAAGGGGAAGTATAGTCATCCAAGTTGTCCTGACAACCCCTTTGTACCTATAGATCGTAGACACTCGAGGATAATGTCTAGTAATTTCTCTCCAGTAGGCATTCAATTAAGGTCGCATTATGATGTTCAAAGTGAAAGAAAGATGCCGCATTATCATATAGCAGTGTACTTATAAGCGACAAAGTCCGGCTTATGCTAAGTTCTATCTTAGCCAAACCAAGCACATTACAAGTTAGAAGAGCCAAATCTCTTTTTATTTGTTCTGTTTATTTTTATTTTTTTTTGTTTGTTTTTTCTTTCTGGGGATTTTTTATTTTTGTTGTCGCACTCTCTTTATTGAAAAATGATGGGGAGTAAAATTGTAGACATAGATACACACACATATGTGGATGCGTATCTTCATATGCGTGTGTGTATATAAGTTCTTGTCTATACACACACCTACAGACACTATGGACAAGAACTCATATGCACACACACATATGCATATACGCCTCCACATACATAGAACAGATACATAGCACACGTGTATATATATATATATATATATATATATATATATATATATATATATATATATATATATATATATATATATATATAGATGTGGGTGGCTGTGTGTGTGTATAAACAAAACATATATACGCGTGCACGCACCTACGTACATAAACCAGACCTAACGCACTTACCAAAATACACATACACATACACGCACACGCACACGCACACGCACACGCGCAGACATATGGAAGACGGAGAGCATAAAAAAGACAACATTTATGAATTTCAAGGGAACTCCTATGCTTCATCATAGAAATTGACTAAAATGAACTCAAACAACAGACCTGAAGATGATCCACAAGGTTAAAGGTCAGAAACACGCACGCATGCTTAAAAATACAGCTTTGACCCAGAGAAGTAAAGGATATGAACATACACATACACACACTTACACGCATGCGCAGAAACGCAAAACTGCTAAAAACAAATCTCTTTTTTGAAACGAAAAAGATTACTGAAGAGAGCCAAGATGCTCGAAACTCGATATGAAATAAAATAAAAAAAATAATAAACAATTTATTTATTTTTTAATTCATAAATGTTGGTAGCCTTACTTCTTTAAATATACACTATTCTTCATTGGAACCGCACAACCCTCTCTCTCTCTCTCTCTCTCTCTCTCTCTCTCTCTCTCTCTCTCCCTCCCTCTCTCACACACAATATATATATATATATATATATATATATATATATATATATATATATATATATATATATAAGATGTAGTTTATTTGAAGCATTGTGTGTAAAATGTATATAGAGGAGTATTAGAAGGCTATCAAGAAATGGAAATACGTCGACGTTGAGAAGTATGACAAAATAAATGTCTAATTTTTTAATAGTAAAACTTACTTGATTAGTCAACTTCTACACAGTGATCTAATGTGTGTGACCGTGTTCCATAATATATTTCGGGGGAAGACCTCTTTATCAAATAGTAGGTTTTTCAAATCTCTTGAAATCTGTGTTGAACAGTAGTATTGTTCTATGTTCATATTGCAGTAAATATCAGTGTCGCCTGATACAAATTGAATTTTTTAAAAAAATTATATGGGTTTATTTGAAAATCATATACTATTATTATATTATTTTATTTTAACTATATTTATTTGATTTATTTTTGTTATCTAATTAATGGGTAATTATATTTTTATTTCGTACCACGGCAAGAGTGTGTATCCGGCAGCAAATGAAACAAAATTTAATTCTTTAAATGGTGAAAAGGTTCTTGTTGATTGTTTTATAACTGTTATCTTTACCTAGATACTTATTTAATGTGTAAATTGAATTTTACTAAATTGTAATAATGAAAATTCAAAATTTCATTTATTAACGATTTATATATATATATATATATATATATATATATATATATATATATATATATATATATATATATATAGGAGAGATTAGTGTAATTTACTTGAAGCATTGTTTAATGTGTATATAAATGAAAATTAGAAAGCAATACAATGCAGATGTGTAACGGATAGACATAGACATAGGCATGTCTTAATTTGCTTCAGTTTGTGTCTATCCGTGACACCTCTGCATTGTATTGTCTTCTAATTTGTCTATATATATATATATATATATATATATATATATATATATATATATATATATATATATATATATATATATATATATAAAGTGGTGTACTAAAAGCGAACTTTTAGGAAAGGTAAAACCTATTGTGAAAAGTATACAGCTCAATATCCAGGATAGAGCAGGTAGATATGAAGATATGATGATAAGATTTTGATCTTTGAAAAGCCTGGCTTAAGGAAAATTTAACTTGAATAAAATGCCTTTTTGCGGAATATACCTTGCTCTGAGCAATTGAATTGAAATTTGATTTGGCTATTGCTTCTCTAATTCCTTTCCATTCTTCTTCATATATATATATATATATATATATATATAATATTAAATTATATTTAGATATTTTATCTACATATGACGTCGTTTTGAGCTTTCGGCTTTGATCAGTGCAGGGAAATAACAATCTCAGATGGGCACGGGGCGCGAACCCGATTCACACACACACACACACACACACACACACATATATATATATATATATATATATATATATATATATATATATATATATATATATATATATATATATATATATATAAGGAAAAGGAGAATAAAGATATGAAATATACCTTTAAAGTTAAACCTATTATGTATAGTTAATACTAAATATACGAGATAGAGCAATTATATAAACAAGTAAATGATGAGAATAAAAATTGTGCAAAACAAACAATATCTATTAAGTCATCAATTGTTCAAATCAAAAGGTTTTAAATAAGAGGAATTTTATCATTCCTTCCTTATTTATTTTATTTAAAACACCTTGTGCCCCCTAAGAAAGACAAATATGTATAAGTAGAGGTTAAGAAGACCCTTCCAACTTGTAATGTGTGCATGTATAAGAGATTTCTAAATGGTAAGAAATGTGTGTGTCTGTGAATTTGTGCGTCTGCTATTTCTTGTTTGCATGTACATATTTTGTTTACGCATGTATATGTCGGCTATAATTCTCCAATGTGTAAATGTATAAGCGTGAGAGGCGAATTATGTTAGTCGGTGATGATAAAATCTAGCATGCTTAAAAAGTGTTCACCCTTCTCTACCCCCGTTGTTATAACCTTGAGAAGAACGCAGTCAAAGATTTGCTGGCCCCGATATTGCAAATAAAATGCAATTATAACCATTGGGGATATTTTAAGTAGGATACTGCTGAAGTAAAAGTGATTGAAAGTGTGAGAGAGAAAGAAACAATGCTTGTACGAATGTAGGATATACAGATGATGGCTTTCTCCATGCTTTTGATAGCCTTGTATCTAATTTGTAAATGGAATCTCATTTTATTTTCGCATACATAATTCAAAGAGTAGTATCTGACCGATCACAGAAGGCTATCCTGCCAGGCATTTTTTTTTTGTTCCCATACAGAGTGGTCCCGTCTTGGAAGGCTCGATTTTTTCACATTAAAAATCTACATTTAACTTTGCATTGGTGAGAAAGCAAGTAAATGGCGAGTAGCATCGACAATGAATGTTGTTCTTACGTATCGACTCTCGATTGGATAATAGCTCAACTCAGCAATGTCCGTTCACCCAATCAAAACGCAACAGATATTCAGTCCCAAAATCTCGTGCGTAGTATAAAACCCCAAATGCACAACTTTATTTCCCTTTTTCTTCTTTTCTTTTAGAGACAACAGACGTGCGCACAGCATAATCCCACTTAGCCCCGTTTCAGGTGAAAGGCTCTCGGCAAGCAGCATTCACATAACGAGAGACGTTCACGAACTACTAAACATAGCGACTGCAAACGTACACGTCTCTCAGTGGACGCACATGTATGCAAGTTCGTAGACGCGCACACTCTCACAAACAAAGAGAGGCAGGCAAATACCCACACATCTCAATGTCTATCCCATTTACGCACACATAAACGCACACGGCGCGAGCTGAAACCAACATGTGTAATCAGTTTATCCTTACTTGAAAAACAACTCTTGGACTCTTTGAAATCTCAGTCTTTACCAACTCTACATTTTCATTGTCTGTACAAGTTGGCAATAAAATTACTTACTTTTCTATGGAGAAATTGTGTCATTCTTTGTATTAATACTTTCCTATTCTCAACAGGTGGACTATAATGAGAGATGTATTACTAACGAGAGAGACAAGGTGTATCATAAGTCACATTAGCAAGTAAAAATAAAAAGGAATAAACGTGATGATAACCACAAGAGATAATTCGTACGAAATCGACTTCGCAAGCTGTGGGTAAAGATCTCTTTTCGCCCCTACAGCCTCTTTCACACAGACGAGATGTTGCTAGACACTCTATTGTATTCTTATGTTCATGGTAGGTGCTCGACTGAGCTCCAATACCTGCCACTCCTCTGTAAAACATTCACAGCAATAACTAGTTTATCTACAATCACGGCGAAGAACTTTCCCTTCTTTCTCCATATCTTTCTCTCTCTCCGTCCCCCTCTCTCCCTCTCTCTGTCTTTACAAAAAATAAACAGAACTTCCATGAACAAAGTGTCTTTTCTCTTATATGTGGAACAAGTTACTACGAGTCTGCTTCCCAACCGACTAAAGCATGGTCATCTTCAAGTCGAATGTTTTATTTTGTATTGTTGTTTAAATGTTTACTGTATTTGTGTAGGATCTTGAAGTTGTCTCTAATAATTTAAAAGAAGCACTTAGAGATGTCAGTCTGGACATTTTTCGTAAATGGTGGATGGAACCAAATAGTTTTGCGCCTTCTATTTTTGCTAGTTTTATTCTCCGAGTCGTTTTGTTTGCTATCATCTATGTTTACACTTCGCTGCTTGGAGGGTATATTATGTTTATTTCTCCTATTAGTCATTCCATTTATACTATCGTTTATTTTACGCTTAGGTTTTTTAGTCATCGTCATGTCATATATTCGGTTTACGTCTGATCTTGCTATTTTTGTTACTACTAGAAGGGTAATCTATGTTATTGCGGAAGCTATTTTTTCATTGTAACCCAAATTTGTCTATATAGAATTGTAAAATTCAGAGTTATCATCAAATATTTGCCCATTAGACGAAAGTTGTATACAATAGAATTAATAATTCATTCAAAGTGGGTTTAGTCTCTATGTACGTAATATAGGGTTTGGTTTGATTTGGTTTATGGAAGGGTTAACAAGTATTATTAGATATGTTAAGGGATAAATCTTAATATATATTGTTATTTTTAATCACGAGTGCTTGAATAGTTTTTGTAATTTTTTATTAGTTTTTTCATAAATTTTAGTAGTGGCCCTTATTGTAAATAGTGGATCATCTCTATATAGGCTTTCATTCAGCTCTGGGCAATGCCTGTGTATCTCATTTAGTAAGAATATACCTACTAAGTAGGTATTTCAAAGAAGAAAATGTCTTACTGTTTATATTACTATTTTTTTCACAGAAAAAATAAAGATTTTTTATTAAAATATAATATTAGATAGTACTTATTACAAACTGGAATCATATACGTACTTTGAAGAGTAAATCCACCGTTTTGCAAAAAAATATAAACATTTGACCCTGAAATCCAATCATTATAATCAGCCATAAAAAAGAAAAAGTATAAAATAAAATATTGTTTCTGAAGGGAGTTTGATGTGTATTTTGTTTTATGTGAGTGTAATCATTACACAATTCCATTGTGACATGGACCAGTAACGAACTGATAAGGTGATTTTTTTTGTACTGAAGGGGATTGTTGTGAGCTTGTGGGTTGGAAGGTAAACACGAACTCGGAGTTGAGAGAAAGCAAGAATATTGAACAAAGTATAATACAACAGTGAGCAAGAGTGATTGTACGTCAGTCTTGACTGTCAATATAGACTTGCATAGTTTCAGGTATTTACTTCTTTCCCACCGCAGGACGATATGGCACAAGGCCGGAAGGTACGAAGAGTAAAGCCAGCGCCCCTGAAGAACGAGTACTCTAGCCTCTAAAATATAGCCTGGGCAGCTCCGTCGGCATTACCCGGTTGGAGCGCCTCGGGCAGTAAGTAATAAACTTATTCCACCTCAAAGAGTGAATGCAATGCCTTGGAAGGTAGACCTCCTAGGACTACTCACGACTAATACCTCAGCTCGACAGATAAAAGCCCACTAAAATGGACAGGTACCTCTCGGGCTTGGGTGGATCCAACACTGAGAAGCATGCGCTTCTAATATTTATGATGAGTGGAAGAGTCTAAGTAGTCCGTTATAGGTAAGGTACCATAACACCCCGCTCCCAAGCCTTACCTCCTCGGGAGTCACAGTATCGTTTCCGTTTTAGATTGACGCTGCTCTGAGGCTGTTTGAAGTAGCTGTATGTTGAAAGTGTCTTACCTGGTAACTATAGTATCTTCGTGGGGAGTACTGTCGGTGTCTTCCGATAGTCGTTCTCTAATTTGATTTAGGTGTCTCTTATGAGAGAACTCAGATTTGATATCCTCCAACTTTTTAATTGTAAACTTCTGATTTTGAAACACATCTTTAAACTTAAAAAAAAATGTCCTCTGTGCTTCAACATTCAACTTCAAAATAAGTCACCTTACCTTTTATAGTCCTTAGCTCTTAGACATCTTTGAGTTGCAACTTTAGCGATTACAGCTCTGGAACCATGAGTTCACTCTCTTTAACCTATAACTGGTTATCCAAAGTATTTGAATTATTTTTTCTAGTTTAGTGTTTGCTATTTTCAACGTCAATTTTGTGTCTTTATGTGCTTTTATTTCTGCCGACAATTTATTGTGAGTCCATTTCATTCGATTTTTAATGGTTGAAACGAATTCCTTCTTTCGTTTTTCTGACTGGGTCGTCAGATTTTTTTAATTTTCTGTACAAAAATTCTGATTGGTAATCCCCATATGTTATACCGCTGCATGAGGTATGTGCCAATTAAATTGTTGGTATCTTTTAATACGAACATTTTAACTTTTTTGGTAGTTCTGTTTAAAGTAATGTCGGTAATAATTTCACCCTCGAATTTAATTTTTCACCAGTCACCATTTTGTTCTTAGCATAGTTGGTTTATCCAACCTTTTCCATGTATGCATGTTGATAATCGACACGTCTGAACCAGAATCTAATTGTAATTTTACATTTTGATTCAGGATTTTTATCTGTACATATTTTCTTATAAGTCTGCCGTCCTGTTTGTTCGTTTCTGTGGCGTTTTATTTTCTTCTATTCGTTCTGCAATATGAACTCTTGTGTCCGACTTTTACAAGTTAGACAGGTTTTAAAGTATCCAGAACGGAAAGAGGGGCTGAGCGGTAATTTATCCTGTTTATATTTGCTTGTTTTTCTAGGCGCGTGAAAACAATCCCTCTTTTTGTTTTGAGTTGTTTTTGAAATAGAGTTGAATTGTGTTTTCTGACATACTTATCTTATGTGCGCAATGCCCAACTTTCGAATCTTGTTTTACACTTATAAATCTCTATCTGTCTTAAGCTAATTTCTATAATGTTAAATTTGGTTCACTTTCTAACTTGTTCAGAAGCCCCGTGTGATTTCTGTGTCTTTTCTTGACGACTCTTTGCACGAAAATGAAACATTTAAAGTTATCCGCGATAAGTTCAGCTAATTCGAAATCGTCACAGTGTTTATAAATGATTGACGCGAATGTTGCGTAGTCTTCCCATCATTTTAACTAAATTAAAACACTTCCACCGTTTGTGGAACAGAGAAGTCTTAGGGCTAAATAATTCTGTTAAAAGATTAAGAGCCTCAGAACATATCAAGTCGCTCGTTTTTCGGGGTAAAATAAAGTCCACAAATTTAGTATGTTCTGTTGTTCCTAATTTTCGGAGCAGTGGGCGAAACTTTTTAGAGTCTGCCCAACTTTCACAATCAATTTTGTATAGATCGTAATATCTTCTGAGAAATAAGTGAAATTGTCACGTGCACTGTAAACGGCATTCTGCGAAAAATCATTATCGTTTTTGTTACTTTGACCCCTATGCGATATTGTTTGCATTAATACTTCCATCTTTTGATCGGTTTCTCGTTTTTGTTCCAGAAGTCCTTCTTCTGCTTTTTTTTCGTTGGTTTCTTTTTTTGTTCCGGTAGTTTTTTTGTCGGCTGTTTGTTGCTGTTCGAAGCTTTCGAAATCTTTTTTCAGCTTCTTGTTGCTGTTGCATTTGAAATTTCACTAGTTCTGTTATATCCATTTAAAATCTTCCATGTTTGCAATGTGTCTTTATAGAATACGACTTTTATATGTTCTTTCTTCGATATCACGCTGCTAAACGTAATCTTAATTGTAAAAGAGAAATAGAGTATAAAATCTTTTTTCTTCAACAAAAAAAAATCACTTTTTTAGTACGCTTTTCGTGTAATTGTAGAATTTGTGGTCGGCACTTTAGTCAACAGAAAAGAAATCAGGTTTTAATTTGTTTCTTTCGGCGGCAGGAGTTTTTTCTTTTGGAGAGAAAAACATATCATGTATTCCCTTCTTGTTAAAAATTAACACAGTGTAGGAATAGCAATAAAGAAATCACTGACCTTTCTCCAATGATGATGGTCTTTTACGTGTATTTTTCTTTCTTTGTTGCCTACCGGCAAAGCCAGTTTTTAGAACTAGGATGTTGTCGGGTGAATTTGCCGTTGATTTATCCACGTTTGTCCTTTTTAAGGTTCTCAAACAAAAACATTAATATACTTCGTCGCCAGTTTTAGCGTCCATTTTAAGGTTCTCGGGAATCCCTTACTGCAACCTCGTCGCCGGTTGTTGTGGCGGTGTAAGTTCGAAATCCCACGTCGCCAGTTGTTGTGGGGCCATTTTTAAGGTTCTTTAAAAAGCCTTACTGCACCTCGTCGCCAGTTGTTGTGACCCTGTAAATGGTCCGGAAGGAAAACACAAACTTGGAGTTTAGAGCAAAAAGTATATTGAAAAAAGTATACAACAGTAAACAAAATTTGTTGTACATCAGTCTTGACTGGTGTGATTCTAACACTGCGGAGAAGATGTTCCAAGTATTTATGGTGAGTGGAAGAGTTTAAATAGTCCGTTTTAGGTAAGGTACCATAGCAAAGATATTATTATTTTAAAACTTCCTGAAACATATGTACACATAAATATTTGTGATGTTGAATTTTTGGAGCATGATTGCATAATATTGATTATGTCATAACTGTTGTATTCTTACTGAGTTATAATGTATATATTACTAATGGAGGTTTGGTATCTGTCAGAAACCGGGACTTTACTATAAATTTTATTACGTGTACTATTGTACTAACTTTTGAGTCTAAATTCAGTTAGGATGGTAATATAGTATCTGTTCGTTCGTCATGATACCATTCTCCCATGCATTACCTCCTCCTTTGTGGGTGAGTATAGTATATGTTCCCTCGAATCATTGGGTGAGCAGTGTATAATATATTCGTTCGTAAAAAGCAAGTTTATATTTTTAGATATTTACGAGTGAATCCGACCTATTGGTTCTTAAAGGCCTAGAATGTACGTCTTACCCAAAGTTCACAAATCCAGCATTTCTTCACGTCCAATTCTATCAATGTTGGGTTCCGTACAACATGATCTTGGAAAATGGTTGGTTGATATCCTTAAGTCTGTATTTACTTTTACTTGGCCAACTGTATCTCTGATTCATTTCAATTTGTGTCTTACATACACAAATAATCATTCTCAAAAGATACCGAGTTTTTAGCTTCCCTTGGCATTAATAGTTTGCGTACTAATGTGCTATTGGATGAAACCATTAGTGTATGCGCAGACTATATTTATCGTGACCCCATATAATCTTGAAAATCTTCGGAACGAACTTTTATTGAGGTGATGGCGCTTGCTACTAAATTAGTTTATCTCATGTTTAACAATATAATGTATCGATAAATGGTATATCCATCTTAATTCATCGTTAACTCATATTTCATTGGATTTTTGGAAAACCAATTGTTTTTCAAAACGACTAAGTCGGCTTTTTACACATGTTACGCTGACAAAAATTGTGCTTGCTTTCCTTCACAGAGTGGGGCTGAACAGTCTCTTCCACTTTTTTGTGACTTGCATTCATCGTTACAATTTACTATGGAGGTTGATGATTGTGATTATCTCCCATTCCTTGCTGTTTTAGTGTCTAAAGCTGGTTCAACGTTTGGAACCTCTGTGTATAGAAAACCAACTTTTACAGGTCTTATTTAAGTTGGTTTTCTTTTGCCCCTACACCCGCAAAAAATACATCTCAGTGGTACTCTTAGCCATCGAGTGCTAATGATGTGTTCCGAAAACAGACTCGATGTGGAAACTGGTGAAATTACCAATAGCATTTTTGCTAATGGATATCCCATCAATATTATAAAAAGCACCATTGCACGAAAAGTTGCTACATTTATTGGCCCGTCGCGGTTTCCTATCTATTTGAAAGTTCTATGATAAGGTCCTGACCGCTATAACATTGTGAAAAATATTTTTTCTACTCAACGCTGTTTCCAATCAGCAATGTTGAGAGTAGTCTACACGACTCGAACCTTTTTCTCTTTTTTGCGTAAGAATGCTGTTGTTTAGAAATGTATACGTCAGTGTGGAGCTGACTACGTAGGTAAGACATCCCGGAGGTGAGAAATGAGAATAGCTCAACATGTGACATAGAGTTTCAAGAACATCCGGGAATTTTCAGGCACAGTAATCTACCATGCTACAAATAGTTTTTTAAAAGTATCATCTTAATATTCTTGATGCGTAAGTTATTAATAATTCTCGACCGATCTTATGTAGACAGAATGAGAAGATTCTGAAACATCAGTTGGAGATCTCCCACGATTTAAATCCCCCATAATGTTGAGATATTCACCCCTCTTTTCTTCTCTCAACTGATTTCTCAAACTCAAAATATGTTTTTCTGCTCATTTCTCATCCGATTTTCTTAGTTTTTAATTTATCATTCTGACGTCTCCTCTTAGAGGGTCAGACAATAAGGCCTTAAGGTAAATTTTAGCAATTTTTTTTTGTTTTCATTCGCTCACCCTTTTCATTTTTATAAAATAAATAATGTTTTCTCTGAAATGTATCCTCTTATTTTGTTGTATGAGTAATCTGCTTATATATATATATATATATATATATATATATATATATATATATATATATATATATATATATATATATATATATGGGAAATCGAAGTTTGGGGTTTGCATGGTGGAGAGATGAGGGGATGTAGTAGAGATGAGGGAATGTATAATTGAAATTGCCTTAGGGTGGGAGAGGTGAAAGGAGATACCACTTACATGCTAAACACACAGTGTTTCCCCCTCCCTCATCTTTCCCCAGCCTCTCAAAATCCATGCCACACCTGACCACGACAAAAATTTTAGCCCCCTTTCACCTCTCCCACCCTAAGGCAATTTCAATTATATTTTCACCCCTCCCCATTTCATAGCTGCCTCAATCGTATCTACTTAAAACTTTCCATATTCATTTCACTCTTTAGCAACCATTGACTTCTACAGCCTAAATTCTCCTCCGGCGCTCATGGTAGCCACGGCTACTACATTACCTAATCTCTCCACTATGGCAACCCCAAACTTCAATATACTTGCATTACATTTTTCTTCAAAGTATCATCCTGAGGAAGTCTTACAATAAAGACGAAACGTTGATGAATATATAAAAACTATCTCTTGGTTTTTCCTTTTTCATTTCTCATTACGTCGGATTACTCTTATCCTTCTTTTCTCATATATATATATATATATATATATATATATATATATATATACACACACATATATATATATATGTATATATATATATATATATATATATATATATATATATATATATATATATATATATATATATATATCAGCCGTGACTTAGGAATTAATGTAGGCCCGCGTATACTCCTACTCTCAGCTTTATTACTATTTTATTCTTTTTTTTATAATTTATTTTTTTTAAAGTTATCAACAAAATAAATTAAGTAAAACATAATCTTCGCATACCCCACGATATTATTGTAAAAATAAACGCGAATTTAATGCTACCAATGGGTTTTTCGTAAACTTCTACTAAAACTAAAAGTTGTGTGAGATCTTGGTGTAGGGATCAGAGAGACAGGCAGACACAGAAACAGAGATCTCACGACTAAATGATATAAATTGTTCTCTCTGTCTTTCTGTTTGGCTATCTTTATGCCTGTGTGTACGTAGGTATGTATGCTTGGATGCAATTGAAAACGATCAAACACATTGTTTTCGAGTAAAACTTTACGATTAATCCAGTGATGTTATTCATCTATATAATATAGTGTTTTGGAAGTATGTTTATCCATAAGCAAATAGAAACGTACGATTGGTTGAAAAGAAACGGAATAGGCAGAGTATATATTACTAAGGCAGTAGTTTTTACGATGTCAATACTAAAGTTTGAATCTCACGTAAATCTAAAGGATTTTTTAAACTGGATATACGTTTTATACATTTAAAATAATTCAAATAACATTATAATAACATAATAACATAAAAACATTACATAATATGCTTTAACTAAATGATATATCTTTTGATAATCCGCAAAAAAAGACATAAAGAGTATTCGGCATTAGTTTCTAGCGAATTATTTTGCTTCAAGAAAAAATAATTCGCTTTGAACTAATATTTGTATCCATGTTCAAGAGTACAATGCTTTGAGCTAATGCCGAATACCCTTTAAAAACAAACTTTCTAATGTATTTTTGCAAATAAAAACAATACATAAATATATTCATCGTAGTTACTGACTCTTTCATGAAAATTCTAAGTAGTATTTTTTCCACAAAATTTCACAAATATTTTTTTCGTATTAGCTACAAAGCAGTAGAAGCTAGATAAAGATGGAAATTGACATACACAGATACTGTACGAACACTGCTCAGGGAGTGGGTATAAATTTGTTTAGTAGTAAGACTTTTAAGATAATATCGTACGGGTTCGCAGTCGCAAATGATACTCATGAAACTAACGAGTAATTTTATTTTATTTAGAGTTGAATAATAATTTTTTTTTTAAATATGGTAATATTAGGTTCAGGACTGGAAACATGAGTACACAGGAGTTCGAATTAATTTCTGGGCAACGCTAGGGGTACCATCTCTCTCTCTCTCTCTCTCTCTCTCACACACACACACACACACACACACACACACACACACTCTGTCTCTCTCTCACACACACACACTCTCTCTCTCTCTCTCTCTCTCTCTCTCTCTCACACACAGACACACACTCTCTCTCTCTCTCTCTCTAATTTGTATTTTTACATGCTGTTTTATATTCCATATGTGCTCTAAATGTTTTGCGTCGAATATTTTCCCTTTCTGTTTTTTTTTTGTTTTTTTTTTCGGGCGCACTCCAAAGTTCAAAGGTCGGCATTCTTTTTCTTCAAACATATTGATCAAGCTTTATTTTCTTCTTGATACTTTAATTACTCTTTAATTATGTCAAAATCAGATGTAAATCCAATAACTCTCTTGTCATCATATTCCAAACGAATATATTTTTATCTCTTTTTTCTCTTTCTTCTTCTTCAACATTTCTTCTTCTTCTATTTCGTCTTCTTCAACATTTTTTTCTTAATCTTCAAAATGTCTTCGTCTTCATCCTCTTTCTTCAACGTTACTTCCTTTCCTTCAACATTTCTTTTTCTTCAACATTTCTTTTTCTTCAACATTTCTTTTTCTTCAACATTTCCTTTCCTTCGACATTTCTTTTTCTTCTACAATATTTCTTTTTCTTAGCATTTCTTCTTTTTCTTGATTGTTAACATTTTCCGTTTCTTTTTTTTTGCGTTAATATTTCATCTCCTTTATATGTTTCTTATTCAGCGTTTCTTCATCTCCTTCTTCTTCCTCTTTTTCTGCCTCTTCTTCTACTTCTTTGTCAAATTCTTTTTCTTCCTAATTTCATCTGCCCTCTTCTTTTTCTCCAATATTTTTTCTTCTTCAATAGTTCTACTAGGTTCTTCTCTTACTTCCTCATCCTTTTCAATTTTTCTTTTATTTCTTCATCTGCATATTCATCTTCTTCCTCTTCTTTTTCTTCTTCTTCTTCTTCTTCTTCTTCTTCTTCTTCGGCAAATTCTTTTTCTTCTTAATTTCATTTGCGCTTTTCTGTTTCTTCAATATTTTTCTTTCTCCTCTTAACTTCATCTTCTTTTTCTTTTTTCCTTTTCTTCTTCATCTTCTTTCTTTTTCATCTTTTTCTTACTCGTTTTCTTCTTCATTTTTCTTCTTTTTCAATCGTTCTACTGATTCTTTCTCTACTCCGTCCTCTTCTTAAATTCTTCACTGTCATCTTCTTATTCTTCTTCCTCTTCATCTTCTTCGTTATCATCTTCTTCGCTCTCTTCGTCGTCTTCTTCTTCATCTTATTTTTCGTCAAATTATTTTTCACTCCAATTTCATTTGTCCTCTTCTATTTTTTCAATATTTTTCTTCTTTCTCTTCAATGTCTCTACTCTTTCCTCCTCTCAAATTCTTCTTCATCTTCTTTTTCTTCGCCCAGTCTCTCATCCAGCCATTTCTTCTTCTTTCCTTTAACCGGTATAAATAGATACCCAACAGATGCGTGTCCTATTCCACAGAATTCAAGGCAACAGCAAAATCTAAATTTGCCTTATTTCATTTCTTTAGTACTTTTGTACTTGTCTCCCGGATCGAAATCAAACTTCCATAAATGAATTGGATTAGCTGCACTCGTGTAAATTATATAATTCTTACAAGAAATGAATATGAGAAGAAAGTTTATAAGATTGTTTTTATTTGGAATTCAACAAGAAGAATACCCTTCCCAGGACAGGTACAATTAATTCCAGAAACAAAACAGTTTGCACCACTTTTATGTCCCCTTACGAAGATTAAAATCAACATATAATGCTACTAAACCATATGCCTATAATCCTTATTCCAATTTTGATCAAATTCCATTATGTAATTTTTATTCTAGAAAATTTAAGGTTTAAGCTGAAGAGGTCTTCAGAAAAAATTGAAATTCAATGAATCTTGATTAATTCGTGTCTAATGACCACGGATCAAATTCAATGCAAATCTGAAATGACAATGGACCAAATTCAATGCAAATCTGAAATGACAATGGATCAAATTCAATGTAAATCTGAAATGACCATAGATCAAATTCAATACAAATCCGAAAATATTTGAACTTTCAAATGGAACATCGTGTCAGTATTATGACTTCTATAAGCTCTTTCAAATACTTCAATGAAAGTAAAATTTCGGAAATATTTATAAATTGATGCCTAATAGCTATTGTATACGGTATGATAACATTTACACACCGGTTCCATTAGATTACAGATGTTAAGCGACGTTAAGCCGAACCAGTACTAGATGGGTGACCATTTGGAAATACTACGCGCTGTATGTTATCTCCCCTTACCGGGGTATACATGCTGATTGGCAACCGCATGTAAATGTGGAAGCGGAAGGCGGAATGCCAGACGCTGGGCAAATACAACAAAAAGTGGTATTACTAGTTTTAAAAATACGTATTGTTAACATTTCAAAAAATCAGATGTAATTGAATTTTTACAAAGGGCTTCTAACATTTTTACCCTCTTTGCACTAAAACTAAATTAAACTAAATATAGCCCGCATTACGACCGTTTACGCCTAACATCTGTGTGCCAAAATCCCTAATGACCGGTTAATTAGAAGTGGATACTGCAGTTACAAAAATATAAATAATATACACATACCTAACTTTATATAAATAGACATATGGGCGCTAGCATTCACCACCAGCTTCTCAAGCTACATGGGAACCTCACTACACTTTGTTTAGCTTATTTTTGTATTATTTTTATTCATGTTCTAAACTTTTAGCGATTGTAACGGTCACTAAATGGACTTTTTAGTGAGTTTTATATTGTTATTATTATTATTATTATTATTATTATTATTATTATTATTATTATTATTGTATTATTTGTACTCACTAGGAGTTCTCACACAAGTCGTCAGTGATTGCTCACTGACAACCGGTGGTATTCCCTGGAGTCTGAATGACAACAAGTCTCCCCAGATTTCCAGTATTCTCCACCTCTTTTCGATAGCCACAGCAAATAACCTTGCAGTATCGCAACAGCCGTTTACCATTGATTTCTCGCTAGTAAGGACCATTGGTCTTCTCTAGGATTTGGGTGGCAATAAGCCTCCTCAAGGTCCCAACATTCTCTGCACTTCCTCCTTGACTTTATGCAAATATTTTGTGTGGTATCAGCCTAGGCTGGTACCTTTTTTTAGGGTGCGGGGGAGCTTATGATGTTTCTTGCTATTTCTGTTCATTTGTCGTGTCAGCTGAGGCCGGTGTAATTTATTGGGGAGAGGGCTTATGAAGTGATGTTTCTTGAATTTTCTGTTCCTTGGTTTGTGATGTGGTGTTCTTTCTGTGGTTTTGTTTTCTTCCTACTGTAGATTCCATGTGACCCTTCGTAGCTTATGTGGGTTGGTTTCCTCATTCGAGGATTCTTCTTAAGATTGCAACTGTTTTGATCATTGCCGTCCTTTGTATAGTTTCAATGATCCCTTTAATTCCAATTTCTCCCAGTCTTCTTTCCAGGTTATTTAGGATTGTTCCTAGTGCTCCTATGGTTATTGGTATTATACTGACTTTCTCATGCTCCATATTCCTTTCAGTTCTCTGGCTAGTTCCGTGTATTTGCTTCGTTTTTCCGTGTCTTTGATCTTCACTCTGTTGTCTGCTGGAACGGCGAAGTCTACGATTTTACAAGATTTTTCATTTTTATTGATTATTATAATATCCGGTCTCCTTGCTTGTATGAGTTTGTCTGTTTGTATATCCATATCCCAGATGGTTTTGTGTTTTCCGTTTTCCAGTACTGTTTCTGGTTTATGTTTGTACCATTTGTCTGCGTATTCGAAATTCAATTCTTTGCACAGTTCCCGGTGTACTGCTTTCCCCACACAGTCATGTCTGTTCTTGTATTCTTTTTGGGCTAGTTTGCTACATTCACTTATTGTATGATTTACTGTTTCGTCTCTTTGTCCACACAGTTTGCATTTACTATTTTCCTGTGTTTTATCTATTTTAGCTTTAATGTAGTTTGTCCTAATTGCATTGGTTACCATCAGTAAAGATTATGTTTCTCTGTTCGAGTTTCCTTTTCTTAGCCATGCCCAGCTATTTTCGTTGATTCTTCTCTTGTCAGTCTTCTGAAGCGTCTATGTAGTTGTTTTTCTTCACACTTTTCTTTTCTAGTCGTTTTGTATCTGGTTTAGGTGTTTCCCGAGTTGCTCGTAAGAACGGTGTCTCTTGCTGCGGTGATAAGCCTTTCCGTGTTTTGAGTTATGTATTTCTCCAGTTCTTTTTTTAGTCTTCCACACAATCTTCTATACTTACCAGTCCTCTTCCTCCTTCGTTTCTTTCCATATAGAGTATGTTCGTATCGTCTTTTGGGTAGAGTGCGTTGTGCATGGTCATTAATTTTCTAGTCCTCTGGTCAAGGTGCCTTAGTTCTTTAGTCGAGCCTATGATTATTATTATTTTTCTTCTTCTTCTTCTTCTTCTTCTTCTTCTTCTTCTTCTTATTATTATTATTATTATTATTATTATTATTATTATTATTATTATTATATTATATACATTTTTATCGTATATTTAACGTAAATAGCTAGTTATTGGAATAGTTTCGATAACTTCATAATAAACCCCTTTTATCTGTTTGTACTGTCTTTATTTACTGCGAGCATTGCCACTCAAACAGGAAATGGGAATGGGATCAAGGGATAAATAACGCTCCCTTCTAAATCCAATAACCACTAACAAAAGAGGCACACGGTAATTATGACCCCCCCCCCTTTTGAATTTGTCCATTTCCTCCTTGTGTCTACTTTTCTATTGAAATGTATTCTTTTTTTTAATGTTATCTATTTCTTCTTTTTAATGAGGATTATTGAATAAAAGTGATAACATCAGTATGATGCGTCAACCCCTTTTTCTTTCACAGCGAGCAATGAAAACGTGTGTCTGTTTTACTAGCATTAGTTGAAATGAGGAGAGAGCGTTATTTGTCTCTTTATCCCAACTCAATTTCTTGTTTGAGTCGCAGAATTTTCATAATTCCTATTTAATCTTGAATTTAACTTTGTTTTTTTATGGTATTCTAAATTATTCTGATTTATACATTTTTAATACAATAACTCTACACTTCAACCATTATATTTGCCTTCATGCTTTCCTACAAAGCTCTTATTCGTCACCCTTCAGTTCTTGTGGGCCGGCAGTAAATTCCCATTGGCCATTGAATTTTTATAACATTTGTATATTCCCCACAATGCCCCATTAATTTGCTCACTGAGGATGAAGCTGCGCTGAATTCATAGTCCAACAGGGCGAAATTTATACATCTAATAAAATAATATAAAAATCATAAATATGACTTATCGAATTTTCACTATATCGTATTGACCTTTAAAATTATTATGCCCTCTCAAATGTAATTGAGCCCTCTGTATTTATTCCTCCTAAATTGTATATATATATATATATATATATATATATATATATATATATATATATATATACATATATATATATATATATATATATATATATATATATATATATATATATATGCGAGAAGTGTATTTTAGTACTCATTATCGATAATATATTTATAAATAGATAGATAGATAGATAGATAGATAGGTTATTCTACTATATATAGGCTATTTTATTATATATATATATATGTATGTGTGTGTGTGTGTGTGTGTGTGCTAATTCTGTAACTGGGTTCGCGCCCTCCGACAGTTTGAAATTATTACTTCTTACACTGTTAATAGCAAAAAGCTTGAAACGTCGGCGTCTGTAGGTAAAAATAATTTAATATTTATTTTATAACTATTGTTATGTGACTGCCTGCAACCACCACTCCTGCACTGATGAGCGTAAAAAGCCCGAAACTATATCGAAACTTTAATATTTAATTAAAAATATATATATTTATAGTTAAAAGCCAATTTAAAGATGTAATAGTCTTAAAAGTGGAGCACAGTGAAATTGAGAAAGTTTGTTGTCATTCACGACATAGCGAGTTCCGCACGAGCGTTAAACACTGCCTCCCCGGGTAAGTGTATCTTAATTTTCAATTACTGTCTGTGATGCTCGTAGCCGTGTGGTCCTGAGCGTTTGTAACGTAATTCTAGTCTGAATCTACAAACTGCGTTCGATCCCATGCGACTGCCTGCAACCATCATTCCTGCACTTATGAAAGTAAAAAGCCCGAAACTATATCGTCTGTAGGTAAAAAAACACTTTAATATTTAATAAAAAATATTTGTATTTATATATATATATATATATATATATATATATATATATATATATATATATAGGGTGTCCCCAAAAATGCATGCACCCTTTGACTCATTATAACTAGTTTAATTTACTGATTTTAACTCGCAAACAAGATTGCCAGAAGAGCACGAATACACATTTAAATATACTGACAGTAAAAGTAATTTACAAATACAAAAGTGGATTTAAGTATATAACAGGGAAACAAATATATATATATATATATATATATATATATATATATATATATATATATATATATATATATATATATATAGTCACCGATGGGGGGCGCTGTTTCGATGGTAAGTTGGAGTTCTTTGAGTTTCCAAACTTTTACGAATCCATTTGGACCATCCAAAGTCGTCATGTGACATTTAATATCAATCACACGGGCGACTCCGAAACATTTATGTTACACCATACATTGGAATAGATGCGTCTGTTCATTTTTTATTATCAGCCATTATCAGCCATTATCAGCGAATGAGCCAGCATCGTTAACTTCCTTCTGTTACTTCTTCTCGAATGATTTTGATAGTTCAATAACAGACACCCCATTTGCAAGGCTCCGGCTGATTTGCACTTTCTCTGAAGCTGTTAGTTGTTTGTTTATAGACATTTTCTGGCCCTGCAATAAAGCGTGACTCATTAAAAAGTATAAAGTATTTTATTTGGGGTTATTTTTAATACCTAACTTTATATATTATATGTCGATGTTAATTTTATTTAAGGAAAGTTCACTTTAAATTTCATCTAATAAAAAAGTAATGTTAAAAATCATATCTGCAATTAAACGTAATATATAGTCTATCTCTCCTTCTCTTTCTACACACTTCTGTCTGAACCCCTAGAACCATGTGGGCAACGTAACAACCACGGCGAAAGGATTAAGGTATATCTATGTGCAATCGGACATACGTAGAAGGCTTAAAATAGTGTTCAACGATGCGGTCAGATGGAACTATTCATTGATCATTAAATTTAACAGCCTAATTATAATTTTCTTAAACTGCTCGTCCTAGTATTAAGGGGGCTATACAAATATAATGATACATAATTTTTAATTTCTCATCGTATGCATGTGTTTCATCATTTTCCAGGAGCATCAGTGTGGGGATGATTGTTCTGCCTGTCACACGATTCGAACCTCAGATCTAAATCAACATTTTAACTTCTGTCTGAGCCTCTAGAACCATGCAGACACCCTAACAACCACGATAAAAGGAAAATATTGAAGTTCTATTTATATCTTTACAAGTGGACATACCTAGAAGGCTGTCATAAACAGTGTTCAACGACCCGGGAGCTATAAGCAATACTATAAGTTTTTTTTTTTCTTATCGACACACACACATGTGTTTCATCTTTTTTCCGGGAATCATCAGTGTGAAGGATGACTGTTCTGCTGGTTTCACGAGAATGTATCACAAGTTGGTAAAACATTAAAGTGCTCGATTCTAGGTTCTACAAGAGCCAATATATATTATTTTATTTAAATACTATACATTACAGCGTCTTAATCGCTATTTCAGAAGCTTCGATATCAAAGGGGGACTGACGAATTTTTATCCTAAATCCAGAATGACTAGGTTGCGAAATCCGAGTATGCCTAAGAGACACTGTAATGTATAGTATTAACATTTTTTTTAAAATTCAGATTGCCCCGCTTCGTAAGATGCTGGGGATTTGAAGCGGACTCTAAAGGTATTTTCTAAACAGTAAAGTTCTCCAGTGTAAATGTAACAATGGTCAATCTATTAAATCTGTAATGTATAGTTTTTAAATAAAAAATTGTATATATATATATATATATATATATATATATTGTACTGTTTTACATTTTTTGCTCCCCCTGTTTTTCATATGTGGTTTTGTTATGTGTTGTGATTTGAGAAAGATATAAATTGTGATATCTTCCCTCTCCCTTTTTCTAAATTGGTGTGTGCTTTATGTTGAATAATACTTGGTTAGATGTTGTGGATATTGAATTCTTAGAACAGATATAAATGAATATGTCATAAATTTGATTATTTAAAAACAATAATATATATTTATATGTATATACCACTTTAATATATATATATATATATATATATATATATATATATATATATGTATATATATATATATATTGTGTTTATATATATATTGTGTTTATATATATATACATCTATATATATTTATATATATATATATATATGTATATATATATGATAATTTTATTTACACAGACATGTACAAAATCTGCGACACTGGCATGTCGATGTTATCGATCAACAGTTACTATAAACTGAGATCTCATCAGGCAGAGTTAGAATCCGATCTTAACCTCAGATCATATTTGGAGAGCTCTCCAAATATGATCTGAGGTTAAGATCGGATTCTAACTCTGCCTGATGAGATCTCAGTTTATAGTAACTGTTGATCGATAACATCGACATGCCAGTGTCGCAGATTTTGTACATGTCTGTGTAAATAAAATTATCATATATAAAGCTCTATTTTGATATTGAGCACTTTTTATAAACCCGGTTAAAATTCTCTGGATTACCACCCTGTGGATATTTTTCACCTGGATTATTAGCATTATTATATATATATATATATATATATATATATATATATATATATATATATAATGTACAAGTTCATGTATATACACCTATAATATTATAAGATCGTATAATATATTGTGCACATATATTTGCAGTATTTACTACAACAGTGCTCAATGTAGTAGTATGAAAATATATATATGGCTAGTAAGCTACACAAAGGCATCCATGTTTCAGTTTCGCAGAAAATTATGCGTTTTTTTAAATTATTTTTATTTTCTGTTATTATAATTAAATCTTAATTTATAATCATTACCTTTATTTTTAAGCTGTTTCAGTGTTTCTGTGTTAATTAAATAGCCTGATAATTTCCTGTAGGAATGAAACCTAACTTATTTCGATAGATATATTTGCATGCTATATAGATACATACATATATATATATATATATAGAGAGAGAGAGAGAGAGAGAGAGAGAGAGAGAGAGGAAGAAGAATGGCCAGGCCGAGTGAAATTATTTTACTCAATAGAACAGTTTTGCCCTACTCTAATGTCCTTTTGCGGAGATAAAAATCAAGATACAATGCTACTAAACCCTATGTCTAGAATCTTTATTCTCACTTTGATCGAAATCCATTACATAATTTTGATTCTAGACCATTTAAGGCTTAAGCTTAAGAGGTCTTAAGAAGACATTAAAATTTAGGATTTCTTGCTTAATTGGTGTCTAATGACTTTGGGTAAAATTAAATGCAAATATGTAATATTTTAAATTTTTTTAAATGAGAGGGTGTTTCTATATTATGCTTATCGAGCCCCTATTTTACTCCAAGAAACTGAAAATGGGACATTACTTATTAATTAATGCCTCTGTTGTTAAAATTTCACAAAAATCGAAGATATCCGAATTTTCACGAAGGGCTCCCCTTACTTTTACCGGCTTGGCATAGAACTAATCTAAAATAAATGTAAATCATATTACGACCCCATAGTCTACTAGCTGTGTCCAAAAATCCATAATGATCGGTTTCTTAGTTTAGGAGTGAATCGTGTACATACAATAAAAGCCTGTACAGCTACCTAACTTTATATATATATATATATATATATATATATATATATATATATATATATATATATATATATATATTAGTAGTATGTTTTTAAAAAGGCTGAGGGCAATGCAAAGTGCAGGATCGGATGTGTAAGCTGGAAGGAACAAAAATAATAAATCGAAATCGAAATGGGACTACTATTTATTTTTTCTTAAAATCTTACATAACAGCAAGTGTGGTGTTAGATTTTTGTGTGCTGTCCGGATGATTATTAAAAATCATTTATTTAATATTTCGGGAAAAAAGAAACTTCCCTTTGTCAAAAATAATAAACACCAAGGGAAAAGTCCGTATGTGCAGAGAATCTACCAAAATTTTGGTAGATTCTCTTCATTGCTTATTTAAAAACATACTACTACTATTCCCAGCAATGCTTCAAGCAAACTACCATTCTCTCTTTCTCTCATATATATATATATATATATATATATATATATATATATATATATATATATATATATATATATATATATATGTGTGTGTGTGTGTGTGTGTGTGTGTGTGTGGGTGCGTGTGTGTGTGTGTGTGTGTGTGTGTGTGTGTGTGTGTGTGTGTGAGATAGATAGATAGATAGATAGATAGATAGATAGATAGATAGATAGATAGATAGATAGATAGATAGAGTTCTACTTTCTGAATGGGCCGCATCTGAATAATACATTCGATTACTTTCTATTATAATTTCCCGGATGTAAAGATCCCATATGTCAGTTTTTACTCTGTCCTTTTCTAGTCATCATTTAATGTGCAAATATTGTTCCGATTTAATAATTTATTTTTGCACTAAAATGAATTTCATTTGGGAGCGCATCCATAGGCCAACAATTTAGCTTCTAAACGATTCCATTCATCCCAAAAAGGGATCGTTTCTCTTTGTTAACTATTCTGATTAAATTGAGCATGCAACAATAACTAAGTTTTATAGTGCTCCCATTAAATATTTTATGTAATATATTAGACAATGGGGAATGTTCACCGATGAGGTATAAAAATATGCGACCTATTTCGGTCGCCACTGTATTACTGTATTACAAAAGAAAAGAAAAGAGAGAATGAGGCAAATATGGTCTCTGCTGATTGAAATGACGTCCTCGTCGCTGGAATTTTCTTTCATGGTCTCTTTTTCCCATTTGACATCGTATTCAATGCAACAGAGTGTTTAACACTAGATTTTTATCACGTAGTAGACTTTTCTTCAACAACACCGTTTTCAATACTGAACTTGATAACAATGTGCTCGCCACTAGAACTTCGTTATGTGGTATACTTCTCTCCGCCAACACCGTTTTCAATATCGATCTCTATCGCTCAGTAATCTTAGCTAAAACGACAGTGACAACTTCTATTAAGCTCGTCATTTATGGATGACAAAGCACGTCGGTCACGCGTGGTCGGTACTATACGAACTCTCATTCTAGCGTGCACTTGTTCTTTCTCACATGCAGGTAGATCCTGCACCTCAGGCAGAGACAAGCCTTTAACGGCGGCAATGAGGAAAATCAAGACTATTTCCATTACTCGATTCAGTTCTGGCTCATCACATCCGCCACAGAGTATTACGGTCTTAAACCATGTGACATTTCTTTCTTCTATTTTTGCTGTATTTTTGTTGGTGATTTCAGCTGTAGGTTTTTGAGAACTTTTTCTAAAGGCGCCTTCAAATTCATATTTGTTGACTATGTTTGACGAATTTACGGATAACCTGATATTAATCTATCGCTCAAGAAAGTACCTCACCCCTGACGCAATCCCCTACCTGTATGGGAGTCAAATACATCATAATATGGAGTACCGTTGCCACATCTGGGGAGGTGCCGATCAGGGCACTCTTTCCTGACATGACAGAGTACAAAATCGACTTCGTAATCTAGTGGGGAGTGATCTCTTCTCTTCTCTATAACCCCTTCCCCACAGAGAAGTACGGTGTTAGTCTTTCTTTACTTTATGTTTATATTCATGCTAGGTGCTCGACTGAGTTACAATCTCTGGTTCCCCTCTGTAAAACATTCACAACAAATACGTGTCTAGCTAAAACCATTGTAAATAATTTTCCTTTCTCCTTCTGTACCTAAAACTAAACGGAACTTCCATGAACAAAGATTCTTTCCAAGAACTTCTCATCTATGGAACACAATATCGCAGAGTTGCTTCCCGACTGACTACAACATGGTCGTTTTCAAGTGCAATGTTAACAAAATCTTGTTGAAACCGTCCTTTTAAATAACCAAATTCTGACTATTTCACCCATCGTTTACAGGGTGTTGTTGATCGTCCAGCAGACAAACTCGTTAGCCCGTATGACAAGTATTCCTGCAAAATGGTGAATACACTGCCTTCTAATAACTTTTATTAAGCAAATTATATATAACTTTTATTAACTAAATTATTAACTAATTTATGATCGGCCGAAACTAGTTTGTGAACTCTTTTTGGTGTTTTTCGAAACAACTGCCGCATGTCGGCGACCTGAGCATTTAGAATCATTTCTGTCTGTATGACTGCGTTCAAAGTCAGCATGCCACTTGTTAACCGTATTTTATGACGAAGAAGCGTCACTTGTGCAGCCATTGCCCTGCTTGAACAGTATTTTTTCAATCATAAACGGAGGCTTTATCAACACACGAAATTCAGATTTGCCATTATTTAGAAAAAGTAACTGTAATTTGTACATCCGATTCGGCTCAAATTTTGAACAAGTGCCATTTGAAGGTTAATACTTTATAAGAAAATCATAAGAATATTTTATTAGTGGTGCCATCTATATGTCAGGCCTGAGCCTTATTCAGTGATTAAATATATAGTCTAAAGAAGCTTTGAGTCATTTTAAACAAAAGAAAAAGAAAAAAAAAGAAGTAAAATGCAGTTTAAATTCCCAGAGAAACTAACTAAATCCAAGATATTGCAGACTTAACATTCGTTGGAAAAGTCATAAATAAATAAATAAATAAAATAAATAAAATAAAAAGGAGGGTTAAGTATCTAACAGTGAAACAAAAACAGGAGACCTTAAGTGTCTAATATTAACACGGGGATATATATATATATATATATATATATATATATATATATATATATATATATATATATATATATATATATATATATATATATATATATATATATATATATATATATATATATATATATATATATATATATATATATATATATATATATATATATCGGCTGAAACGTAGTCTAAATATAATTTCATCGTTGATGAGGACAATAGTCTGAAGTAAAACACTATACGTACTTTAAATGTATTTCTCAATTTACGGGGTGGGCGTGGTTAGATGGATAACGACGCGAATGGATCACCTGGGTGTGCTAAGTTCGAATCCAGTCTGTTCCATTGCATTACTTTTACTTAAGGATGTTGCCAACCTTCGCGTGGTCCCTCCTGTAAGTTCCTAATTCTAAAAAGAATTGGAGAAATCAATTCCAACAACAATCAAGTCGGTCAAAAAAGTCGTACCGTACTGATTCATAAAGCATTTCATATTCGTAGGTACATTATCACTCATCTTTGTTGTTTTAAAATTTGGGATCGCCGTAAATGCAATGCAAAAAAAAGAACGTTTGTTATTTTTATTTGAGATTCGTCTTATTTATTTTTAGAATATTTAGCTGACAATTATTTTTAGGTTAAGAATAAATAAATAAAGTAAAAACGGTAAAAAAATTTCGTTTCATTTATTTAAAAGAGAAAAACTTGGTTTTTAATTAATTGACAATTGTTTTTATGGTAAGAAAGAAAATAGTATTTATTTTGAAACGATTTTAATTATAACAATAAATAAATTTGATAAAAATATTTACACTTTCGTTTTATTCATTTAAAAGAATTAAAAAATTCTTTTAAATGAATAAAACGAAAGTGTAAATATTGTTATCAAATTTATTTATTGTTATAATTAAAATCGTTTCAAAATAAATACTATTTTCTGACAATTACCTTTACGTTAAAAAGATAGACGATATCTATTGTTTTCTTTTGAATATGTATCGTTACAATTTTCAATAAATAAAAAAGAGACATATTCGTTTTATTTATTTAACGAATATATAATTTACAACAGCAATTATTTTTCCGGGAGAAGAAGGAGACATTTTTCTTAATATTATTACAGCTTACATAAATATATTATTTCGAAAGAAATGTTATTATTAAAAGTAAATTATTCACATAGATAAAGAAAGCAAGCATAGAATTGACACGGGGTCACGCTAGTCTTATTATATATAATACGCGACTAAAACAGTACAATTTTAAATAATTACATTTCAAAAAGTGATATTCGTTTTGTTTATTTGAAGAATATTTAGCTGAGAATTATTTTTATGGTAATAAGACGGATAGTATTTATTGTTTTAAAAAAAATAAAATTTCTACAATTTTAAGAAATAAATATAGAAGAGACATATTCGTTTTATTGATTTAAATAATACTTACCTGACAACGACAATTATTTTCACGGAAAAAGAGTAATTTTGTTATTAATAGTATTGACTCTGACAGACATTTATTATTTCAAAAAGAATATTAGTATTGACAATGAACTATACAGATTGATGTAGAAAACACCGTGGAATTTCCATGAGGTCCCGATAGTTTGTATAATTGTGAAATCTATTTTCATAAAATTAGGTATGTGTATATGTTTAAATATTTGTATGTAAGTATTCACTCCTAAACTAATTAACCGATCATTATGAATTTTTAACACAGCTGCCAGGCTATATTTAGTTTAAATAAGGAAGTAAAAAATGGGGAAGCCTTTTGTGAGAATTAGGCTACCTTTGATTTTTGTGAAATTTATTATTAGACATCAATTAACAAACATTCACCAAATTTAAGTATTTTGAAGGGATTTTAGGAGATATTGGCATGAATCCAATTTGAAAATTAAAATATTTCAGATTTTATTGAATTTGATCCAGTCATTAGATACTATTCAGCAAGCTTCCTGGAGTTCTTCTTAAGACCTCTTAAGTCTTTAATTTTAGACATTTTCTAGAATCAAAATCAGTTGATTGATTTCGATCAAAATTGGAATTAGGATTTTTGGCATAAGGCTTAGTGACATTTTTTAAAATCTTCCTAAAGAGACATAAAAGTGGTGCAAAACTGTTCTGTTCGAGGAATTATTTTTACTCGTCCTGATACGGGTATACTACTAGTATTTTAGTATGAAAAACTTATGTGTATGCATGTGAATATGGGCACTAGTCTTAGTCTAGGATCTGCTAATTTGGGCTATAATCAATTAGTACGAGTCGTACTGCTACTAACCATTCAAAACGTTGACCGTTGGTCAAAGGGGTCTTTTTTCGCCAAACACAATTGGGTTGACCAATGCAAACATTGTAGAATTTATTGATTCGGGTACAAATCGATCGGTGACCATGGTTACGTCGGTCGGTTATTTCCGTGCATTTCTCAAACAATGAATCAACTGGATTCGATTTTTACAGGATATTTGGTCAGAACGGAGCCATGTATACAATTACGGATTTTATCTAAAGCAGCAACATTTCTTTTAGATATGTTTCGTTGCATAAGACCGATAAGCAACTCTTTACTCTTTTTTTCAATATCTTTTCAGGTATTCTGACGAGTACTGGTTTCTTTATCAAGCATATCTGTTCAGAACAGCTTTTTCAAAATGAATGAATCAAATAGACACTTTTACTGTGGACGGTTCGTCGAGTTAGTATCTATTATTTTTTTATAATAATATCTTTATTTAAAATTATGACATATATATATATATATATATATATATATATATATATATATATATATATATATATATATATATATATATATATATATATATAAATTAATTGATGGATAAAATGTATTCCATACTGTTATTGTCAGCATCAAAAAACGCGTACACATATTTCTAGAAGATTGAAAACCTACTTGAAACAAATTCAAGTAGAATTCAAAAATCTCGCGTGATCAGAGCATAGTTGTCAAATGAAAACCGTACAATGAAATTCCATATAAAATCCTCAAGTGTCCATGAAGACAACACCAAAAAAAACAAGATTTGAATCATTCATATATTCAGAAAAAAAAAGTGTGCGCACATCAAAAACGTTTCATTGGGTAATGTCACTATAAGATTCAATAAGACAAACAGATGAGGGGAATATCTAAATTAAACATTTACATTAAAATTCGAAAAGCGACACTTCCTTCCATTCAGTAGAAAAACGTGTTAGTGTGTTTTGCTTCGAAACTTCTATCTGTCAATTTATTTATTGATAACTACATTATAACTTTTGAAATAACTATTTAATGGTTTGATTATTGAGCTTCACTTTTGTTCTAGAATTTGATTGCCATAAAGAACCGATCTGATATATATAAAATAACTGTTTATTTCTTTTATATATATATATATATATATATATATATATATATATATATATATATATATATTCCTTTTCTGGGGATGAGAGCAATTTTTTTGGAAACCTGTGGATTAAAGGTCCTTTTATTACTTTCCTTGTTTAAACACTTAATAATAAACTTTTAAAATATGTAACTTTACTTATTTAATTTTTCCATTATATATATATATATATATATATATATATATATATATATATATATATATATATATATATATATATATATATATATATAAATAAATATATACGCTCTTCAGATATAGGTGGCGATAAACAGTGTAAAGAAATAACTCTTACTTTGGCATTTAGATAAATGCGTCACCATAAAATAGCCAAATATTTATTATTATCGTCTAAAAAAAATAACAAAAGCAAGTATATATATATATATATATATATATATATATATATATATATATATATATATATATATATATATAAATATTATTTATTTATCTTTAGACAAGCTTTTTTGGTCTTTTGAAGACCGATCACTATAGAGTCAAACAACTGGTTCCTTCTAAGTTGAACACTGTTAACGTCGGCTGCCTACAATACGTTTAAAACTTTCCCCGTTTATGCAGTTGTTCATGATGGTCCTGGGGGTTCAGGTGTCGGAATTTGAGTTATAACATAACTCGTGTTTCGGGTTTTCGAATTCTGCTACCAGCTTGAATAATTATCTTTACACTGACGATTCCAGAAGGATGAAACGTATACGTATGTAGATAAACAAATATTTGTAATTTATATATATATATATATATATATATATATATATATATATATATATATATATATATATATATATATATAGGGTGGGGGAAACAAAATTTACGTTGCTTTTTTATTAGAATGCACTAAGTCAGTTGTTTTAAAACCTAGCATATATTGATATCATAATCATACCTAACACTTTAATCCTTACCTTTTCAGAAACGTTTGCCCATATAAGTTATCAGGAAAGCAAACGTATAAAAAGTGTATGATTTTCTGAATGCATTTGTCACACTAAAGAATAGTTGGAGTGTCTGTAAACATGGTTTATAATATTAAAAAAAACTATTAACCATGAGCAAAACTATTACGAGAAAGTCTGGAAGTAGTAGAATCAACGAAAAACGTACCAAAACTTTTATTACATCTCTCAAATCCAAAATGCTAAAGGTTCCAACTTAATCGATGAGAAAAATGGCAATTGAACTTGAGGTAGAAAACAAGGTCATTAGAAATGCAGTAAAGAATGATTTAAGTTTAAAATTTACACAAGAACACCAAAGCAGTTGTTTACAACAGCTATGAAGGAAAAGAGATTGGAAAGGGGTAATAGAATTATTATATGGTTCAAGAAAAATGTCCTTCATTGTAACGATCTTTTCAGTTGCAACCGCAAAAATGACAGATTTGTCACGAATCGACAGCTGAATTAATGGGATATTGAGAACAGAAAATTCTGCTCAAGTTATGGTTTTTGTTGTTGTGGCTTCCGATGGAAATAAAATGCCTATACAATTTAACAAAACTGATGAAAAGATCAATTTTAATACTTACTAGATAAATCTGAGATAACATGGATCACCTTGGCTTAAAGCAAACTACCCAGATTGGAAGTATGTATGGACACGGAATGGTGGTCCCGCCCACACAGCTAGAAAAATACAAGATTTCTGCAAATCCAATTTTAGCAATTTTGGGGAATCATGTTTATGGCCGCCTTCTATCCACAATCTAAACCCTCTGGATTATGTTATTTGGGGCGTTTTAGAACATGCTACCAATAGAACATCACAAAGCAATATCGACTCTCTTAAAGATACTATTAAAGAAGAATGGCAGAAGTTGTTTCCCGAATATTAAAGGCATACATGTTCAAGTTTAAGGAAGCGTGTGAAGGCAGTTATCGAGGACGAAGGAGAACACATAGAATAAAAACATGAGTTCGGATGTGTCCTACAGCTTCCGGTCTGTGGTTTTTATGATTTGTGTGGGCTGCAGCGTTGTCTGATTGCGGATATATATATATATATATATATATATATATATATATATATATATATATATATATATATATATAGTGGCAACTTGGACACCGGGTTCGAGCCTCCGACCGACATTAATAAACACTGAAGATTGCGTAAGCATGAAACATCTGTAGGTAATAATAATTAATATTTACAAGGACTGGTGCACTTTGAGAGAATTCAATAATGAGCAATTATACTACGGCTTAAATGCGATATTCCAACCCTTTGTTGTTGTTGTTGTTGTTGTTGTTGTTGAATTCTGTTTCTTCTGTTCACTGTATCGCCTGCTAATTTGGCGTTTATAGAGTTTTATTTCTCATGCTAATTGGTGACGGTCGAGGGCAAAGACCCTCCGACCGACATGAATTAACATCTCTACACTGAACATTGCGTAAGCATTAAACATCGATATCTTTAGGTAAAAATTAAGATTTACTTTTAAAAAATATTATATATATTTTTTTTCTCTACATAGACGACCCGTGACCCCACGGCGTCACGGGTCGTCTATGGTCACTATTTTAATAGATTACGTCATCCTTTTGTTGTTTCATCATTTATGACATCATAAAGAATTTTCCCGATGTCGTCGACCAACTTTAGTAGATGACATCATCTCTTTGTGTCTTCATAAAGACTCTGTGCGGTGTCTTCTACCTGTTTTAGTGGTTTTTGTTTCATCATCCAGTGTGCTTGGAGACAGACAAGATAATAAACAAGATAACAAACAAGATACAAATAAGCTAGATCCACAGAGTTATTATAGTATATAGATATTTAGGCAGCAACCCTTCTGTTAGGCATGTTTCATAGTATACGGGCGAAAATTCTTTGTATTTTTTGTATAGCTTTTCATGTGCTCTCATTTTCGAATACTGTTTTTTGAACGTTTGAAAAAAAAAACAATTTCCAATTGATGTTTCAATATTTTTATTTCCATTTCTCTGCACACTTTCAGCTACGTCTCCAAGGAATTATATGTGAACTAAAAGAAATATCACCTCAGTACGGGTAAAACTAATGCCATGAAGAAAACAGTTTTGCACTACTTTTATGTCTCCTTACAAATATTAAAATCAAGATGCTATGCTACTAAAGGTTATGTCTAGAATCCATATTCCAACTTTGATCAAAATCCGTTACAGGACTTTTATACTAGAAAATACCTAAATTTTAAGGCTTAAGCTTAAGGGGTCTTAAAAAATTGAGTTTAAGGGTATCTTGCTTAATTGGTGTATAATGACTATGGATAAGATTTAATGAAATCTGAAATATTTGAATTTTCAAATAGGGGGCTGTGCCCACATCATTTCCGATGAAAACCCTTTAAAATACCCAAAAGAATACAAAAATTGGGGGCTATGTATTAATTTATGTCTTATACCTATTACTAAAATTTCACAAAAATCAGAAGCATCTGAATTTTAACAGAAGGGCTAGTGTCCCCCTCTTTTCTCCATTTGAATAAAACTAAATTAAAATAAATATACCCCACATTAGCAACCCTTACCCCTAGCAGTTGTGTTCCAAAATTGATAATGATCCGTTAATTTTTTTAAGAGTGAAGTCTGTACATACAAATATATATACATATACACATACCCAACTTTATATAATTAGAGATATATGATATTAATCAATATCATCATGTGAATAATCAATAATCAATGTAAATCAGTTATTGAAATGTTTTTTATCACTTGCCAAATACAGCCAAGACATTGTGGCTGCATTTGAATGTTATGTTATTGATAACTGGTTATATAATTAGGTATTTCTAGTACATAAAAGGGTTACATGATATAATTACTGGATATCCTCTCACCATCCCGCATACAACACAATACCCCACCACCTTCTTTTATTCACCCAGCCGTTTATACGCACTCTATTTCTCTACATACTTACTCATCACCTACTCTCTTACACCATCATCTTTAATCACATATTTTTTATGGAAATCGCTCCAGACAATGCATGAAGCCACTTGATGTAAGGAGTTAACAAGAACGAAATATGATTATTGCAAAGACAGGAAATGCCTATTGGCCTTGGTCTTCAAAAGACCAAGGCTATAGATAGGGGGAAAACAGTCAACAGCCAGAGTGTTCCACAAGCCTGCAGTTCTTGGAAACAAGCTACTGGAATAGGAAGCTGTATTACAATGAGGTATCAAAACAGCGAATTGATGGAGACCACTAGACCAACGAGTCAAACGAGCTTGACTAGATCACGTAACTCTGAAGAACACATGCCATAATAGTATTAATAGAAAAGACGGAGACTAGCAACATCATGTCTGTGAGAGAGAAGGTGCAGAGAAAAAGAAAGGGGGTGGTCAATCAAATTATAGATACGTTTCTGCACTTTATCAAGAACCTTCAAATATGACACCAGTACTCCATACATGGTCTGATGGTAGATTTGTAGATATAGAGAATAGCCTCGGTGTAAGAAAGTGCTTGGAGCGATAGAGAAAACCGACTTTACGAGAAGCAGAAAGAGCAATGGATCTAATGTATGAACTCCAAGAAAGATTTGATAAGAAAGAAAGACCAAGAAGTTTCAGAGTCGATTTTTCCTCAAGAGAAGAGCATCCATGCGAATCTCAGGAAGAAAAGGGGCGTGCCTACGATTAAAAGACACGAGCTGAGTCTGAACAGGATTAAACGAAAAAAGCCATTTCGTGCACCAATCCATAACTGAACCCATGTCAACTTATATATCAGCTGTATATTTCGACTGATCCGAGGGAGATTGGCGAGAAGCAACACCAGAATAGAGAGTGGTATAATCAGCATAGATGTTAATTTTTTTAACAATGTTCTCTGGAATATCATTTATATAGAGGAGAAACAGTGTTGGGCCTAGAATTGAGCCCTGAAGAACACAAGCATTGATAAGAAAAGAGAAAGACGAGACACCATCCAAAGTTACTCGCAAGCTCCAATCACAAAGAAAAGACGTAATAATGCCAGAAGCTCACCACAAATACTATAACCCTGAAGTTTGTGTAGGAGAATGCCACACTCTGTCGAACGTGTTCGAAATGTCAAGCGCAATGGCAATGTCATATTCAACGGTTTTCCTGCTACCGACCATACTTACATCCCACTCTAACAAGTTCTTTGTTTTGGATTTGCCTTTCATTACTACTTCGATTTTTTTATATCTGAGCTGACGTTATTTAATAAATGCTATTCTTGACAAAGTTTCATAACTGAGAGGAAACATCGAATCTAAAAAAGCATGACTCTGTGTTATTTCTTGTTCTATATAGTTTGTTCTTTACTTATTACCTTTATTTCTACGTATGCCTACACATTCTGTCGGATATTTATTCTTTTGTGCAAACCTTCTCATAATTATGTTTGTGTGTGTTTGTGTATGTATGTGAATATGGAAATAGTGTATAGAGAGTGTTGTGTGTGTATGTGTGTGAGAGAGAGACAGAAAGAACATGCTGATTGGCTGGTGTGGGAAAGAAGGAATACGTGTAGATATATGTGTGAAATAGAGAGTAAGAATGTGTATGAGAACGTGTATATATGTACGTGTGTGAATAAATGAGTGCGTTATGGTTTACTCGACAGAATGTGTATATGTGAGAGAAGAACATCCTATACGCGGGTCTGTGTGCGGGAGAGGGGTGTGCGTGAGAAAATGTGCGTATTTGTTAAAGAGAAGACAGAGTATATTAGTGGAGTTATGCGTATGTATTTTAAGATAGCGTAGTTTTAGAGGGTATGATTGGGTGTATATGACAGAGAGAGAGAGAGAGTGAGAGAGATAGAATTTTTGTGCGGTACCAGGTACGTCTCTGTCATGTGGTAAACATTATGTCTGTCAAATGTTACAATTTTCTAATGACTAGATAGTAATTGTCTTATTTTACCATGGATCGCGCCAAGTAAAGACCTTTAATAATGAACAATATTCTAATATATAAATTTAAGTCGCGTTAAGTAGCGAGAGATAACGTATTACAAAATCGATATTTTATTCTGAATGCCCATTCAAATCAATTACGGAAATGTTATGCCCGTGTTCTTCAGAAACAAAATATTGCTATTCAAATAGATTTCATCGATTACTTACTATATCCAGATAGTAACATAATTTAAAGGATATCAACAGAAATAATAATATATCACTGCGTTAGTTTCAACTGGAAAATAAACATAATGACGTCCAAAACTCTTTGCTACGTAGTTATTCAAAGATTTTATTTGATTTAAATAGCACACACATACTTTACTTAATATAGACATTAATCATTTATTTGCAGTCATAATTTTTTTTTAAATAATACGGACGGGGATGCAATTAAAATTCGTCATGACATTGATATCTCAGAAATAAATTACAGCTAAACTAGACAATTTGTAAGCACAAAAAATATTCCTATGTTACGCTGCATAGTATCGCCTAATATGAACAGAGTAAAAACGCATTTGTAAACTCTTGATATTTTAAAATGTAGTATATTTCTTCTTATTCCGTTTTTATTTGATTAATCTTTTTTGTGTATTTCATTTTTATTCTCCAGTTCACACATTTCTTTTACATCTTCTTAATATTCTTTATCATAATACTATTATTATTTATTTATTTATTTTTATTACTATTCTCATCGTAATTCCTTCTTCTTACTATTATTTCTTCCTTTTCCTGCTAGTTATTGTTATTTGTATTATTATTTTTTATTATTACTATTATTTTCAATAATAGCGTCGGCATGTCCACCATTTTATCGTTCAATAACTTTCTATTTTACATTTGAACATTTAAATATATTTCTATTCTTTAATCGATGGTGGTCATTTCTTATTCAGCAGTCTTTAATTTACTTACTCTTCTTTAATTTAAATTACTATATTTAATAATAATACTTAGACATTACTAGACGTGCGAAATGTTGCTTTTCATTTCAGTTGTCAATTCATCACATTCGTACACATTTATTTGCTTTTACTTAGATTCTGATTCAAAATAATAATAAAATACATATTAAGAATTTCTTCCGTGAGAAAAATATGCAATAGTGATAATATTTCCCAATATAATCATATTTTAAAATATTGGCTTAATAAATGATTACAATACGATTCATTACTGCTCTTCTTCATAGACCGGAAGTTACCACATCTTCGGACATACATAGGTGCTTTTCACTTTCCGTTCGGTGTAGTAAGGACTGCTTCACTTAGACAAAACAGGATATTTCATTTAGAAAGGCTGTTATAGAGAGAGAATGAGGGAAATGTTTTGAAATAAAACAGATGACTTTTATTATTAATATTATTTCTAAACCGAAATATTCTTTTAATTATAATAATGATTAGTACTTTTCTTTTAAATGGTTAAGATATTAATATTGTTAAATAAAATAATACAACTAGGTTATCATTTATTTATTTCTATGCATATTACAATATGATTGCATGGACCAATGAGGTCGACTAAAATATGCCAATAATAACTCACAACGGCAGCAAACAGTTCTAAAACGAAAATCATCTTCAACATTCAGTGTCGCAAATCCAACTTTCCACTAATGTAGCCTCACACTCGAAAACAAAAAAAACGCAATAACTGTTAATAACACATCCTTTTACTTCCAAGACGATTATTCCCATTGGTCATGATAGTCAGAGGGGATTAAAAAAATAATATCAAACGATACTTTAGTTGAATTTATTATCTCTACTGACATCAATTATCGGCGACATTTCATCTGCGCTCCCAGCATGAGGTAAGCGATGTCTTATTTCTTTTGATTTTCAAACTAAGCACAATATTTAAGCAGACTTTTCACTTTAACTTTTACTTTTTTCTCTAATATAAGGTGGTTAGTTTGAGTTCCACTTTGTGAGTGTGGGTTGGTTTTTTACCTTTATCGTTGGGCTGTAATTGTAGCGAGGAGCAGTAGAAGCAGTAGTCGTAAACAAACTTTGAGTGTAGGTAGCGGTTCTTTAAGTGTATCCTATATTGTTCTTATTGTTGTTGTTGTCGTCATCGTCTCCCCAGAGTACCAGAGTGTAAGTGTGTCAACCAGAAAAAAAAGCTTTCTTTTTGCTATCAAGTGCCTGTTTATATTGGGAACATGTAACTCACAGAGGCACCAAAGCACGCTGTTTAAAATTCTTCTCATTGATTGAAAGTTCTCGAGTTCACACCTACATGTGAGCTAATGTTTTTTTTATTATTATTTTGATACCTGCGTCTGTGCGGACGTCAGACAAAGCTATTGATTTGAATGCATCCAATTTCTACTTCATACAGAAAGAGAAACAAGTGAAAAAAAAGAAGATGAAATAGTAAACTGGGAAAGAAACAGAGTCATTTATACAAGCTTGTATCTGTCTCACGTTCATCCATCTCGCATACCTATTTACAAATATACCACAAGTCTGCGTAATTTAAGGAAATTATGACCCCGGACGAAGCCGGGTAGCCATCTTAGTCTAAATCAATAAATGCGTGTGATTTGTCATTTATCACACCTATATTACAATCAAAATGTTTCTTAATAAATAATGCAACATGGTCTTTTGAAATACTGTATATATAGTAGACAGGAAAGACCCAAACACAACTATTTGTATGCCTAATTTACATAACTATTTTTACACAGTTCATAATAAATTAATGTTTGGTGTTATATATTTGTAATTTTATTGTCCTAATGTTCTCTCTCTCTCTCTCTCTCTCTCTCTCTCTCTCTATATATATATATATATATATATATATATATATATATATACATATATATATATATATATATATATATATACATATATATATATATATATATATATATATATATATATATATATATATATATATATATATATATTAACAGTAATTAATTAAAGTGTTTTAAAAAAAGAATAAATGAAAACTCTTATATTTTAAATTAACAATAGATTTATATTAAAGATATGTAATGTAAGTTATACATTTAAAGAGGAGCTAGATGAATAGCCGCCGCGTAGCGGGTAATTTTTTTGTCTGTATATATATATATATATATATATATATATATATATATATAAAATCTTCATTACTTAATGTGAAGCTTACTTTTGTTACAGTGCATGTTTTTATTAGGCTTTGCTCTATGAGTATACAAAACGCCTACCTCGTGATGTTGGCTTGTTTATCCGTTAGTGGCGCGTGTGTAGAAGGCAGCGATGCTTATGTACACGCCCGTTTGCCCGATTAATTCCGCTTAAGTGCATCCCCATGTTTACTCTGAGTGCTGAAAACCAACCAGAACGCTGCATATCATAGATTGGAAGCTCTAAAGTGTCAGCGATAGCCGACCTTTCTTTGCTTCTATTAACCAAGTTGAACATTAATAATATATCCTAACATGCTTTTTATAAATCCACGATGAATTTTCGTGACATTTTATCAGAGTTTAAAATAAAACTGAATAAAATAATGCTATTATTATTATTATTTGTACTCACTAGGAGTTCTCACACAGATCATCGTTAGTGATTGTTCACCGACAATAAGCAGTGGTATTTCCTGGAGTCTGAGTGACAACAAGCGTCTCCAGATTTCCAGTATTATTCACCTCTTTTTGATAACCACCGCAAATAACCTTGCTGTATCACAACAGCCTCTTACCATTGATTTCTCGCTGGTAAGAATCATTGGTCTTCTCTGGGATTTGGGTGACAATAAGCCTCCCCAAGTACCCAGTATTCCTCTCACTTTTCCAGTAGAGGTCTGATGTGTGCTGCCTCTCCTCGGTCTTATTATTATTATTATTATTATTATTATTATTATTATTATTATTATTATTATTATTATTAAGCTCTAGCAAGGAAACCCGGCGTTGCCAATAAATCATATTACTTTTCTATTGTTATGTTTACATGTTAATTTCTTCAAATGCAGTCTTTAACACCTTCGAGGCACACTAGGCGTTTCCCGGGAATGCACGTATTTGAAGTGTTGGTGGTGTTCTACCTCCTTAATTCCCTTGAGAGAACACTTCCATTGTCTTCCCCGGAGAATTTTATACATGTGATTTAAATTGTTGTCTTAGTAGTGCGTGGCTCCTCAATAGATGTTCGATTCTGGCGCACAGTGCTTGTCTCGCCGGAACAAAAACTTTTTTTTATCCAAATAAATCCATTTCGTCGTTTTATTAACATTTACTTTTATTCAGTGAGTTTGATACTTTGTGGATTTTGTAACTTGAAATATAACATTAGCCCAAAATGTTGTACAACAGAATTTACCAACCAAGTGTTAAAAGCTAATTTTAACTTTTTCTGGCAGCAGTTCACAACCCTAAGCCTAACCCTAAGCCTAACCCTAAGCCTAACCCTAACCCTAACTTAACCCTAACCCTAACCCTAACCCTAACCCTAACCCTAACCCTAACCTAATCCTAACCTAACCTAACCTAACCTAACCTAACTCTAACCCTAACCCTAACCCTAACCCTAACCCAAACCCTAACCCTAACCCAACTTGTCTGCCCAGAGCAGAAACTAAGATTTAAGTCCCTGGTGGCGTGGCAGAGTTTCCATTTTTATTTAAATCCGTCGACTTGTATAGATCCGAATAATCTCACATAAAAAGCTCAAGTACTTCTTATAGAGCAAATGATAGATAAAACGAGCCTAATTGCATTGAGTAAATGAGAGAAAGACATAAAAAATACATTCAATAAAGAGGCTCTAATTGAACATTATATTACCCAGCAAGAATTGTGTTTCCTCTTCTAGAGTGATAACTTTCCAGTTTGGCATTCTCCAAAGGATCCCATAAACCGGAGTATATATCCCTAAATACAAGCACAGCCTTAAAATGTTCATATAATAATCAAACTCGGGTGTACTATTTTCAAAACCATACATTTTCATGGCTAAGTTATTGAAAAGAAGCACTCATCCATACTAATACTAGAAAAATACATGTCGATGTGCCTATGTGTCTGTGTGAGTTATGTTTGTGTCCGCTAACAAGTTGTAGGTTATTAGACCTAAGAAAGAGAATTGGTGGTATAAATATCGTCTGTCTTATAAATCCGAACATCAATCTCATATTGCAATTAGGAGTTTGTAAACACCTACTTATGCTTTTCTGACAGCAACTCCATTGTCAAATCAACCACCATCATGTCATCAAAAGAAGACTGCAACGCTGTTTTGACCCCTAATCCCTTACAGCTTTATGTCACGGCGGAGCCCTTCCTTGGTGGAGGTTTCTATTTTGGCGTTGACGCTGCCAGTAATCTTTAGTAACCAAAATCATAGATTTCTTACAGCAATGAACTTATTCGTGCTTCTCCTGTCAAAAGGCATCGTCTCTCTTTAGTTAAATGAAAAACGATGCCTTTTAGCTGTTTCCTGGAGTTTCAGTCGTATGTTCCACTCATCAAAGCAGTTCATGTGGTACAAATCCTCTGCAGTCGACTGCAAGATTGGTTAACTCTGCTTTCCAACCACGTAATTTGGCGGATTCATTGTAGCGATCGTGCTTTCTCTCTTTGGCCTTGTAGATGTTACTATCCCATGCAACATTCAACGTAAAATTTAAATGAGATCTAAAATATAAGTAACTATGACACAACATTTTACAGATTCTCAAAACGTTACGAGCTTCTAATGTGTTCTAAACTCACAAAAATAAAACGTTTCTACGCCGATAACGTAAACTTCCACATATTGTACGAAGTATTCTCGAAGTCATGCCATGGAAACATCGGTAACTCAAAAACTATTTATCTGATAACGTAAACTCTATTTATTTGGATTATTCGAACTACTGTCTCACGACTTTTCAGCCGATGTAACCTCTGATCTTCTTCAAGTGCGTGTAATCCGAATAATACTCCGAATAATCCAAATAATACCAATCTTCATTTAAAAAATTCCGAAAACATAATAAATATTTTTTATTATTAATGTCTCACCGTTTATCAAGTCCATAAAACCCACTCGATAGTAAGAGTTAATGGAATTGTCCATTGGACGATGAACAACGCATTAAGAGGGTTAGAAAAAGATAGCTGAAATTGTCATAATGTGATTATTTAAGAGGACGACATGACAAGAATTTGTTAACATTGGATTCGAAAACAAGTCTTTTGTAGTCGCTTTGTAGCCATGCTGTAGTCGGCTAGGAAGCAGCCCTGTGGTATTGCATTCAACAAATCAGACGTTTTTTGGAAATTAACTTTGTTCATAGAAGTGCTGCTTAGTTTTATATACACAGAGGAAGAAAGGAAAAGTCTTTACGGCGGCTGTAGAGAGACGAGTTTTTGCTGTAAATGTTTTAAAGGTGGCAAAGATTGGAGCTTATTGATTATTTTCATGTATGTTGAGATTTAACCTTTTTGCTTTTTTATTTTCACCGAATATATATGAACATTTTACCTCTGATTTTAATGAGATTTCAACCATAGTCAAACAAGAAGGTGAGACTGACGACGCAGGTTTTATCTGGACTTTACTTCAACATACTGTACGAAGTATTCCCGAAGTAATGCCATAGAAACATTGATAACTCAAAAACTGTTTATCCGATAAGGCTGAAATTTTGCATGGTGGTTACTGTCAGCAAAGAGCATGAGATACATACATCAAATTTGAAATTCTATCAATATTTCGACCTTGATCAAACGTTTCATTCCAAGATCAACAGTCAATGTCAGATACGATGCCTCAAGTCTTTCTGCTAGTTGATTAGCAAATGAATGTTAATATAAAGTATTTATTTTATTAAAAGAACAAAGCTAGAGATTGTTAAATTACTTTAATAACATCCCTTCATTGCAAAGAAGGAGTATATCTTATACAAATAGTCAGAACCTAGTGACCACATTTACAAAGAGATAACACCCTGAAAGTACGAATGAATATAAAATTAAGAAACTGTTAAGTAGGGAATCGATTCAAGTAGTTAAATTAAGTAAAATAACGTCTTCGTTTATGTGTATATATGACATGGTTGAAGTCCCCGACCGAATCCACAATAACAGCAATATTAATAGCCCCATCCTTAATGTGGCAGGGTTCAGGGTAAGATTGAAAAACATAATCAAAATGAAGGATAATATATCTACAGTGACCAAAATATATAGTTACAGTTTTCTGTTCTCGATAGTCAATCTACTAACGAGAATCCCACATCTACTGATAATTAATGTATAAATTACATGTAAATGTATTAATTGAATGAATCTATAACCTCACTTTATGAGTAATATAAAATTGTGATGTAAATAATACATGTACATATATAATTTAAATAAAAATCTGAAGCTAATTGTTTAAATAAATTTGTTAACCCTACTTTGAGAGTCATATAAAATGGTAACTTATAAAATACATGTAAATGTATGAATTGAATAAAACTTAAACCTAATCTTATAAATAAAAGAATTGTAACCACACTTTGAGAGTTCTATAGTTTTGTAATGTCTAAAATACATGTAAATGTATGAATTGAATAAAACCTAAACCTAAACTTATAAATTAAGAAATTGTAACTCTACTTAGACAGTAATTTGAAATGGTAATGTATAAAATACACGTAAATGTATGAATTGAATAAAAACTAAACATCATCTTATAAATAAAGAAATTGTAACTCTACTTTGACAGTTATTTGAAGTGGTAATGTATAAAATACACGTAAATGTATGAATTGAATAAAACCTATACCTAAACTTATAAATAAAAAATGGTAACTCCACTTTGAGAGCTATTTGAAATAACAATGTATTAAATACATGTAAATGTATGAATTGAATAAAACCTAAACTTATTCTTATAAATAAAAAATGGTAACTCTACTTTAAGATCTATTTGAAATGGTAATGTATAAAATACATGTAAAAGTATGAATTGAATAAAACCTAAACCTCATCTTATAAATAAAAAATGGTAACTCTACTTTGAGAGTCATTTGAAATGGTAATCTATAAAAGTGACTGAACTAATAACTTTTGAGCCAGACAAGAAAGTTAAGAAAACTTTGAATTACTTAAAAACCGAAATGATAACAATTAAAATGAGTGTTCATTAACTATCTATTGTTACAAAAAGAACATTTTACAAGACATGCTCTAAATGGTCGCCTCAGCTGATGGTATACGTTTTTGACCGTCACTGTCACCAATATTATTTTCAAACCAAAGCGATCCGATTATACCATATCCCGAGATGGCGACCCACGCCGTGCACTTTACAGAGTACAGTGGCCTCTGGAGGACTTCATCTGGCGAGTTCTTACTGTTGACGTGACCTGAAAGAAAAAAGTGTGCTTCATCACTAAACCACACCCATTTGGAGGTTATTAACAACTAGCAGGACTACCTGGCGTTGCCCGGGGCAAAGAAAAATAGAGGAGATTAAAAAGTGTGTGTAACATCTTTATATTAAAACTCTAATCTCTCTACATATCTCAATCCGTCTACGTGTCCTTCTATCTTTACCCCTTCTATGTTTTTCCACATCTCTATTCCCAACCCCTTGTTCACCTCCGTCCAACCCCATGCCTCTCTCTTGTTTTAATATATTAAAAAAATAATAATGTGAGCCATTCACTTCCCTTTTTTATAATATAAGATAACATTGGAAATGACTGAAAAATCGACCTTCCATGACAAAAAATGGTTCAGTTAGCACTCAAAGAAAGAATTTTTTTTTTAAATTTTAGTCATTATTCCTCCAGGGCAACGCTGATAAAGAATATACCAACTTTGTGGGTTTTTGTTTTGCAGTTTTTAACTTTAAGCATTTGGACATATATACATACATACATACATACATACATACATACATACATACATACATACATACATACAAATGTGTATTTATAATAGACTAGCAGGGCTACCCGGTATTTTTCGGAGGTAAAAGTGTAACATATGTCTATTAAAACTTCTCTCTCTTTACTTCTATCTATCCGTCTCACTATCTTTCTCTCTTTCTTTCTCCCACTCCCAAACCTCCCCTTTCTCCTCTGCCTAGCCAATTCCTCTGTCTGAACATATATACATACACACATACACACCGATACTTCACCTTTATATAGATTACTTGACGAATGAGTCGGTATTTTCTTTCCAAATTCGTACATAAAATGGCTGAAAAAACAACCTACCCTGACGAAACCTGACCCAGTTGACCCTCAAATAATGATAATTTTGTTATCATTTTAAATATTATTCGTCCAGGGCAATGCCGATCAAGAAGTCGCCAACTTTGTGGGTGTTTGTTTTGTAGGGGTTTTTCTTACTTTTAGCTGCACATACATACATACAACTGCCTTTTGTGTAATAGATAATGCCATTTTTGAGTGATTTTGAAACGTTATTGTATTTTCTATCAACTCTAGTAAGTAGAGATTAATATCATTAATATTAGCAGGGTTATCAATCTCTATATATGTAAAACAAAATGCGTTAACTGCATGTATTAATAAGAAATACAATTAGAATTAAATAAACTACACAGCACAAACGAGATTTGTAACGTGAAAATACATCGCTTTCATTATCTGTTACGATATGTATTCGTTAAGCTTACAAACTGCGTGTACACGTATGTGTGCGTGCTTTCGTGCATGTGTGTATGTGTGTTTGTCTGTGCGCATATGTATGCTTACTCGATTTATTTTCAGATAGATACGTTCGAGAAGATGAAAATGTCAATATGGGGGATTTGCGAATATCGAACCGGATCAAATATTCGTATCACAGAGTGCAAAATAATTGAATATATGGGTAATCATCGAAGCCACGAGAAGGCTTTGGGACTACTTTATCTTGTGTTCTCTCTTTTGCTAAAGTCAAAAACAAATTTCTCTATTCAGATGATAGGACCGAATCTTGGAACTTGAAAGGAAGCAATAAGGCAACAAAAATAGTATTGAATTAGAAAGCAAACACAAAGCGCAAAGAAATAGAGTTGCTTGGAAAACTGAACACCAAATTATATATATATATATATATATATATATATATATATATATATATATATATATATATATATATATATGTATATATATATATATATATATATATGATGAAAATTATGCAAATAATATTCCAACGTGATGAAAAATTAAAATAGACAAACCAAAATTATGTATATATTCATCAACGTTTCGTTTTTATTTCAAGATAATAGATTTGAAGAAATAACATACAAGTACAATATTTGAAAATATGTGGTGCGTTTGTGACGTGAAAATAATGTATCTTTTTTAAACGAAACATAGTTGAAATGAAATAAGTGTTTGCTTTTTGTTTTTAATATCGATGTTATGTACAATAATTTACAACACTCTAAATAAACTAGAAATTTCAACAATACTAAATCTATAAAACAAACATTTAAAAAAAACATTTTCGAAAAAACACATCTAATGCATGTATATATATATATATATATATATATATATATATATATATATATATATATACTGTATCAGGCAATAATTGCCATCAGATATACGTTGATGAAACTAAACGGAAACTAAAGAAAAAAGTAGGTGAACATAAAAGAGATATAAAAAATAGCAATTCCCTAAATGCACTATTCTCTCATGCATTACAACATGATCATTCTTTTAACTTTAAACAAAGCTAGACTCATTAAATTTATTTCAAATAAATCTCGGCGAAGACTTTTGAATCGGCCCTCATTATAAACTCTTACGCAATTAAACAACGTAACGACGTCTACGATTTATCTCTTTTAATCAGCAAATTCATACTAACCGAACAGAACTTAAATTTAGATCTAAGCTAGCTATTTTACACAACATTCCCAACAAAATGTTGTACATAACATCGATATTTAAAAAAAAAAATACACTGATTTCATTTCATAAACGCATAACACATTTTGAATTTTCTATTCAAAATGGCTTAACCGCGCCCTTAAGACACGGACATTCTTTCTCACCAAGTCAATACCACCAGACGAGGAAAAAAAGAAGAAAAAACTCTCTGACGAGGAATATTTTATATTCGAAAGCTCAGTTTAAAATAAATAAATGTTATTTATTTATTTCAGCAAATTACATTGTTATGGTTTTCCAAAAAAATGTTTATATATATATATATAAACTTTATATAAATATTAAAACAGTCTACACAAAGTAATTCATTTTTCTTATCTCAAGTGTATATGCGGTACTTATTGATAATAAAACAAATACAAAATAAAATTGTCCAGACGAAATAAGAAGTGTTACCATCAGCAGAAATGTGCGACAACGTATTGTTTCCCATGGTCGTTGTAGTTGTTGTGGTGATGGATCGAAGACCTTTTAGGCATGTCAAGTTTTTCCTTTCATATATATATATATATATATATATATATATATATATATATATATATATATATATATATATATAGGAAGGAAAAAGTTGACATGCCTAAAAAATCTTCGATCCACTACCACAACAACTACAACGACCCTGGGAAACAATACGTTGTCGCACATTGCTGCTGTATTATTCGTAATTTATTAGTGAAATATAATTCTTAAAAGTAATGGATATGACAATAAACTTTATGCCGTGGGGTTTTATTTATAATTCAATAGGGGCGCCAACATTCGCCAGTAGCTTCTCAATCTGCCTGGAAACGGTATCAACTGATTTCACAAGGAACCCTCTTTTTCTACTAATGAGTCGCCATTATATTTCAGTGATAAATTCCGAGCACTTTCCAATTACTATACAAAGAGACATATTATTTAGTCATCTAATTTACATACGTGTTTGGGGTGTTTACAGGGACTATGTAAATTATGTGCCGATTCATAAAAGAAGAGTCAAGCTTTCTCTAACTGCTAACAGATATATGAATAAATATTATAGAGTGGTTAGATCAAATAGAGTGAGAAGAGACGAGAGAAATATATAGATAGCTAAGAGAGATATAGATAATTTGCTCAGTTAATTACAAATTATGGTTAATTAGAACAATTGCAACAGATTTTTTTTCAAATCATAACTCAATCCTATAACTAAGGTATATTTTAGCACGTATTTTGTGTTATTAAAATATTATAGGGTAAAAGACGCTGCTGGTTTCGCTAGAGTTATTTTTCTTCTTCCCCCTCTCTCTCCATCTCTCTTTCTCTCTCTTTCCCTCTTTCTCTCTCTCTCTCTCTCTCTTTCTCTCTCTCTCTCTCTCTCTCTCTCCTTTCTCTTACATTTTTCTATCTCTTTTTCTTTCTCTCTTCACAGTCGAATATGGGTCAGCCTTTTATCAAAAAGGGAGGAGAAATGAGAGTAATAGCCAATAAAATATATATTTATTACAGGCGAATCTCATAAAAATTGTATTTTATTAATTCTTCCCGGTGTTATGGGTAATAGTGTGAGGACTTCTCATTGCAATGGTAAAATCTCGCCCACCCTCTTTTCATTATGACTAATCAAAAATAAAATATCGATCAGGATTGATTAAATATTAAAATATCAAAATTGATCGAAAATACAATTTTTATTTTTACCAACACAGACCAATATTTGGCATATATGACTGCCGAAACAGGTTTTGTTATGTACCGTGTAGTAAAAAAGCTATTCCTCTCAAAGATACCGAAAAGAAAACTGTCTATATTTTATAAATAAGATTTAAATCGTAATAACACAATGGTATAATTCTTGATTTTAAATCGAGTCGATTTTTAGAAATAGAAACCGTAGTCAATAATGCTTAAACTGACATTTACATATATGAAATCAACAACAAAAATAAATAAAATAATTTTCTTTTAAAAAAACTTAGGACATCCTGGAAAAATATTATTCCCAAATCGATCAAGCTGACAAACGCAACGCTGATGTGCAAGTGCTCCATAAATCAGAGATATTCTTCGGTCATTTAATCTGCAAGAGTCATGCCGGTGGGCATGAATTGCAGATATTCCGGAAGTCGACGTCATTGGATCATATCAATATATTATGGAAAACAGGCAGTAACCAGCTTCTCAATTTCTCCAAGACGGACACCACATTATCTGTTCGAGGCACAGCGCGAGTCTTCCCAGTGACGTTGTATAGATTGTCAGAAACATGTGCGTTACATATTACTAGGAACGGGCAATGAAAGTGAAACTAATTTGTCTTCAACGAAAAACTGAATACGACTTAAAAATCAGAGAATTATCCGATTTAAATGAAATGTTCAGTATTTACCTATCTCTCTCTATATATAACTCGATGTTTGTGTGTGTTTCTGTGTGTTTGTGGTATCCCTATAGAAATAAAGGTTACAGAATCTACATAAAATCTAAAAGTGTATTTTTATGTAAAATTTACCGGGAAAGACAATGGAAGTGTTCCCGAACCTCTAAGTGCGCCCTAGTTGGGGGCTATGAGGACATAACACCCTTAAAACTTCAAATATATCATATTTTTATGAATTTAAATCATATATATAACATTTTAGGGGAGACATTGGAAGTAATGCCGAATATCTAAGAGCCCTCCTAATCTAAGAGATCTATGGCGGCCTAACCTTCTTTAAAATTTCAAATATATCTTATTTTGATGAAATTTATATTCTATGCATAAAATTCCCCGAGGAAGACAATGGAAGTGGTCCCGAATCTCTACGTTACACTCTATGTGCCGAATATCTAAGTTTCTCCATCTCTAAGTGAACCATTGAGACAGAACTCCTTTAAAACTTCAAATACGTATATCTGATTTCAATAGAAATTTAAAAAAATATGTATGAGACACTAATTCAGAGATTTTTCCAACATTTCAGCTTCTTCTGACTATATTAAGGGGTGAAACGGTGGAGGCAGTGAAAACAAAAGAAAGTAATCAATATATTAATACGATAACGTGTGTTCGTGTGTTACGTTTACATCAAAAGCGCTGCGCATGCGTGCCGCACCTGGATTTGGAAAAGCATTCAAGTCACCTAATTTTCGTGATATTTTCAAGTATTTCTCTTTGGCGAAACGGTTAGCGACGTAGGAATTTGACGTCTGTTTTTGACATCGGCCCGACTGGCTTATAGTTCGATCCAAACCAACCTCTAAGATTGTTTTTCTACATCGAAGGGGGTGTAGAAAGGGGAAGACACATATTAATACGATAACGTGTATGTTATTTTGTGTGTCACGCTTACATAAAAAACAACGACCTTCCGTATCTTTGTATGCTTCTCAGGAATTGGAGCCAAATTTAATTTAATCTAAAGCATTTACAAAGTAAGGTTTAGTCGACGAAATCGGAATTAGTCGATCGATCAAATCGAGAAAAAAGTCTGACGGACGGACGAACACGAAACCGTTTTAATTTATTAGACACATTTTTTTCGTTGTTCTGCAACGCTTTAAGAATCTTAAAGAATTCTCGATTCGTAATATACTTTACTCTGCTCATGGCCAGAGAAGAGGAACTACCTTCGCTAGAAATATTGTATATAAAGAAGTTTTGTAAATTGTTTCATGTGTTATTCATATTTTTAAATAAATATACAAATCAAATCTTATCATATTTTATTCAAACATGTATAGGTTAGGAACAAGATAACTAGTATTGAAAACATCATTTCGTGTAATTTACACAGGTCCCGTTAGTATAGTGTTATTAGCATAGTGAAAAAGTACATCGTAATGATACTCATTCAATGCTGAGCAACATCGGGTCTTCCTGAATGAATGTTAATATAAAGTATTTATTTTATTAAAAGAACAAAGCTAGAGATTGTTAAATTACTTTGATAACATCCCTTCATTGCAAAGAAGGACTATATCTTATACAAATAGTTAGAACCTAGTGACCACCTTTACAAAGAGATAACACCCTGAAAGTACGAATGAAAATAAAGTTAAGAAACTGTTAAGTAGGGAACGGATTAAAGTAGTTAAATTAAGTAAAATAACGTCTTCGTTTTTATGTATGTATAAGATGTTTAAGGTCCCCAACCGAATCCACAATAACAGCAATATTAATAGCGCCATCCTTGATGTGACAGGGTTCAGGGTGAAATTGAACAACATAATCAAAATGGAGGATCATATATCTACAGTGACCAAAATATATGGTTACAGTTTTCTGTTCTCGATGGTCTATCTACTAACGAAAATCCCAAATCTACTGATAATTAATGTATAAAATACATGTAAATGTATTAATTGAATGAATTTTTAACTTAATCTTATAAATGAAAAATCTATAACCTCACTTTATGAGTAATCTAAAATGGTGATGTAAATAATACATGTAAATATATAATTTTAATAAAACCTTAAACTAATTTTTAAAATAATTTTGTGACCTTACTTTGGGAGTCATATAAAATGGTAACTTATAAAATACATATAAATGGAGGATCATATATCTACAGTGACCAAAATATATGGTTACAGTTTTCTGTTCTCGTTGGTTAATCTACAAAAAAGAGTGCAAAATCAAAATCTAGTAATGTTAAATGCATAAAATAATCTAAATGTATGAATTGAATAAAACCTAAAACTAATCCTATAAATATCAAATTGTAAACCCACTTTGAGAGTCATCTAAGGCAAGTGGCGTATAGATGAGGGCGGCAGGTTTGTGGCATCCAAACTGAGAAGGGTCCAATCATATTCAAGCTATCTCTCTTTCTCATAATATTTTCAGTACTATGACTTATACTTGAGTTTATGGGGCACACAATCAAAGAGTTGTCACCGGGCATCACCACGGCATCACCTGACCTCTGCACGCCACGAGGTAAGGCCTATATTCGTGTAGGTTTCGGGTTATTTAGTTTAATAATGTGACATAGATAGGACATAGATAGAAGGGAGTTTATTAGTTTGGGGCTTGAGGACACATATAATTATGTGAGGTTCTGCTAAGCAGGGGCTTTTTTTTATTTTTCATTGACATTAACACTAACCTAACACTAACCATACGAATGTCTAAACAGAACTCACAAAAGAAGTGAGGGTTTTCTTCGATCTGAACGTGAGATCTGAACTTAACACTAACACTGACCATACGTACGTCTAGACAACATTCCCAAATGAAATTATGGGTTCGTCGATCTCAACGTAAAGTCCTGGACCTAACGCTAACACTATGCATGCCGAGACAGTACTTAAAAGACATGAAGGTTTAATCAATCTGAAACCTGGAGACCTGGAGACCTGGAGACCTGGACCCTAACACTAAACTTAACCTAACGCTTACACTAATCTGACGCATGTTTAGACAAGACTAACAAAAGTAGGTAACGGTGTGCGCGCGCAACTGGCCATGACTGACAAGGCTACTTTTTATTTATTTTTTTTTTATTTTTTTTTGCAAAACTCATTTTTCCATTACTGGCGGGGATCTTCTACAAAAGATACAACTACTTTTAGATATTCCCGATCATCTCTATAAGATGCGCTGTCCATCAATCGGTCACGTTTAAATTTGAAACAGCCCTTACATCGCTAAACGCGCGCATTGAATTTTAACAAGAGGCTTGTTCCATCGATCAGTCGGTCGGTCGGTCTTCTCCATTAATTTTGCCGCGTTTCTGTTTAAAATAGCATTTCATTGGACGGACATATCTTACAAATACGCGCTCTTCTCATATATTTTACGCTGTACATAACGAGGGCCGTATTTATTGGAATAGTTTGAATAACACTTTTAAGAGTCAGAGGTGACCCGAGACGGAAGTCGTGTAACCACGTGAATTCTGGGGGAATATTTTCGCTCTCTTGGCTGGTGATATTTCAAACAGGAAAGAAATTATAGAGCGCATTCCTCAATATTGGGCAGCGCGAAGAGTGTTGGCTTGGTATAGCTAGACGAGTTATCCGTCTCTCTCTCTCTCTCTCTCTCTCTCTCTCTCTCTCTCTCTCCCTCTCTCTCTCTCTCTCTCTCGCACACGCTTTCCTTCTCTCTCTCTCTCTCCCTCTCTCTCTCTCTCCCTCTCTCTCTCTCTCTTCCATCTCTACACAAGTAGGACGTTGTTCTGGTGTTTTCTGTGACTGTTTCTCTTTTTAAATAAACCTTTTTTTTATAAATTAACATCGGAGTCCGATTTTTTATCCACAGACAAGCAAGAACCTGGGTCTCCGACGACGACGTGACGGTGTATAACGCTTTATACACGCATCAATAGGTAAAAATATAACACCGCTATTCTGTGATAGAAAAAAAATGAATCAATTTATCAACTCTAAAAATCAATAGCGATTATGAAAGAAAAAAGGATCAGAATTTGAACCAAACAATTATTGAGAAAATCGCACGCATTTATCGATTATAAACGTGTTCAAAAAATGCCTAAAGAAACAGAATCGATGATATGTGTCAATGAACACGTCTCAAAGAAAGAACACGGTTTAACGTTTAACAAATGAACAGGCAATTATTTCATGTGTGTCTTTTATGGTGGCAATAAATCAGTCTCTACGTGCCACGTGATTAGTTATTAACATTCCTCAAATAAACCACGTTATTGATATTCTTGACGAATCAATAGTAATAAAAGCGACGTGTGTCTGTCTTTTTTCTGTGTTCAATAACTACTTTTAGACTATAACTACATATGCACCTTTTTAACGCCGAACTCAAATATAATTTATTGTGTGCACATAATTGAACACAAGTTGCTATTTTATTCGTAACATGGTGTGGCATAGCGTGCTGGATTTCTTTGATTCTAACAGATCTTCTTCATCGACAGAAATAGCCGTTGGTCTCTCTCTTTGACACCTAGTAGATGACTCATTGGATAGTGACATTGTGTTGTAAAACCTACCTTCCCGGCTAAGCTCCTGTTTACTTGCCTCTCTATGAGTGCAGAGTTAGACACAAGGTCGGTTTTTAATGTGGTAAATTTCAGCTCTCCAAAAAAGATCACTCTGGATTGAGAAAAGAAATTGACTCAATCTAGAAGAATGTCTTATTCACCGATCGAGGACATAAAAGAGGAAATATAGTATCAGAACGGATACTACACTTTGCTCCTAGCCAAAATTATGTCTGTTTTTATATTCTTTTTGGGCTAGTTTGCTGCATTCATTTATGGTGTAGTTTATTGTTTCGTTTTAAATCAGAGAAAACCAACAGCCGGTATCACTGAGAAGTCAATAGTAAATGGCTGTAGCGAGAACGCAAAGTTGTTTGCAATGGTTATCGAAAGAAGTGGGGAGTGCTGGGAATCTGTAGAGAGTTGCAGTCACTCAGAATCCAGGGAACACCGCAAGTTAGTATCAATGAGCGATTGCTGGAAATCACTCGTGGGATGCCTTAGAGAGTAAATAATAGTAGTAATGATGATGATGATGATGATGATGATGATGATGATGATGATGATGATGATGATGATGATGATGGTGGTGGTGGTGGTGGTGGTGGTGGTGGTGGTGGTGGTGCATACACAAATGCCTGGGGATTTTCGGAATAGTCCCCAACATTCAAACCTCTTTTAAAAAATAGCATGAAGAATTGGGAAACCAATTTAACTTCATGAGGTGTTGCACTAGGTAAAGTGAAAATCAGAAGTGAGATTTTCCATGGCGATAATCTTGTCCTTTGCTTTTTGTCATTAGTTCGATCCCAATGACACTTCTCTTACGTAATGTGAAGGCAGGATATGAACTTGGGAAAGGGCTTCCTACAGTCAACCACTTACTATTTATCTATGACCTTAATGTTTTTGGAAAGAATTAAACCCAACTTTATACCCTAATGAACACGGTTAAATTATTTAGTGACAACATGCGAATGGAATTTAGCATCACTAAATGTTCCATTCTTGTTATAAAAAAGTGGTAAACTTTTCAATTCAGATGGCGTTAAACTCTCAACAATAGATCTGATGAAGAATGTAGACAGTGAGAGGGGCTACAAATACTTGGGAATTCTGGAGCCGGATAAGATTAAAAACAAGGGAATGGCAAACCAGGTCACAGCTGAGTACAACAGAAGAGTAAGGTGTATTCTCACTTCCACAGTCGAAATACAAGCTATGCTATCAATGCCAGAGCAGTAGCTATCATTCGATATACTGCCGGTATACTTGACTAGAATGTAGATGAACTAAAATGTTTGGATACCAAAACACGGAAAATGCTTACAATTTATGGAGCTTTTGCAAAGAAAGGAGGTGCAGATCGATTGTATCTACCTAGAAAGGACGATGGTCGAGGTCTACTAAGTGTTGAAGATGTGAATATAGAGGAAGATTGTCTATATAGATATATTTCTGAAAGTAATGAGACTCTTCTTCGTGAAGTGAAAAGAGAAGAAATACTAAGAACTGAGGTGGAAAATAATCAACGGTTACAAGAGAGAGGGTTAAAATTATTTGGAAAGAAACTACACAGTGTATTCTTTTTTAAGAATAGTGCATTTAAAGATAATGACAGCTGGAATTGGTTGGTCAGTGGTGATCTCAAAAGATCAACCGAGAGCAATTTAATGGCAGCCCAGAAATAAGCCACCTGTACTAGGTCCATCAAATATTACATTGACAAAACTGCAGAATCACCGATATGCCGATTGTGTAATGAAAGGGAAGAACCGTTAGCGCATGCTAGCACAACACCAGTATAAGAAATGGAAACACAACAAAGTCGCTCAGGTACTACACTGGAATATATGCAAACTTTATTAATTGGACCACAATGAGAAGTGGTATGAGCATAAGCCAGTAGTGGTACAGGAGAACGAAATGTCTATCATGGTCAATACTATTAAGAAAAAAATAACCCTTTTTTATGTTAAAATAAGTTTCATTGTCAGCTGAATATTCTCTAAATAAATAAAAGGAATATGTTTCTTGTTTATTTATTTATTTTAAAATTATGGTAATTTAATTATTTTTTTAAAAATGAATATTATCTGTCTACTTAACCTGCAAATAATTGTCAGTTAAATATTCTTGAAATCAATAAACAACTAAATGTAGTTATTTAAAAAAAAAAGTACTGTTTTATTCAAAGGGACGACATAATTGGATTTTTGAATAAATTCATTTTAAAATAGGTAAAGTCGGAATTGTTTTTACTTTAGCAACATCAAATTAATCGACATCTTTACTTTTTTTAATTTGTGTGAAAGGTGATAACGTGCGTACGAACATGAAGTGGCTTAGCGGATTATTATTATAATAATAATAATAATAATAATAATAATAATAATAATAATAATAATAATAATAATAATAATAAGAAGAAGAAGAAGAAGAAGAAGAAGAAGAAGAAGAAGAAGAAGAAGAAGGGCAGCTAATGTGCAAGAGAAGATGTATAATGGTGTTTGTAGAGGAAGACAACGCGGTGCAGATTTAGGTTGAGGATGCGTGACTCATTTTTTGTTTAAGTAACATTCAAAGGTTTTTATAAGGTCAAAAGTGAACAATAAAATATGGGTCAATCTGACGAAATATTACTTGTCCCCGGGTTCAGCAGCGATTTGGGCTTCCTCTTCGAAAGGTTACCTCGCTCGCGCAATGCGCACACACTGCATCAGTGAGACGACCCCAGGCAGACATGCGCATATGAAAATTAAGACGAAGCGTCCATTGCGTACGACGATGCATCAGCACGCCTATGCACATATATACGCATAGAAGAGATAGGCAGTGGTCGTATAAGTACGACGACAGACGTTGAAAGTTGGCACACGTACTGACATGTGTTCATGTGCATTAATGACTTCGGCCGCACGTTCACGGTTAGACCAATGCGCGCCAAAAATATAAAACAATTTCCTAAACTCATATTATTAGACACGTGTATGAATCTGAATAACTGCGTGGTGTAAACGAAATTAATATATATATATATATATATATATATATATATATATATATATATATATATATATATATAATGCATTTTAGCCTGAAGATTCCCTCCAGGGATGAAACGCGGGAGCCTCTGTGTAGCTTAATTGCCATAAATATATTTTAATAGCTTACTATATATATATATATATATATATATATATATATAAATGTAAGTTCGTAATCCGAGGCAGGAGCAATGCGATATAGGTACCGGAAGGTGGAACAGATCAACAAAAATAAATGAGAAGAGAAAATATGAATGGAATCTAGAATCAATTCATTAATATTTCACGGTTTAAATACCAGAACAGTAAATAGAAAAAGTTTACTGTCAAGCAATTTAAAAGGTCCGGAAAATAGGTAAACTTTAATCTTTAATTTTCGAGAGTGGAACCTCTCATTATCAAATGAAACAGATCAAAAATATGACCGAGTGGTCGAAAAGGCGAGATGGACACAATCTCGCCTTTTCGACCACTTCCGGTACCTATATCGCATTGCTCCTGCCTAGGATTACGAACTTACACTTCTATTTACCAGCAATGCTTCAAGCAAACTACAATTTCCTTTTATATATATATATATATATATATATATATATATATATATATATATATATATATATATATGTGTGTGTGTGTGTGTGTGTGTGTGTGTGTGTGTGTGTGTGTGTGTGTGTGAATTAAAAAGGAAACAGCGGAACACCTAAGAACTCAACGTTTCGCCCAACTGTTGCGCGGGCTTTTTCAAGAGCGAAAAATGCTAACAGTGGCAAATAATCTAATAAGCATTTTTCGCTCTTGAAAAAGCCCACGCAACAGTTAGGCGAAACGTTGAGTTTTTAGGTCTTCTGCTGTTTCCTTTTTAATTCATACTGTTGGATTATTTTATCCTTTCATATATATATATATATATATATATATATATATATATATATATATATATATATATATATATATATATATATATATGCGTGTGTGTGTCTGTAATTTAAGTTGCATTCCAATGACCAAAGAAAAAAATCAGTCCACGATCATAATTTTTTGTTTATCTATTTATTTCACCGAATGCTTATATGTTTTTTTTCCTTTCTGTAATACGGGCGTTTCACAACTCGTTAAGAAAAATATAGTCTTTGGTTTAACGGGCTGCTCTTCAAAGACAATCATTAAATAATAAAATATAATATATTTGTTAATTTTTAGTATTAAATGATTGTCTCTGAAAGAAAGATTATATCATCATTTTAGAGATAACCATTCAAACCAGCAGCACGCATTTAACTCCAATTCCGCATTTAACTCCAATTCCGAGCGCTCTAGGCAATGAGGCTACCATGAATAGGCAGGGACAAGATGAGAAATAGACCCTATTTATGTGTCAAGGAGACGGGCAGCAATAGACAGCCGTCATAACTGTTCGACAGAAAGAAACTTGCATTTATAGCCTAGAGTTGACGGCTACTATAAAAATAATAATTTTGTTTCATGTATACACTCATAATATTATAAGGTGATACACTATATTGTGTATAGATTTTCAGTATTTACTTCAACGTGAGTAGAGCCTAGTAGTAAACTATGAAAACATATTTATAGAAATAAAGCTACACAGAAGCGTCTGAGTTTCATCACCACAGGGAATCGTCAGGCTAAATGCACGGATTTATTGTTACTGATATATTCACGTTATGTTTAGTCAAGCTAACTAACCAATCAGATTCCTTCCCACGGGTTAATGTTTTCATTAGCTAATGGCTGATCAAAATCCATTACATGATTTTGATTCTATAAAATGTCTAAAACTTAAGGCTTACGGGAGCAAAGAGGGGTGGAGGCCTTCATGAAAATCAAGATACTTTCGATTTTCGTGAAATTTTAACAATAGGTATTAGACAACAATTAATAAATATTCCCAAAATGTTGCAAAGAGTTTTAGGGGGCATAATATAGGTACAAACTCCCATTTGAAATTTCGTACTTAAATGTTCAAATTTTAAACATAGAAAAATTTTATTAGTATTTTTTCAGATTTAAAATAATTAAATAATAACGAATTCGTTGAAGTCATTTGCCGTTTTATAGAAACCCAATGTCAATAAGTAGTTTTTTTTACGTTTTCAGCGTCCCAAATTCTATTCCAAAAGATGGCCATTCTATACGTTGTAGGTTTAATATTGCATTTCTATTTAATTTTATATTGCTATTAATATTATATTACTATTTAATATTGCATTGCTATTTAATATTAACTTGCTATTTAATATTATATTGCTATTGAATATTGGATTGCTATTTAATATTATATTGCTATTTAATATTACATTACTATTTAATATTACATTGCTATTTAATATTATATTGCTATTTAATATTACATTACTATTTAATAGTATATTGCTATTTAATATTATATTGCTATTTAATATTGCCTTGCTATTTAATATTATATTGCTATTTAATATTATATTGCTATTTAATATTACATTACTATTTAATATTATATTGCTATTTAATATTATATTGCTATTAAATATTACATTGCTATTTTATATTACATTGCTATTTAATATTGCATTGCTATTTAATATTAACTTGCTATTTAATATTACATTACTATTTAATATTATATTGCTATTTAATATTATATTGCTATTTAATATTACATTACTGTTTAATATTATATTGCTATTTAATATTACATTGCTATTTAATATTACATTACTATTTAATATTATATTGCTATTTAATATTACATTACTATTTAATATTATATTGCTATTTAATATTACATTGCTATTTAATATTACATTACTATTTAATATTACAGTGCTATTTAATATTATATTGCTATTTAATATTATATTGCTATTTAATATTACATTACTATTTTATATTACATTGCTATTTAATATTACATTGCTATTTAATATTGCATCGCTATTTAATATTATATTGCTATTTAATATTACATTGATATTTAATATTATATTGCTATTAAATATTACATTGCTATTTAATATTGCATTGGTATTTAATATTATATTGCTATTTAATATTATATTGCTATTAAATAGTGTATTGCTATGTAATATTATATTGCTATTCAATGTCATATTGCTATTCAATATTATATTGCTATTAATATTATATTTCTATTTAATATTACATTGCTATTTAATATTACATTGCCATTTAATATTACATTGCTATTAATATTACATTGATATTTAATATTACATTGCTATTTAATATCATATTTTTATTTGATATTACATTGCTATTTACATTGCTATTTAATATTATATTGCTATTTAATATTACATTGCTATTTAATATTACATTTCTATTTAATATTACATTACTATTTAATATTACATTGCTATTAAATATTACATTGCTATTTAATATTACATTTCTATTTAATATTACATTGCTATTTAATATTATATTGCTATTTAATATTACATTGCTATTTAATATTACATTTCTATTTAATATTACATTACTATTTAAAATTATATTGCTATTTAATATTACATTGCTATTAAATATTACATTTTTATTTAATATTACATTGCTATTTAATATCATATTGCTATTTAATATTACATTTATTTTAATATTACATTGCTATTTACATTGCCATTTAATATTACATTGCTATTAATATTATATTTCTATTCAATATCATATTGCTATGTAATATTACATTACTATTAATATTATATTGCTATTAAATATTACATTGCTATTCAATATCATATTGCTATTTAATATTGCATTGCTATGTAATATATTACTATTTAATATTATATCGCTATTTAGTATTATATTGATATTTAATATTATATTTCTATTAAATATTGTATTGCTATGTAATATTATATTGCTATTCAATATCATATTGCTATTTAATATTATATTGCTATTTAATATTACATTGCTATTTAATATTACATTGCTATTTAATGTTACATTCTTATTTAATATTACCTTGCTATTTAATATTACATCGCTATTGAATATTATATAGCTATTTTATATTACATTGCTATTTAATATTATATCGTTATTTAATATTACATTGCTATTCAATATTATATTGCTATTTAATATTACATTGCTATTTAATATTACATTGCTATTTATGCTTTTTGTAGCATGCTAACATTACCAACCGCTGTCTGACGACACTGCGCAACCTGGAGCTCCATCGTCCCTCTGTAAGAAAAGACACCCCATACTATTAGGGACTCTCCACCACTATGACGTGTGGAGAAAATTTCAGGAGGCATCTTTTTTTCATGCCAATATCGTTGGAAGCCATCAGGACCATCTAGATTAAATTTGTTCTCATCAGAAAATAGGACTTTCTTCCACTTCTCAACGTCCCATGTTTGGTATTCATGACCAAACCATAAGCGGTTCACCTTGTGACGTTACAACAACCGAGGAATTTGTGTACACCTTTTATTTACCATGCCTTTTTGTTGTAAGTGTCGTCTGATGGTTACTGGACTGCAATCAGCATCTGTGTCCGCCTTAATTTGCCTAGAAGAAAGTCAATTGTCTTTCACAACAACCCGTCTTATTCTCCTACTCAACGTATGGGAAATATTGGGCGGCCTACCAGTGGATTTTGCTTTTCCATAATTCTCACTGTAAGTTGCAAATCACAGTTTTACTGCGATTTACCTTAGCTGAGATCGCCCGCTGTGACAAACTTTGCTTATAGAAATCTAGAATTCGAGCACGCTCAACTTCGATAAGTTTGCTTTCTTTAGGCATGGTGACACATTTACACAGTGATTGCTAATCTCCAAATGAACTAAAAACATTGGAATTACCATAGATCTAATAATGTATACTCCTGGTCTTATAATTTTGATCAAGTGTAAAATGCCTCATTTTATAAAAATGTAAATTTCTGACTAAAGTGTTTGAAATGTAGCTTTTTGTTTCCATAACCTTTTAGATTGTAGTATTGGTAACCTTAAGTGGGAGGAGTTTAAAATCTATCCTTAAAAAAAGTTTATTTTACAAGATTTTCAGGTGGTCTTAAATTATATATATATATATATATATATATATAAGAGAGAGAAAAATACTTGCACGATTCTTCAAAATTGGTTGTATTCCTCTACTTCTTTCAAGTGTCGACTATACGTAAATACAAAAAGGCTATAATTCTGAATATATTGGGTCAACTACCAAGAAATATGTAGTAATTTCAGCAACCAATGTATCGTATGAGTATAGTAACCCAATACCAAAAAGATGTCATTTAACATCATTATATAAAAATATCAAAGATCACATGAAATCATCATCATCATCATCATCATCATCATCATCATCATCATCATCATATGGGACTGAAACTGCCAGACGTCTCATAATTGACACCTCCTTTATCCCCCCCCCCCCCAAAAAAAAAATACGCATACACATACATGTCTTGGCTGGCACTACACAAAATTGTCATGAATGGTCAAGAAGGGTGGAAAGATTGAGAAGGGAAAGCACTAACCAGACCTCCACTCGAAGAATGCAGAGATTACTGGGACTTTTTGGGAGACTTTTTGCCACTCAAATTTCAAAGAAGACCAATGGTCGGTGCCAGCGAGAAATCAATGGTAAATGGCTGTTGCGCTAACGCAAAATGATTTGCAACGGTTATCGAAAAGAAGTGGAGGGTGCTGAAATCTGGTGAAACTTGTTGTCATTTAGACTCCAGGTTATTGTCAGTGAGAAATCATTGATACTGACTTGTGTGAAAATTTCTATTGCGTAAATAATAATAATAATAATAATAATAATAATAATAATAATAATAATAGTAATAATAATAATAATAATAATCTAAATAAATAAATGCGAAAGTTGGGCCCATTTCTCGCACTAACGTTAAAGACAAAACGCTCTATTTCAAGTTAATTAAACTTAACACAATAGACGCATCATCGTTTTTATATACTGCTTATGTATATGCGATATATGTCGCAAGGTTAACTAATTTACATATTGCTTTTGAAAAAAGACGTTTTATTAATTAACAATTATTTGTTATTGTTTTTTTTATTCAATGGTTGTATAACAAATAGTTCTGTTTCTCAATATTGTTTTATTTCCTATTTTCTGAACAAATATTTAGTATTTGTGTTCAAATGTTCCTTTCTTTTGCGGGGTCGCTTTGATTTTCAATAAGTTCCGATCTATTTCTAAATTGCAAGTGAAAGGGTAAATTGATGACTTCTCTCTTTTCCTTTATTTGCGGTCACATTTAAAAGATAAATAAATGTGTATGGAAATTACCCAAAAGTTAATGTTTATCTATCTGTATGAATAAATGAGAAAGTTTTTGTTTCGTGTTTACAACAACGTTATGAATGAAATATTTATTACTTTAGATTAATGCTTCAATTATTTCAACTAGCAAACGTTGCGAAGCGATAGCGAACCGGCAAAGCCAGTTTGTAGTAATAATTAAGGACGCTTTTGTCGTGGCGGGGTTAGTGTAAAGAAACACTGAAAAGTGTGTTTTGTTATCAGATTGAATTAACGCGATGGTTGAATCAGCGAGTGTTGTCCGTTCTTTATCGCGTTCAGGTGTTGTACGTTGGCAACGGCGGCTTTTCATATTAGCTTCTCGTGTTCATCTTTCTGTAAATAATGACGAGAAGAAAGAGCAAACAAGATTTATGGTCCGTGTTTCAGAGTAACTGTTTATCCTCTTGTCACAATTGGGCTTCGTTTATTAGTTTTAACACTACATTACTTTATTCTCTGTGTATATCTTATATAAATACTAGCAAAACCTACTCGCCCTACGAGCAGCAATTAATCAGAAGGGGGGGGGGGGGGCTATAGGTAGAAAAATATGTTTTTATTCATAGAATTCCATAATTTTAACAAAAAACTTTGGTAAATTGGTAGATTAACACCTTCCCCTAAATCTCTCGCCCTACTTTTTTAGGAGATTACACATGAACACCCTGAAAGACTTGGAGGTAAAGTAAAAAATAAAAAAGAATTTAGAGAAGGCGATCAGTTTCGTATATAAATTTAACGTAAAATGATCCTCTATTTTAACTTATTTAACTCAATTAACTGCTTTTTGATTTTTACACTTAACCCTAAGTTTGACTGCTAAGGTCGTAAAACCACATGTGAAAAAAGGTAGACCCCCCCCCCCCCAAAAAAAAAATGACGCACAGAATTTATCTCCCATAGAAAAAAATGAAAAAATGAACTGCCCTAAAACGCTAGAATAGACCGGAAATGGAGGATCGTTTTATATTAAATGTATATGCGAAACTGATCTCCCTATTCTAAATTATAAAATAATTTTTCCGTCGTTGTTATTTTTTCTTTCCGTCAGGATTTTTTTATGTTCTTCACACGTAATCGCCTAGAAAGAGTAGAATCTCATTTTGGGAGGAGGAGGGAGTGCTAAGGGTGTTATTCTATAATAATACCCAAACTTTTCATAATTTTTATTTACGCCTTAAAAATAAGGTATTCAATTAGCTAATTTTTAAAAAGTTATTTAATTTTTACGGAAAGAAGGAAAACATTTTTAGAATTTAGAGTAGGGAATCAGTTTCATATATACATTTAACGTAAAATGAGAAAACTGATAATAGAAAATATAGGAAATAATTTCTCTCACTTTTAGCAGACATAAAAAAAAGTATTCCCTTATTAACCAGATGTTTTATTTACAGATTCGACAGGGGAGAGATAACAGATTAGTTTATTTTTCTTTTAAAACAAACTTTACTCGGGTATTTGCTATTTAAGTCAGATTTAACTTGCGTATTTGTTTGGTTTTGTAAGTTTTACCTCAATAAGTTTTTTCGTTTTTTCAAGTAAGATTTACCTCGCGTATTACAACCGTGAGATATCAATTGTTGTTGATAAAAAAATTAATTACTATTCCCCAGGGCAGCATCGGGTAGCCTTGCTAGTTTAAAATAATAAACTTTTCATTCATAACTTTGTTGAAAACACGAGACAGAAACAGATTTATTTGTCTTTTAAATGTGACCTAAAGAAAGAAATCAATTTGCCTTTTCACTTCTAATTTAGAAAAATCAAGTCGGCCCTTTTAAAGAAACACAAATACTAAATATTTGTCCAGGAAATAAAACAATATTGCGAAATAAAACAATTTGTTATATTAAAATCGAAACAATCATTGAATTAAAAAAGAACAACAAATAATAGTTAATTAATAAAATAAACTTAAAAAAAAAACAATATGCAAATTAGTTAACTTTGCGAATCTGATATCGCATATACATAAACAGTATATAAACAGGATGATGCGTTTACCGAAAAAGTGGAATTAATTTGAAATCGGATATTTTGACTTTACCATTCGTGGCAGAAATGGCATCATCTGCCGTATATATTCATTTAGATTAGATAATTTCAAACGAATGCATATATACAATTACAAACCAGCATTGCACGGGAATACTTTTTCGCTTGTCTTTTTAAAAGCTGTTGTTTTTTTTTTACTCTTAAAATTATAAATAATCAAAAATTAAGGCCAAAGTTTTAGTATCGTTTATTTATTTATTTATTTTTTTGT
>OY744533.1:49273612-49586112 GCA_963556195.1 Sepiola atlantica | reverse complement strand
TGCTTAAACGAATTAAAGAAATTCGGTTGGATACAAAAAAATAAACTCTTCTAATGGGTTTCGGCCGAGACGAGACAAATGTAAATCCTGCTGTAAATAACCGATTTATAGCATTGCATTAAATTCGATCTTTAAATATCGATCTATTCCATAAAACATCGATTTTTTTCAAGAAAATATGCGAGACTCTACTTAGTTTGAAATAGCAGTTTTATCGCTAAAAGCACATATTAAATGGGGGTAGGTGCCACTCAGAGCAACCTTTCCTGCCTTGACAGAGTACAAAACCGACTTCGAAATCTAGTGGGGGATGTCCTCTTCTTTTCCCTACTGCTTTTTTCTAGCTAGTCCTTCTCTACTGCGTCGTTATTTTCATGGCATGTGTTCGACTGAGCTCTAATGTATGGTTTCTCACTGTAAAACATTCACAATAATCACTGTCAATGATGTTCCTTTCTTCTTCTGTGTAATTAAAACTAAACGGAACTTCCATGAGCAAAGTTTCTTTCCAAGAACTACCCGTCTGTGGAACACAACACCACGAGGCTGCTTTCAAGATGACTACAACATGGTCGTTTTCAAGTTCAATATTAACACATTTTTGGTTAGCTGTCATCTTTAATAATCAAATTTAGCCCAGTTTCGATCCTCGTTACTAATCCGTATGGTGTTGTTTCACGATCCACCTGACAAACTCATTAACCCTCATCCTCGAGTTGCCCTTGAGCCTTGATAAGCGGTTAATCGTTAGTACAGAAAAAACAATCTCATCTTAGATGTGTCTAGGCATCTGTATAAGTGATGCATGTACTCATCGTCTATTTATATTTAAAGTCAATTTACTTATCAATTGTTAAATCAATTCATGTAAGTAAAATCATATCTTCTTTTCCGACCAGTGTATGCGCCGTGTGTTTGTGTTGTACCCCAAGGACTTAGGACAACTTCGTAGATCCAATCAAAACCAGACTGTGCTTATCACATTAATTCTGAAATGTATTAACAACTTCAATACATCTTAAAACAGGAATGATTTATTCAATCGGTCGTAACTTCATCGTCTAATGCTGCAAAGTCAGGGTGACAGAGATAGATAGAAAGAGAAAATACTTATTTTATGAGCACATACTTAGTTATTTTAACGCCTGTCAGACCATCTTAAAACGCTTCTTCTCGATCCAAGTTTCCATACCAGACTCCCCGATTGCAATCACTTGTCTGACATCATTTCTGTCAAAGTTATATCGCTTCTTATTCTCACGAGCCCAACTTATTTCCTGGCAGGTCAACCTCGTAATCTCATCGTAACCTCTACTGTCTAGAATATATCATGTTTACACATAAGGCTAGATCCACCCGAACAAATATATTTTAGATGATATTTATACTAGCTAAGGTACCCACTTATATGTAACACTATGGTACACCAGATTACCAGATCTGTAAATACACACATATTCTGCTTGGCTTTATTTTTCCCTGTTCTAAACTTATTTCTACTGGACTAAACATTTCAGTCAATAACAGGCTGCCCAAGGCACAATTATCGATTTTTTGTGGATGTATTTGAACAAGTTCAACGAACGGGGCTAGTTTTTGTACTTGCAAAGTTGCCGCTCGGTGTCAATTTTCATTATTAGCAATAACGAGTTATTGAGTGGATGTCATTGACAATATATGTATCTACTTGCAGAGGCGGGCTGGAAGTTCAAAAAAGGCCCGAAGGAAGATCTAAAATCGGTCTCATAATGTCGAGAATGATTCTGGCAAGAACAGATGAAGAGAGAAGGTCGCGTTTTCTAAGCTACTGAGAGAATATTTGAACGTAAACAATTATCGAGATATTTTGAGGTAAAGGTTACTTTCGACTTCGTGAAATATCTTCAATTATTTAAGTTGGAAATTAGTTCTGTTGTGAAGAAACTATTAACACCCCCTTTCCTTATACAATGAACTATCCCGAATAGCATATCAACGACGAAGATCTTAACATCGAAGGGTACGACGGTAGTACGAGTACAGTCGGACTGTTCTCCGTATACATTACACGCCAGTTCCACAACTTATAACTACTTATTGTGTTGTTCATTTACAGTAAAAATTATTTTATATTTGCATGCTGGCCGTTTGAGTTATTATTAAATGTCTTCAGATATATAATAAAATTTAAAAAATAAATATCTGCATACTCTATAAAGCTTCGCCACATGCTTGAAAACAGAACTTCCGCCCAGGGGACGACTGTTCAACTTTGATCACATGTGTGGTTTGGCAGGTTATACAGAGTACTTTCTAACGGTATACGGCATAATCACGTTTACACGTCGGTTCTCGTTAAATAACCGAAGTTGAGCGACGTTGAGCCTGGTCAATATCAGATGGGTGACCATTTGGGAATACCAAGAGCTGTATGGATGTGGGAGGACGTCGACATCTCACTGCAAGAACGGAAAAAGAAAATAACGTCATATACTCTAACCGGAATATACATACGACTGGGACAGCTTGTGAATTTAATATTCCCTTGAAACTTCCAACTTATGAGGAAGCCTGCTCAACTTGCCTAGGTGGAATGCCGCTTTGTTTCGTTTTGATTTTACTTGCCAAAGACATATGCAGGGACGTGTCGCCGTTCTCCCACAAAATGTGACCCATTTGGTACTGGCCAGACTCAACGTTGCTTAACTTCCGTAATCAATTAAGAACCGGTGTTTCAACGTGAGTATGCCTTCAGATAACATTACAAAGAGTTCAAAATAACTTTTTTTATATAAATTCTTAATTTGTGATGTGTATGTTGTTATAAACATCACATTCATCGTCAAATGAAAACTTACTATTCAACCGGTATAACATTTTGTAAAATCTCAAACCGATTACGTTTCCTAAAATTAATTTCATTTTAAACCTTTTTTTTTTTAATTATTTGATGAAATTCACATCTTTTAACAAAATACACATTATAAATTATGAATTTATTAGCTGACTCTGCCGGCTCGTTATCGCTTCGCAAAGTTCACTACTTGAAACATTAATTTGAAATAATAAACATTTCATTGAAAACTTTGTTATAAACACGAAATAAAACAATTCTCATTTATTCATATAAACATTAACATCTTAGTAATTTCGATACAAATCTATTAATCTTTTAAATGTGACCGTAAAGAAAGAAAAAGAAAAAAGAAAGCAATTACCTTTTTGACTTGCAATTTACAAATAGATCGCAACTTTTTTAAATCAAGACAGTCTCTTTAGAGTAAAAGAACATTTTAACACAAATCCTAATTAATTTTCAGAAAATAAAACAATATTGCGAAACAGAACTATTTGTTATATTAAAATGAAAACAATTATTGAATTAAAAACAAATAAAAGTTAACTAAGAAAATGTCCTTTTTCAAAAGCAATATGCAAATTAGTTAACCTTGCGACTGATATCGCATGCACATAAGCAGTATATTAAAATATGATGCGTATTTTCTGTAAAGTTTAATTAACTTTAAATAGAGCGTTTTGATTTTACTGTTAGTGCGAGAAATTGACCCAACTTTCAATCTTATTCATTTAGATTTTTAAAATAAATCGTTTTGAATTAAATTAAATGATTTCAATTTCTTGAAAAAAAGAATTACGACGTCGAAAGTAACCTTTACACAATTTGATACCATATTGGTACATAGAAGAAGGAGATATCCTGCAGCGTCACAATGAAAATGTATGAAACAAATAATATAAACAACTATTTAGGAATAAGTGTCTTAATAACTCCTAAGGCCGCTTGTTTTTCGAAAAAATACTAAATCTATTAATTTTTTATTCCGGTAATCGAGAATGTTAGAGAAATGGTTCGGAATCGCCAATCAAAAAGCCTCCGACAAAACCGAGAAAGTGTAAGTAGAGGAAGCGTCTCTTGCTTAGATTTAACATGTACAGTATTTTGCGTACAATAGCAATATTGAAATATGAAATAACTTTTCTACCAACTTATCTGTTCTATAAAAAAAGGTCGTCCCGCTGTAAGTGAGTGGCAGTGGTAGTAGATCTGAGTATGGGTGAAAATTCCTCTGACTTCTTGTATGGATGAGTACCTTAAGAGAAAAATATTATGCAGGACTAAATATATAATGTAGAAAAAACGAAACGAACTTTTAGTTTCTGAAAAAAACGTATCAGTTATTGGCCTACATTTATGTCGAAGCAGATTTGTATATGCAGCTTTTGGGCAGAAAGATATACCGGTCGACAATATCGAGGAAAACCTCACTTTGCTTTATATAAATGAAAATTCGCTTTCCTTTTCAGATACTTTTCTCATAATTATTTTTACTAAAGGGACCCCTTGGAAATTCCACGGTTGCGTTCTTCATCTCTCTGTATAAACATAAATTCGTATGAATCAGCATAGTGCGACTTTTTTGACGGGCTAAATTGTGGTATTGATATTAGTTTCTTCGATTCTCTTTTTAGGATAGGGTTCTTGCATGAGGAGCCGGGTGAAGGTTGCCAACATCCACATGTTAATCCGATGCTATGGAACCGACTGGATTCGAACTTAGCACACCCAGGTCGTCAGTGCGCGTCGTTAATCATTTCACTACTGCCACCTCCTATTTATCGGTATAATTTACTGTTAATCCTAATATATATCTTGAAATAATACATGTACTTAAAGTTTAATAATATACAGAAAAATATTGGGGTTTTTTTTCGTGAAAGCAAATGTCATATTCAGGTAAAATTTTAATAAATAAAACGAATGTGTCATTTATTTGTTTATTTAAAATTATAAGACTTAGATGAGTATTAAAATGGCATAAAAGTTAAGGATGCAAATAGTAGTTTTTAAAGTGAAAACGGGACGATAGAATTCGATTTTGGAACAATTCATTTTATAATGAATTAAGTCAGAAAGATTCACCTGATAACACCAGTACATTTTCTATTATGTTTTGCATTGCATTTCAATTTGACAGTCAGATAATCTCATTAAAATAAATGAGCGTGGAAGGTGATAACGCACGTACGAACAGTAATCAAGGGAGGCGCGAGAGCGCTCTATCGGTTAATAGACTTCACGAATGGCCTATGCTGGAAATCTCATTTCTTTGATCAATCATAACTCAAAGACAAATAAACCAAATTAGTTAAAACTTTGCACAAAATTTTTATTTGATAGGTTCTATAAGTGTGTAGAATTTCAGCATCATTAGTATAGGCAACCCAGAGAACCAGAAAGTTCAATCATGAAATCATGTTATCTGTGTGTACGTACGTACGTACGTACGTATGTGCCACCCTGTATCTTATCAACTATTTGATGGATTCAACTGATTTTTGGCAGAGATGGAGGTCTTAGGGTTTAGTTGATGGCATTTTAATTTCAGTTTACCATATACCTTAGTTTTCCAGAAAATTCCAAAAAACCTTATGAGAAGGCATTGTATTGAAGCATAACCTTTACAAAAGTAGTGACATTCCATGAAAAATGCCAGTATACTGAAATCATATGCCCTTAATAGGGTTAAGATGAAAATTCATATACACTAAATGTACAAAAGCAAGGAAATTCCCAAATGTTTACACTTTTATTGTCATTAAGGGTATGACTACATATCAACCAAACCATTTCATTATCACATCACTACAGTATAAATCTCTATGCATGAGTGGATGAAGTGTGTGCGGTGCGCTGAAATTCCTACCAGTAAAATACATAGCCCTGTTGTGCTCGCATACCCTTAATGACAATAAAAGTGTAAAAATTTGGGAATTTCCTTGCTATCGTACATTTAGTGTATATGAATTTTCATCTTAACCATATTAAGGGCATATGATTTCAGTATACTGGCATTTATCATGGAATTGTCTTAGCGTGTTATTATTTTTACTGGCGGGACCCTTGGAAATTCCACAGTTCTATCCTTCATCTATTGTATATTGCTGCCGTGCTTTAAAATATTTCCACGCAGACCCCACCATATTATTGCACCACATTTTTTCAAACTGAAACACATGTATGTAATTACTCTGGTTAATGTAGTTCCAGAATATATTTGGTTACGAGGGTTTATCTCCAAAACCCTTGTAGGAGTTTGTTAAATATTTCCTTTCTATGGACGTCCAGCGCGAACGCAGATCCAACGATACCTTCGTTGGACAGAAAATATATGTATTGTATTGCATTTTGATCCTAGCTCGACAATATAATTTGAAAGATTTGTTTAGCAAAGTTCACGTAGACAATATATCCAATTTCCTGAAAACTACAGGAGTTTACAAGAAAATTTGAGAAACACAAAAATCTCTTGACTCATCTCCCAAATATTCCTACCACTATGCGTTTGATGAAAAAAAAATAATTAAAAGAACATACGACCTAATTCTAATGCAAATTACCTGCACATGAGAATCTACGAAAAATAACCTTTCATAGCATTAAATGATCTTACAGGATCGATGTGCCGTTAAAGACGAACCAACGAGTCAGCCAACCTAGCTCGAAGACTAAGAAAGTGTAGTTTAGTTCGAGTTTAACATTTTACACCAAAGCGACATCAGATTATTTTGTTTTCATTATTTTTGTTTTCATTGAATCTTCGGTGATAGGGTGACCCCGTCTTTTAAAAAAGGGAGGAGGGTGATAACGTATGTACGAACATAAAATTGCCTTAGCGTATTATTATTATATAGATTCTTCTCTTTTTCATTTAATTCTTCTTCTTCCGTTTGAAATCTACTTTCCTATTAGTAACTGCTACGTTATTTTAAATCTCTATACACGCGTGTTTGTGTGTGAGTCGCACGTCTCTTTCTGTACCTGATATATCAATGATTCTCGTTGTTGAAATTCCAATTAGCAATTATTCTTGTGTTCTTCGAAATGGTAAGCCACAAATTGTGTTTCATCGGCACGAAATGCTAATCTCTCACCATACTAACCAATCTACATACGTGGCATTGCGGCAAATGTCTCCAGAATGGTTGTCGCCGTCGAAGTCTAGAAACGGGCAGTTAGAGTTAAGAATTGGAATTATGGGATTGAATTAATTCCTAAATGCTTCCCAGAATAGTCTATCGGGGCAATCTGTTCAATTTGGGATAATTACTTGTCGAAATTAAAGAATGGGCATTGCCGAAACTCACGAGCAAATATACATAGATATAATGTCAGGGTACTTGTACAGTTTGTGGCCGATGCTAAAACCTACCTTTTGTCGGTATCTACCGGCTGTATACGTAAACAGCCGGAAGCTGGCGAAGCGCTTAGCCAGTCAGATTGAAAGACAACAGGCGAAAATTTTCACTTGTGATTGAGTAAATCGTAAAATTCGTCTGCGCTAATACCAACAGAAAATCTGCCAAATTTAGGAAAATGAAAAAAAAAATTCTCGGAAAAAAAAATCAAACTATTTTGTTCACCCTAACCCTAACCCTAAACCTTAACCCTGAAAAAAATGTAAAATAAAACTGTTGTTTTTTTTTTCACTCTAACCCTAAACTAATCGGTCTGGTTCAAAAGCTGTAACAGTACAAAAGGCCAAGAGCCAGTCGAGGATTAATGAGACGGAAATGATTGCCAGCCGAAAGATGAGGAACACTATGGAGTATTTACATTGATCATTGAGAATTTGTTGACATTGGATTTGAATACGATCAAGTTGTAATCAACAGGAGTATGTCCTACGGTAACATGTTTCACCAGCGGGAAGACTTTGCAAAGAAACTCTGTCCATGGAAATTCTGCCTGACACTAGACACATGGAGGGAGTATGAAACATCTTTTTCCATCGTGGTATCAATACGAGTTCTTGTTGTGAATGTCTTACAAGGAGGAACAAAAGACTGGAGCTCAGTCGAGCAACTTTCATGCAAATAACGGTAGAATAGACAGAGGTTAGCAACGTCTCTTTAAGCGACTAATAAGTGGTGTTAGCTCAGTATATATTTTTTTTAATGTGACAATATTTGTCCGTGCGTAAGGGAATAGGTGAACCTGAATGTTGTATTTGCATCAGATTAGGATGAGCATAGCATGTTTTTGTACTTTTTATTACCTAAACAAACATATAATAAAAATACATATAATAAACAGCCTATCTGAAAGTGTCAGTTATTTTAACGCCACTCTCGTCTAGCAAACTTCTTTGGGGCACACGCGATGTAACAGACGCAATTTATGATCTCCACTTACACGGCATGTCACCAACAACCAGCAGAAGAACTGCAGTCGAATACAAAAAAAGAAAACTGTATTATGATATCCTTTTACCGATGATAGATTGGACTATGAAAGAATAGACCCACCGTAAGAGAAGATACGGGACGAGTTTTATATGAAAACAGTAGATTCTAATATAAAAAAAAACAATGTCATTTGAAAACGAGATTGACAAATTTGTTGCGCTTGTAGTCCATTCTTGACAACTGGCGGGACGTATTATCATTGAAGCTAAAAAACAGCACGTGTTATTACTTCTTTTTCTTACTGGGCGATTAGTCATATTCCTCAAACGACACCTTGTTGCGATTTAACAATTTATTTTCTCCGACGCACGATGGAATATGCATTTGGACACTGACATGGAAAACGAAGGGACTCTTGTCGAAATGGTGTTTACCTTACTCAACAGCGCTAGCATATACACACCGTTTACCGAACACTCTTGCACACAAGTTAGTGCATACACTCTCTCACTAACATAACATGCACGCTTATATACGCACATACATCTTCATGTCTGCTCAATTTCTTTGTTAACGCACAAGGCAACAGCCGAAACAAACATGCGTACTTAATTTCTCCTTACACGAAAAACAACTTATTCTCTCGGGAACATTCTTTAGATACTTTGAACTCTTGATTGTCTTAATAAGTTGTCGAATAAAATTAATTAATTTTGTATGGATAGAGTTTATCATTCTTTCCGGTGATAATGTTCTATCAGCAACAATATGGTAGAATCCAACCCCCTTACGCAATGTGATACTATTTGCCTCCCTTCAACCGTGAGAAGATGTGACACAAGGTCGAAAGGTGAAGATTGAAAAGCCAGCGCACAAGAAGCGTGTTCAATTTGGCCCAAACCAAATACCGGAGTATTCTCGTCGGCATTCCCCGGTGGCGGTTCCTCGGGCGATTAGCAATAAACTAAACCTTACTCTAAGAGAGAAGGTAAAGCTTGGGAAAGTTGACCTCCTACAGGGGCGGGCAACCTTTTCAGAGTGATGGCCAGATGATACGTTTGGAAGGAGATCGCGGACCGGAGTGAAAAACGAAATCTCAGAATTACTATATTTTGTTTACATGTACAAAAATTACATTGAACACTCTACAAATCAATGAGACTGCTGGTGCTGTTTGCCATGAAAAGGTATTTCCATGTCTGGCTCGATGGTTGAGGTAGACAACAGAATAATGTCATTGAGGTGGCGGTCCGAGAGTTGGGAGCGAAGGTGAGACTTCGTGTACTTCATTTTCAAAATGATATGAGTTTTACTGAGAGGTCCGCGGGCCGGATTGCAATAATAAAGCCTAGCAGGGTGGCAGACCGGACGTTAAGCCTTTGCGGGCCGGAAGTGGCCCGCGGGCCGGAGGTTGCCCGCCCCTGTCCTAGAAACTGCACAGAACCGTACCTCAGCCCGACAGAAGCAAGGTCGCCAACTCGAAAATAGTCCAGACTTTGTCGGAATGATTGTCAAGGACGTATTCTCGACTGGTATGAACATCACTAAATTAAATTGATGCCCTTATTGAAATCTTGTAGAGGAGGAAGGTGTGGGAAAAGTAGTAGTAGTAGTAGTAGTAGTAGTAGTAGTAGTAGTAGTAGTAGTAGTAGTAATAGTAGTAGTAGTAGTAGTAGTAGTAGTAGTAGTAGTAGTAGTAGTAGAAAAAGAAGAAGAAATATCTACCTCTTTGGGAGGGGAGCTGATTGCAGCAACATCGGATGTGGATGTGTAAAAATAATGTTAAAAACGGTATTTTCCACATAAGGTTAGATTAAGCAGAGAAGTGAAAAATTCCATTAGAAGTTAAAAGAGTAGAAATAGGGATATGTGTCAGGATATGACGTTGTGCACAGAATGTCCGAAGTGACACGTTGTGATGAAGGTAGCCAAATCTTCCTTTTTGACATGGAATCGGATTTGATTCGGACGCCTTTTTTTAGGCTTTGTCTCCATTCACTTAACCGCCGGAAGGAGATGGGAAACTTACGCAATGTGTAATTTTGCAATTCTGTAAAAGAATAAAGCATCAAAGAGCATGACGCCATTGAACAAATAAGTTGTTGGCATTTTTTATTATATGTTACCTTACTACAAAAGCAAAGAAACGAGGAAAAAGATACTGGCTTTACTTTATATATTAGATGTTACATGATACTATTAAGGATATCACCAGATTTCCGCCTCTATATTAAACTTCTGCAACAGATAAAACGCTTACTATTTTGACGTTAAGCTATTTTCTTTGCTACGCCTTTCCAAACGTCAGAATAGTGAGCGTTTCGATGTTGCCGAAGTTTCATACAGAGGCAATTAATATGGCGACAGCCGTAATAGTTTAATGCAAGAAGTCACATTCTAAATGTAAATACAAAAATACTTTCCTTTTTATGAAAATGCGAATGTCTGCTGTTATATCTTCTTTGCAACTATGACAACAGCTTAACAACGGCGGGAAATAAGAGAAAGAAAGAGAGACGTCACTATCCATTGAGTCAATTACTTACAACGTGTCGACAATACGAGCAGCTGTTTTCTGCCAGCGAAAAGATGGCGGACAATCGGTTTGGACTGAAAGGATTCCCCTTCTTGTGTGTATCCGTCTGTCTCAGGAGACATTGTTATTTAGCGCCTCGAGTTAGTTCGTTGCTGAATTGCAGTGTCTGCTGTGTGCAAGCCTATTTTGGATCGGCCGTCTCTGTTGCATTTGCTACAGATGTAAGTGGTGTCTGGTTGCGAGAGCTCTGTTGCAACCCTCTGCCATCTGTGTTCTCTCCTCTCCACCATTACTGGTCTCTCCTCTCTTCACTCCTCTTAGAGCATGCCTTTACAACTCTTCTCCGGGAGCTCAGGTCTTCAGCCACGGACTCCCATCTTGTTGGATCGATACGACCCGCCCTCATGTCTCGCTCGCAGGTATCCTTATAGCATATGAGGTTTTTCTGTTGGTCTGGAGCCAGTTGCGAGTTCGCAATAAAGAATACTCATTCAATCATTCTTTACTCGGAACAGACTAGACTCGTTAAATTCATTTTAAATAAATCTCGGCGAAGACTTCTTGGATCGGCACTTATTATAAACTCTAACACAATTAAACAACGTAATTGCTTCTACAATTTATCTCCTTTAATCAGCAAACTTATTATATCCGAACAGAACTTGAATTTAGATCCAGGCGAGCTATTTTACACTACACCCCCAACAAAACTTGGCACATATTATCGATAAAATAAATGAATAACAGAAAACAAAATAAAAATAAATAAATAACACCCATTTTATTTCATAAACATATCACGAAAAACGAACAAAACCATTCTTTTCACGCAATAGTCGCACCACATTTTCTGAATTTTAACGAATATATTTTTGTTTTGAAAAAAAAAACACTCATTCTATTTCATAAACGCAGTACTCATATTAAATCCTAACAGCTATGTTTCGAGCGAAAAAAAAAAACAAAAACATTCTTTTCACGCCACAAACGAACCAGACCTTTTCAAATATTTGTACGCGTGTTTTATTTCTTCAAAACAATCATCCCGAGGAAGTCTTAAAATAAAGACGAAACGTGGATGAATACATAATGATTTTGGGTTTCCTTTTATCATTTTCCATTATGTTGGAATATTATTTCCATTTTTTATCAATATTTATATACAGATCAAATTCTGTGACATAGTTCCCAAAAGTTCATGTTTATTTTTTTATTATTATTACGTTCAACGCTATTGCTTGTATAATAGAAGCAAAAGTTGGTTAGGAATGTAAATGGCATGTCCTACGGGCCAGGTGACTACTCTGTAGTAACAAATGTTTAGCATTAAGACAATCATCCTGTGACAACCACGTCGACAGAACGGAAAATCGTAAGAAACAAAACGGTTTAATTAGTTAATTGAAGATTGAGAAGAGGGTTACGTGCAAGAACGTTCATAATCTAGTCACATCTCTCTCTCTCTCTCTCTCTCTCTCTCTCTCTCTCTCTCTCTCTCTCTCTCTCTCTCTCTCTCTCTGATTGTGCTATTTATTTTTAAATTGTAAACTACGGCAATGTTTTATTTTTGCTTTTAAATAACGAGAAATACAATCACGTCTTTTATTCAAGTGCGGATTATTGTATGTGACACAAAAATCAAATGTGACACATTTATTTTACTAATGTATCACCGCTTATCAAGGCCCAAAAGTAACTCGATGATAAGGGTTAATGAGATTGTCGACTTGCGATGAACAATAACTTGAGAGGATTGGAAACGATAGGTGAAATAGAGTTTGATTATTTAGGTGGACGTCTCGACAAGGGTTTGCTAACATTGGACTTGAAAATGACCATGCTTTAATCAGTTGGGAAGCATCCCTGCGGCATTGTTTTCCACGTATGGGGAGTTCTTGGAAAGAAACTTGGTTCGTGGAAGTTCCGTTTAGTTTTGCTTTTCATTTTTAAGTATGTCTTAGTTTTTTTTTTCAAAATATTTTTCTTCCAATTTAAAGTAACTATGTGTGCATGTATACAGATTTACGTCCTTTTTTAAGATGGCGTCCATCAGAAAATAATTCCGCCCTGTACAAAGTATTTTCTGGAATAAATTAAATCGAATTACATTTTATTCTTCTTTGCAACATACTATAACGATCCACAAGAAATACTGTCTCACCAGAATCGATATTGATTTTGTAGGGGAAAAGCTATCGATCACAAAGAACGATAAAGAGTCTGACTTTACTTTATATGTTAGATAAGTAAAGGAACACGATCACATTATCAGTAGTTTGTCTCTTAGTCTCATAAAATGCTGAGCTGTTGCTCATAGAGAATCTCTTGACAGCAAACCCTCCATCTGATATGAATATTAGATTTCCTCTATGACTGCGACTAGTCGCTTTCGTTGAGATAATATGCCTAAGCGCACCCCAATGCTCTTTTCCTGTAGGTATTGTACCATGGGGACGTACATCTTTTTTCACATGGCGAAATTTGAAAAATGCGGCGTTTCATTTCTTTATCAAGATAATGTTCGGATAATGACAATGAAAGAAAAACACAAAACTCGAACGTAATCGTCTTATGAGAAAATATATCTGGTGAATACACGTGTGAAATCCGTAAAATCCATTAACAAAGTAACACGACTACGACTATTATCATAAATGTTGTCGAATAAACTTATCCTTCACTTAACTCTCTTACCCTCACACGTCATTTGCTGAAAACCTCGACCGAATAAGTAAATAAAAAATAATATATTCGGTAATACCTGATGTGGTATTCGCTCTGGACGAGATGAGCCAGCTTCCACCGAAGAAGGAAGTTTCTAGAGAATATCAAACCGCATGTATATCTCGGTCAGAGGAGATGACATACAGCGCCTAGTATTCTCAAATTGTAACCCATCTGGCACTGACTAGGCTTAACGTCGCTTAACTTCGATGATCTAACGAAAAACGATGTGTCAACGTAATTATGCCGTATACCCTGAATACCATTTCTAAATATGTTCTGGGTAAATCACTCTCCACCATATTTTATCGGCTTCATCAGTAAAAATTGAATCCCTTCTACTTCTACTTCAAATCACTTTCATGTGTTGCTATCTAAATAGTATGTACCGAATTAAAACCCTTTTCCTTCTGTCGCTTATGGTGTCAAGGGAAACGGACTTAGCTATTTATCAGTTTTATAGTAACATCGGGATGTATTTTGAATCACACTATTAATAAGAGAAAATAATATCTTTAGTGAGACGACTTGAGTTATAATTGAACTCAAAACTTGACCTGCAAAATTTTATTAAAACCAATGAAAAAATGATAACTAGTTCCTGCTTCTTTTCTCGCCACCCCTGGCCTAGACAAAGCTAAATCGATCCGCTCTCAGCCGTCGGGTCAACCCCAATCTAAGTAATCGCTGTTGGCAAGAGTCATAATCCAAGGCAAATGTTTTCTGTCAATCCGATTCGAAAGTGAAGGAAAATTACTATTCTCTGAGTCGACATTTATGAGGTCGTTAGATTCCTGCGCGTACTAAGAATTACAGGGTTTGAATAAGGGATTGTCGCCAAAGCCGAGGTTGTCGTATAGACGGTTTTTAATGGTACTAAAATCGGGTCGTAGACATAATAAAAATCTGGAATGGTCATACCACAAAAGAAAAAGAGAATGGATTTTATGAGTTCACGAGCCGAATTCTAATGACAGGGAATTTCAATGTCGAATTATTTATGTTTCTTTTTCAATTGAATATAAAAGATATTAATGATTTATTCATACACTTTTGACGATCGAAAACACTGTGAAACTGCAGTACAGTCATCATTATTGTTATAAATCTCTTTCTGAAAAGATATCGAACCTTTTGTGTAAGCATTGTCTGCTCTCTTGATACATCTCTTTTTCAATTTTGATAAACTGATTTTAGTGTTATTATATGCAAACTGTCTTCACCAGCCATTGCCCGGGAATATTTTTCCTTTTTTTCCTTTCTTTTACTAAATTATTTTTTTCATTTTCCGTTTCAGGAACCTCAGTTTAATTTTGTGTGGTCGTCGTTCAACTATTGTCGTAAACATGTTACCGGATTTTACCGAGCCAATATCGGCAGCCATTGAGGTTGATCTATATAAGTACCGAAAACAGGTTTAAATAATTTACATGACTGAAATAGGATTAAACCGAAGGAAAAAAATCATTACCTCAATTTTTTTGTATTTACTTGATAAGAAGACTTTACTGAGTAGTCGGTATTGCTGCAATGAAATAAATAATTATTTTCTTTTTGTTATTTTTACTCTTTCTGGTTCAATTATTTGGCGTAAAAATACAACATTTTTTGCATGTGTGCAATTCAAGTAGGAGGGGTTTCTTTGTTTACATTGGAAAATTGGAAAAGTAGTTCATTTAATATCAATAATTGTTCGGATTAACATTTTTAATCAGTTTAAAAAATAAAACATTTGCGGATAATGAAGATTGATTAGCCGATGAAAACGTGCCTCATACTAATGCATACAAAGAATTTCTCTTATTATAGTCCAATCAATCTAGATGATTTTTTGGCTGAACCTCAAATAAATTGCTAACAAAGGTTTTTAACTTGGATATTAGGCATGAATAAACTCTCTTTCAGATAAAAAAATGTTTACCAAAATTAGCCTTGCGGAAATGGGTCAACGGGCGCCATCTTTAAAGATTGCCACCGATTCTAGCTTCCCCTCTCACAACTCAATGTCTGTAAATTCATCTTCAAAAATACCAAATGTAGCAATGTGAAATTGGATAAAACCAACAGTTTTCATAAAGTTAAGTATAATTATAACTTCTTATGCCTTATTTTTGTGTCTTTTGATGTATTACTGCAGGAGCTTAATATTCTGCCATATTCTAATTTCAGGTTGGCCAAAGTGAAGTACCGATAATTATGGATGCTGACAAGTGTGCTATTTACAACAATGAACTGTCTAGTAATGAAGAAACATTCATCGTCAGCCAGAAGGGCATTGATTCCATTAATAGAGCTTCTGAACAACGTGGAGAGACGATCATAATTCATATTGCTCAACGTCTTCACAAGAAATTCAGACAGTGTTGGATCAACCCCAAATACATAGAAATTGACCGTAAAAACGGGTCCACCCATGATGAAATGCTATCCCGTGTAAGCCGCTCTTTGTGTGTGTTTAACTTTAAGGAACATTGTCTTTTTTGTGGTTCTGGAGTAAAATCTGATAGAAAGAAAAGAGGTGTTCATGTTTCCCATGTAGAAACTATTGAGTTTAAGGACAGAGTGTTAAAAGTTTGTGAGAAAGTTCGAAAAAATGATGGCTGGGCATCCACTGTTAAAGTTAGAATAGGTTATGTAGCTGACCTTGTTTCAGAAGAAGCACGTTATCACAGAACATGTTTTGTCAACTTTGATTCCAATAAAAACATTCCTAAGGCATTTTCTTCTGCTGATACTTCTAAGAAACAAAACCTTGGTAGGCCAGAGGATTCAGAGAGAAAGCAGGCATTTCTGGAAGTTGCTAAATATGTGCAGCAAAATGACGAGGAGAAACTCACCATTGTCGATCTTGTAAAAAAATGGAGGAAATTCTTGAGGACCATACCGTCTCTCATACATGAAATCTCGATTGTTAAAACATTTCAAAGACAAAATCATTGTGACTGAAATTAATGGGAAACATAATGTTTTTACATTCTTAAGTACAGCAAAATGTATTCTCCATGAATTCTATGCACAGAACCGCTCAACAGACAATTCAGAATCAGAGGCCATTAGAATCATAGAGACGGCAGCCAAGTTTATCAAGAATGACATTAAAGGTATCCAGACAAGTTCAGAATATTACCCGTCTAAGAATGATCTTAAACAGGATGCAATTCTTGAATATGTTCCTAAAACATTGTTGATCTTTCTCAGGAAGATATTTGCAGGCAAAGACAATGATTTGAAACTTGCATCAGTTGGTCAAGCGATAATGTAGGCTGCTAGACCCAGAGTTCTCCTTGCATCTTGCGGTTTGGTTTAGCAGTGGAAATGCATGACCAATTTAGATTGAGGTTCTTAATTGACACTCTGAATAAGCATGGCTTCTCTTCATCTTACTCAGAAGTCCAGAAATTCGAAAGAAGTGGACCATAATGTAAAGAGTATTGATGGATTCAACACATTCCTCATAGCATATTTTATGCCCGGGAAAGTTAAAGCAAAACCAGTTCCAAGGATTCAGGTCCTTTCAGAAGATATAATAAGGGTTGGAAGGATCAACATCAAGTACCTAGATTCACAGCACACCAACAAACCACCAATGACATTTAAAGAGCTCCAACCCAAAAAAGTTGTCGATTCCACTGCTAATGTTGACATCCTTTGGGAGGTTTCACTAATGTTACATCTGTCGAGACCCGCATGGTCAGGCCTCATGCAGTCAGTGCACAAAGGAACATATCCTGGGAAATCAGCCACAGTTTTTTGCCAATGATCGACATGGACCCTGGTAACCTAACCTGTGTGTACTCAACGTTATATTACATTAGTGATTTAGCCAGGAAAAATAACATTACACCAATTCTAACATTCAATCAACCACTTTGGTACAAAGCAATGATGATAATCGAGTCACAGCCTAGTTCCAGTCCCCTGAAATCATTTGTCTTGCGACTTGGTGGGCTCCATACACAGATGAGCTTTCTGGGGTCAATTGGTCATTTGATGACAGGTTCTGGATTGCAAGAACTTTTTGAACTTGTGTATGCTGAAAACACAGTCAAGCACATGCTAAGTGGCAAAGCAATTACAAGAGCCATTCGTGCTCACTTCTTAGTTGATGCTGCTCTGAATGCTATTTTGTTAGCGAAAGCCTATGATTTGCCAGTTTCACATGTCACTGAGGATGATCAACCCAACACTGATGCAGAAGAGTCATTTACTCAACATGAAGACCTGAAGGAAGCTCAGGGGCTATTGAAAGGTCTCCTTGATGGGACTGAGACATTGAATAATGTTCTGTCCTCAGAGTCTATGACCAGGATTGCCCAGAGAATCAACCATGTGAAGGATGCAATGGTTGACCAGCGAGCAGCAAAATTGTGGATTTAATACCTTGATATGGTGAATATCCTGCAATTTTTTATCAAGGCAGAGCGCACCGGGAACTGGGAAAAGTCCCACATTTGATGAGATCTGTGCCCAATATCGCAGATATGTCACAACTAGATATGTAAATGATAGGTATGAAAGTGGTCCATCCATTAAAGACGCGACTCACCAACGCCGAGCAGGGGGTTCTGTTGGTGTTAATGTGTCACTGACCCCTTTAATGGTGTTCAAATTAAAAAAGGATATTTTCCTAGTTAATCAAGAAAACAAACAATTGTTCATCAACTTGCTGGGACATAGTTTGGAGGAAGCAGGTTGTAAAGTAGTCCATGCATCTGGAGACGCTGACGTATTGATTGTGAAGACTGCTCTAGAACTGGCACAGACAGGAGAAACCATTTTGATAGCAGATGACACTGACCTATTGGTCCTTCTATGTTATCATGCCAATAGAAATGATGGTTACAACATCTTCTTCACGCCACAACCAAAGGATAGTGCAAAAAGTGTGAAAGTCTGGAACATCAAAGAGATGAGGAATCTTTGGGAAATGTGGTCCGTTCCAACATTCTTTTCATCCATGCACTACTGGGTTGTGATTCTACATCCAGTGTTTATGGAATTGGGAAGGCAGCATCTCTTGAAAGGGGATGAACAATAGAAACTTCCTCAAACTGGCAGAAGTGTTTCGCAAGGATAGCAGTGCAGAAGAGGTTATTGAAGATGGGGAGAAGGCTTTAGTGTGCCTGTACAATGGTAATGATTGGGAAAACATCAATCATCACCGACTGAGGCGCTTTAAGGAAAAGGTTGCAAAAAGCTCGAAGTATGTTGAGGCCAAATCATTGCTACTAACAAGAAAAGCTACGAAATTCCACAGCCTTCGAGTTTACTTCCAAATTCAGGAATGTATATGTAGAAACCAGCTAAAATCTGACGAGTGAGGATGGAAACTTTCAGATGGTAAATTACAACCAATCAAGACTGACTTGCCAGCTGGTCCTGTAAATTTGTTAGCTATAATTAGGTGTAACTGTACTTCAGAGTGTACTACAGCAAGATGCAGTTGCAGGAAACATGGCATTGACTGTTCAAACTTGTGTGGTAATTGCAAAGGCCTCCACTGCAGCAACTCACCACAGCCAGATCTTGATGATGATGAAGTTACCTTTGACTAGTTCTTGACAAGAAACGTTTTTTGGTCCGTTCCTGAACTTGTTCTGTGGTGGTTATGCAAGAGCCTTGCCCCAGCATTCGACCAACTGACCATTCCTTTATTGTAAATTGTACTTATTTTGTACCTATTTTTTATGAAATGTCAGGAATTAATGTGACAATTGTTGCCTTGAAAAAGGCTACTTAGTCTGTTTTTGTACCTTTTATATTCATATTTGTATAAGAAATAAAAAAAAAACATGAAAACAATGGCAGGGCTCGTCATTTTCTGGTGTTAGTTTATTATTAAGCATATAGCTACCTATCATAACAATTTAAAACACCAAGAAAATGTCAAGCTGGCTTGGGGTTGGCCATGTGTAGGTCTACATGCAAAAAATATTTTTTCATTTCTAATTTAATAATGGGTTTTTTTTTCAGGAAAAACGTTTATTTTTGTCAGTAATTGTCAGGAATAATGGACATACTTGTCAGGAAATGTCAGAAATTTTATGTCTCGAAATTTTAATATTGTTAAGTTGGATTTAAAGATAGCGCCCGTTGACCCCTTTCTGCAAGGCTAATTTTGGTAAACTTCTTTTATCTGAAAGAGAGGTTATTCATGCCCAATATCCAAGTTAAAAACCTTTGTTAGCATTTTGTTTGAGGTTCAGCCACATTTTGACTGAACTATTAAGTAAATGATTTTTAATAAGTAACAGTGTTAGTAGTTGAAATTATTCTTTTATATAATTATAGCAATCCAAAATAAAATAGCAATCGGATTAAATATTAAAATCGATAAAATCATTATTTTAAAAGAAAGAAACTGACTCTACTTTATATAGCTGTGTGTGTGCATATTTATTTTTGTAGTCAAACTTTCCGAGGTTAAGCTCAATAGATCAATATTTATAATTCCAGTGCATTTATAAATAGACATTAGAAAAGCAGATCCCAGCAAAAATATCTTTATTTTCAAGGTGTCCAAGTATATCTTGAATTTTCTAGAACAACAATTAATAAGAAAAAAGATTAGAAAAGCATAAAAATGTCTTAAAGAAACTTTTGTGGGTGCTTTTCTGGTCTTTTTTCTGACGAATCATCGTTCTAGAAAACTCAAGATATGCTTGAAGGAGTTGATTGTCTAGATAAATGAGGAAACAACTGTAAAAAATGAATCTCTTTACTGAAAAATAATAACATTGTCACTGAAATCTGCTTTTTTATTCTCTTTGTCTTTCTCTCTCCATCTCTTTATATATATATATATATATATATATATATATAGAGAGAGAGAGAGAGAGAGAGAGAGAGAGAGAGACACACAGAGACAGAGACAGAGACAGAGAGACAGAGAGAATAGAAACGCAGATTCCAGCGACAATATCTTTATTTTGTTGTTGTTAGGTTCTATGGGTTGAGACAGAAGTTAAAGAAAATGTTGACTTGGGTTTGTGATTCGAATCGTATGACCAGCAAAAAATCCATCCTTCACACTGATGATTCCTGGAAAAGGATGAAGCACATGTGTATGTGAATAAGGATTTTTAAAATATAGTATTCTCTCTATATATCTCTCTATCTCTATCTCTCTCTCTCTCTCTCTCTCTCTATATATATATATATATATATATATATATATATATATATATATAGAGAGAGAGAGAGAGAGAGAGAGAGAGAGAGAGAGAGAGAAAAGGGAGAGAAGTAGAGAGACAGGAGAGAGAGTAGAAGAGTTAAAAGTGAATGAGGTAAGGCATCTATAGAGGATGTGATTGTATATTATCGATGATAGATTGTCGTATCCTATTGATTTCAACTCGAACGCTCAGCTAAATGGATTTTGATTATACCTAATGCATATGTTGGTCTCTCGTAGGTGGGGTAGAACAAAGCTACTCGACCCCCAGGGGGAGGTACAGAAAGCTTAGAACAATCTAGAATACAATAAACGTCGAATAGTTGTTGTTTCACCCACATACAAGCAAACACTTAATCGGTTCGTATAGCGGGTTGAAAATTTGATGGAGAAGAAAAAGAAAGTAAGTGGCAAAAAATCCCACGCACATGCACACATGTATAGATGTGTATCTCTAGTTATCATCTGCAAGGAGGTGACGGTGTGGATAATGACGCGAAGTGACGACCTGGGTGTGCCAAGTTCGATTCCATAATACCACTTTCACTTCGGGATGTTGGCAACCATTAAGTGGTCCTTCCTGCAAGAATGCCGACAACAGAATCAAACCAATCAACAAAGTTGCACCATTCTGATTCATACGAATTTACTTTACTATCTGCCTATAATCATTCGTGTATGTGTGCAAGTGGTAATCACTCTGAGTTGGAAAGGTGATTTTTTAAATTATTTTATTGATTTCACACTTTAGCATAGGTGAAGGGTCACCAATTTCAAGTTAGCCCAGACTCGACTCTAGTCTGATGGTAAATATGATGATGATTTTTTTCCACTCGCCCAGTAGCGTTACTCCTTCCAGCCAGTAATCGTGGAATTAGGACTACACGTTTGAACTGATCATTAGGAATTATGAGATTTATATTCTAATAAACGCGGTGAAGTACGTCGCCACATTATTTTCTTCTAAATTTGAGCATTTAGACGGTATGCCTAACTACCTCCCCCCGCCCTTTTCTTTTAAATAAGCGGGATACAAAAGAATTAGTAGAGAAAAGAATTGACTTACGTAAAATTATGAGTCATATTATGTAATAAAATCTTAACTGGACCGGTGCGCACACGCACCCGCCAATGATATGTATGCGCTGAGTAAACTTCTACACTAATGAACTTTTCATTATAAATTATGGAATACATATTCTAGGTAACACAATGAGTAACGTGCTGTACATTATTATTATTATTATTATTATTATTATTATTATTATTAGTTTATACCTGATTCTTCAGTGGTGTTGATACAGTGCCTGTGTATGTATATTATTATTATTATTATTATTATTATTATTATTATTATTATTATTATTATAAACTTTAACATTTAGGGGGTGGTCCCCGAAACCGTCCCCTCCCCCCCCCCCAAAAAAAAACATTAAAATAAACAAGATACTTCTTACCAAATAAATAATGTTTAGGAGTTTAAAGAAATGAGCTGTAAAAAATAAGTTACGTGTGTAGCTCGAAATGCATAAGAGATATTGGTAGCCTCTCTCTACTGTAACGTTATGTTCATGGTAAGTGCACTACCGAGCTCTGTATCGTTATGTTCATATGAGTTGCTCGACACCAATCCCTGGTTCTTCCTGAAAAACATTCACAGCAAGAACTGCCCAGCTACAACAATAACAAAGAACTTCCCCCCCCCTCTCTCTCTCTCTCTCTCTCTCTCTCTCTCTCTGTACCAAAGACCAAACAGACCATCCATGAACAAAGTTTTTTTCCTAGAACATCCTATATGTGGAACAAAATCCGCAACGCTGCTTCCTAACCGACTACAATATGGTCGTTTTCAAGTCTAATGTAAACACATACTTGTTGAGCCGTTCTCTTGGATAATCATGTCCTCTTAAGTTATCTTCTGCCCATTCCATGCATTGTTTCCAATTCTCTCGTGGCGATTATCGTCCAACTGACAATCTTTATAACCCTTATCCTCGAGTGACCCCCAGGCCTTGATAAGAAGTGATATATATATATATATATATATATATATATATATATATATATATATATATATATATATAACATTTATAAATAAATATTAATTATTTATTACCTACAGACATCGATGTTTCATGCTAACGCAATCTTCAGTGCAGGAAGTTAATTTCCGAACTCCAATCACAAATCGCCACTGATTCGCAGTCAAGAGCGTTTTCCCGTTGGTCACCACAAATCAGTTTAGAATTATTTTACAACGAGCAGCGAAAGTGATCTACAACAGTAAACTGTGTTGGATCTCGCAATGAAGCTAGTAGTACTGCTTGTTATTAAACTCACTCAGAGTGGCCGGCCTTAGTAAGGGGGGCTTTGCTTGTTTTGTCTTCTAAGGACCCATCAGTTTGGCTATATACAACTGACCCGTCGACCGCACGGTTCGAACCTTAGATCTATATCCATGCGCCCAACAATTTAGTTGAATGAGTAAGATCTTAAATGCTACATTTTATCAGTACAACAAATTGTCTTTTAAGAGAATTCAATTCTCAGGGGAGAGAACTTTTGCATTACAGCTTTAAATCGAAACAATTACTTCTAAAAAAATCAAAACAATTAAATATTACATATATATGTATATATTAATCTATTGGATTAACATCTAGGAAACAAAAGAACAACATCTAGGAAACAAGAAGAATATATATATATATATAATTATTTCCACAATCAGACAACGCCGCAGCCCACAACCTATGAAAAGAAACAAACCGGAAGTCTTAGACTCGAGTTTCGCCCTCCTTTGGGCTCATCAGTAGAACACATCCGAACTCAGGATTCGAAACCCGAGTCACTTGCATGGTAAGCGAGTACTCTGCCACTGAGCTACCTCGCCACATACAAGAATGTCTATTAATTTACACAGATTAAGCAGGCCGCGGCGATGACAGACTGTGGAATTTACCTACTCTTTTCAACAAGTGGCAGAGTACTCGCTTACCATGCAAGTGACTCGGGTTTCGAATCCTGAGTTCGGATGTGTTCTACTGATGAGCCCAAAGGAGGGCGAAACTCGAGTCTAGGACTTCCGGTTTGTTTCTTTTCATAGGTTGTGGGCTGCGGCGTTGTCTGATTGTGGAAATAATTATATATATCATTTCACATTCAAGAAATCTAATATTTATTTGCTCGCTTGGTTAGCTTGTTGGATGACATCGTCCTAGCGAGTATAAAATCCTACTTGTGAGACATCGGCCTGGGTTCATAGTAGTTGGATGACTACACCCCTTGTTGAAAAGAGTAGGTAAATTCCACAGTCGGTCATCGCCGCGGTTCGCTTAATCTGTGTAAATTAATAGACATTCTTGTATGTGGCGAGGTAGCTCAGTGGCAGAGTACTCGCTTACCATGCAAGTGACTCGGGTTTCGAATCCTGAGTTCGGATGTGTTCTACTGATGAGCCCAAAGGAGGGCGAAACTCGAGTCTAGGACTTCCGGTTTGTTTCTTTTCATAGGTTGTGGGCTGCGGCGTTGTCTGATTGTGGAAATAATTATATATATCATCTCACATTCAAGAAATCTAATATATATATATATATATATATATATATATATATATATATATATATATATATATATATATATATATATATATATGTGTGTGTGTGTGATTTTATGAAGGCTTACCAAAGCATTCCTTTCAGGACACCAATGATCACCATTAAAGATATTTTTTCTTACAAATATTATTTATTCAAATTAAATGTTTTTTCCTACACGTGTTTCACTACCAAGCAGGTACTTGCTTGGTAGATCATCAGGGAAATTAAATGTCTGGAATAAGGGTTTCAACTGCCGACAATACACAATGTGGCGTTGCAATAGTTGAGGTCACTTAAGAAGAGAAGAGGAAAAAATAAAAATAAAAGTTAAAAAACAAGAAAGAACAACGATAAAAAAAGAAAGTCCTAGAAAATGTCTTAGAAAAGTAGCTCGTGCATTATTTCTGCCACCAAGCCAACAAGCAAATAATCGGTCCCAAATGCATTAAAAAAAACAACAACAAAAAACGGAACAATGTGCGATAATACACTTTCACGTCGGGCGACACAATGATGAGGAAATCCCCCCGCCCCCCCAAAAAAAGAAAACAAAAACTAAACCATTCAAGATACCGCTCACAAGTTACCATTCCAATCCAATGATAGTATGGGAATTCTAAAACTAATTCATGACAAGGAAAAGCAACATAAATGTTCGTCCGGAATGCCAGCGGTCAGACGAGCCTTATTTCAAGGGCTGACTTGTTCCCTTTCGAAATAAACACACGAGTTGAACGTCAATCTCGTAGAAACTCTCCTTGATTTTAAGAAAAAATGTTAATTAGTAGATAGAAACTATTTATTCAAAATACTGTTTCTAAAAATATCTATTATTAAAATTATTCTTTATAGAAATGAATTATCTAGTGTCTGGGACGTCATTTTACATTTTGAGAAAATATCCTTCATTTAATTAACTGCCGAATTATTATCGTGTTGTTGTTTAACGAAGCGAAAAAATGCTATCCCGCAGAAATTATTTAAAAATTTTTTATTCATATATCAAAAATAAAATGTAATAATAAAAAAAGTTTTCTACAAAAATCTAGTTATTATTTTAAATAATTTAAAATATTTCCTTAACGGCTGTGTCTGTTTGCAACCCTCTGGGGAGAATATTATTCTATATTCCATAAATAAATATTACTACGAAATATCGTTATCAGAAATCTATTTTCTATTTTAAAAAAACATTTTTTAATGGACGGGGTTATTTTATGCCACTTTACGGGAAAATATCACTCTAACTCGTTAAATGACGGGAGACTTTGTTATTACTAATTTAAAAACCCTGTACAAAATACTTTTTATAAAAATCCAATTGTTTCTATTTTTAGAAATTAAGTCCGTGTCGGCATGCATGTTTTTAAAATTATTTTTTCCTTAATTATTTTTCCTCCATTCCTGCCACCCATTGTTTTATTTAATTTAATCTAATTAACAACTAATTTAATTTAACCTAATTTAATTAAATAGTGATAGCATCCAGGTTGTTATTTCTTATTTTTCACTTAACATTACTTGAAATTCCCAATGGATTTCGTATAATATATCTATTTCTGAGAATAATTGTGATTCATTATTTATTCCGTTATCTTTTTATATGTTACAAAATCCCCCCCTCTATTCAGCTGAAGAAGCATTTACTATAGTTGACTATCAATGGGCCTTATTCCGATAGAATATTCCTACCTTATCACCCCCAACCTAAGTCCCGAGCCTCCGCTAATAATCGAATCAAGTCATATCTTAGCATAAGTACGTGTTACTAACTCTTAGCCTCTATATTATACACTAATTATTGCCTCAGATTGCCTCAGGAAGGGCCCATCCTGCCTATCTCTACCGTAAGTTTATACTTCCCCCAATTCCCCTCCTATCCAGGTTTTAGGCTTGGTAACAGGTAGCGGTTTCTATGCAGACAGCATTGTAGTATTTCCTGCCTAGCGTTCACTAAATTATCTCTAGATGTCATGTTTACAAACCTAAAATTGCTTAAGAAGTAGAAGGGTTCTGCCTATCGCCCGGCCTTTGCACTCCTTCTCTGTCTATTAGCCAGGGGCAGAGGTACCAGCACTGGAACGTCTCCAAGGCACCCAGTGTCGAGCCTTGTTTCTTGACTAGAACAATGAATGCCGTCTCTCTTTCTCTCTATCTGAGCAACTTGGGAAAGTTTTTTCGTGACTAAGTCTTACATGACCGGTCTGGGTCGCTCTAGTTCCAACAGATTGAGGGTACAAGTTAGACAGCTTATCTGGCTGCTGTTTCCGACTGACAGGACAGGAGCCCAAACTCTTAGGCAGCGCTAAGAACGGCTGCTCCATCATCAGTTGTATAATACCGTGAGTAGCTGTACGTGCCATGTCACCCATGGAAAGGGACCCTACAGTTATCCCTGGTGGGCTTTTCCGAGGCCACAACCCCCATGGACCAGGTCGCAACTAATGAGCTGCTTGTGTGAGCTTATTGGCACCAAACATGAACCCACTTTGTCCACCCCACTCTATCAAAAACAAACATGACATTGCAAAATAAAAAAAATAAAACCTAAACCAGACACTCAACATAAAACATCTTCGCCTCTGCCTTTGAGACTCGCATTCACTAATATCCGGAGACTTAGAACCTTAGAAACTTTTCTCCTGACAAACTCTCCAGATATCCTAGCACTAAGTGAAACAAACTATCAATCCTCAATCTCCTCTCACCGCTTTGACATGACTGAATATCTCCCTCTCTACTGTAAAAACTCTGACAAACATATGCACAGGCTAGTAGTTTATGTTCGGACCCCCCCCCCCCTGAACTGAGAACATAGGTTAGAATCAGATGACAAAGCCTACATATTGACTTTGCATCACATCTGATAAGGCTGAACTACTTGCCCAGCATTTCGCCTCAAACTCCACTTTGGACTCAGCAAACCACCATCTCTCAAAATTCCCATTGCTGACTGAAGCCACACTTGAAAACCTGGTCATCACCCCATCTCAGGTCAGGGTCATCATAAAAAACCTTGACACCTCCAAAGGTTGTGGGCCTGATCTTATTCCTGTAATAGTAATAAAGAAATGCTCTGCAGAACTGGCCCTTGTCCTCTTCAAAATCTACAATCAATGCCTTGTTGAATCTTGCTTCCCTTATAGCTGGAAAATTGCCTCTGTGGTACCAGTCTTCAAGAACTCGAGGGATAGAACAGATCCTTAGAACTATCACCCAATCCGCCCACTCTCGATGTTGCTAAAATCTTTGAATCCTTAATCAATCTAGCGATAGTCCGGCACCTAGTTAATGCTAAACTTATTTCTGACCGCAAGTATGGATCTACTGCGGATATCTTAACGGTCATCTCTGAACGCATATATCATGCACTGGACAAGGCAAGTGAAGCTAGAGCAGTCGCGCTTGATATATCCAAGGCCTTTGACAAGGTATGGCATAAGGGGCTCCTCCTAAAAATTCACTCATATGGTATTACTGGACGAATATTTAATATAATTAGATCCTTCAGAACCAAAAGAAAGGTCCAAGTTGTCTTTGATGGCCGTTCATCTAAGCAACATGACATAAATGCTAGTGTACCCCAGGGATCCATCATCGTACCTTTATTGTTCCTGGTTTTCATAAACGATCTCCCTGATGACATCGAGTCTAAGATAGGTATATTTGCTGACGACACCACACTCTACTCTCGTCATGTGGGCAAAACTGGCGCGTACATATCCGAGGCAATGGCTAAATCCTTAGAAAGTGACCTGCAGACTATAGTGGACTGGGGGGGGGCAGAAAAGGTTGGTAACTTTTAATGCCACAAAGACAAAGCTCCTTTCATTCAATAACTACAAGATACCTCTTCAACTACTGATTGCCCTGGCAAAGGACACCCTACTACTCGACCTAACCTTCACAGGTAACATGAATTGGAACAAATACATTGAAGATATTGCCAAGGCTGCTGCAGCAAAGAAGGTGGGCTCCCTCTACCGTGCTAGTAAACTCCTCACACCTGACATTATCCTGTATCTCTACAAAGCCACCATCTGCCCATGTATTGAGTATTGTTGTCACATCTGGGCTGGTGCATCATCCACTAGTCTCTTCCTCTTAGACAAGTCCAAAAGAGAGTCGCCAACTTAATAGGTCCCTCACTATCCACCAAGCTCCAGCCCCTGTCCCATCGCCGCAATGTTGCATCCTTGTGCTTGTTTTACAAATACTTCAATAGATTGTGCTCCGATGAGCTGGCTGCTCTGGTGCCCCCTCGACGCAAATACACTAGAACAACCCGACAATCAGCTAGGTCCCATCCATTCACTGTGGAGGTCCCCAGATGCCGGAGAGCCTTCTACTCCAGCAGCTTCTTTCCTCGTGCTGGAAACTCTGGAACTCCTTCCCTGCTCCCTGTTTTCCCGACTGTATTGACATGCAGAAGTTTAAAACTAATGTAAACAGACATCTTGCTGCACAGCTCCCAACTTAGGACGACACCCAAAACCTACTCCCTAATTCTCAGTAGCCCCTTACGTCTACAGTGGCGACCTGCCTTGTTTGGGGTGAAATATCTTTTAAAAAAAAAAGAAAAAATGCAATTTCAATACAGAAACTAACAAGCGGTACACATAATTATGTTTTTTGCAACATAAAACATGATGTTTATTAAAACATTCATTAAAGATCCATGGAGCTTAATACACTTTGCTAATCTTTCAGGGGCTTAACGTTTACTTTTGCGCATAACTTTAACGGCACTTGAGCAATGTCAACTCGTATTTGTTCCTTAAGTTCAACGATACTATAAAAATATACGATTTCCGCTTTCGAATGATTCACTGAATAAAAGAAATACTTAAGTATCAACAAAATTCCAAATCAAAGAAAAGATATAATTACTCATGGCGAACCCTGTATATAAAATATAGATCATCCACAGACAGTTGTTTCGTCGTCTTTACAACTCATCCGTGTGGCTTAGAAACAGCTAGCAGACAAACACCGAGAATTGAATAGTGTTCGGAAATTCATTACGTATTTCAGTGCAATGAATAATGAATAATTAATAATCAATAATGAATAATGAATGGCTAATCAGATGGAAAACAGTGTATAATGCAACTGTTCACACACCTTTTAAACGAATTAGGTAAAAATGCAACGAGGGTATTTGCATTTTGATTCAAAAATCGACCATACGATTCCACCATCTACAGCAGTCTCTTAATCAGGAGGTCAACTTGACCCGGGTTGTGTTGATACGTCCTCAACAATCAGTCTGATAAAATCTGGCCTATTTTTGAGTTGGTGACTTTGCTGCTGTTGGGCTGAGGAATCGTTCTATGAAACTCTCAGAGGTCGAATCTCCTAAGCTTTACCTTTTCTCTTTAAGAAGGGGTTAGCTTATTGCTAATCGCCCAAGGTGCCCCTATCGGGAAATACCGACGAAACTGCTCAGGCATTCTTTGTGAGCCGGAGTGCATAAGCTTGTTGTGTGCTGGCTACTTAATCCCCACTTTCTGACTTTGTGTCACATCTTCTCGTTGTGAGAAGGGGGCGTTAAAAAGTACAAAGCTTTCATTTTTGTATCACGTTTTCAATAGTAATGACAAAAATGTCCGGGTATCTTTTACAATAATCCGCAGAGTGAAAACGCTCAAAAAACAAATATACAACAAATAAAAGTAACTGTAGCCGATAAAAGTTATTTTCCAACTTATCTGTGACATTTGTTTGTATTTTTAAGCCGTTTCAACTGCTATTTATTAGAAATCAATATTTTTTGCACACGAACATTGGGGGGGGGGTCGTAAGCGAGGCTGGAAAATAGGCTCATCGGCGCCATTTTTTAGTAAAAATCCGTGCCCCCCAAAAAATCAAGAAATTTTTTTTTACATCTAATAAAAACCCATTTATACTACGTAAAAATACAAACAAATGTCATAGGTAAGTAGGAAAATATCTATTCTCGACGTAGGTCACCTTCACTGGTTGTATTTTTTTTTTTACCCCGTTCTCGTTCGTTTTTTGGACCCCGTCCGCGACTCTGCGGATTATTGTAAAAGATACCCAAATGTCCTATACGTTTCAGTCGTAAAGATTATATGGAATCCGAATATAGACTTTAAAAAAAATATCTGCCAAAATATTTAAGCCAACGTTTCTAACGGTATTTATATTTAATTTTCGATTTTTGGGGAATTAAATAATTCGTTGATATATTTACTTTTACTGGTCATTTTGTTTATATCGTTTTTCTTTTCGTTTGCGGCTGTCGTGCCAACGAGCATGCGTTGGGTCAGCGGGTACAAATAGTAAAATCCGTCCTATACGTTAGTAGAAAACGAAATAGACAATGGTTATCACAAAATACCATAATACCAATACCAAAATACAGTATACATAGACAGCATTGCCTTGTGTCTGGTGGAACATTAAAGGTGCCAGCTATTGCGAGTGACTGGAACATAGCAACACTGCAAATTTGTTAACGCAAACGAAACATTACGTACAAAATGGCCGGTTTTCTTAAAAGGGAAAGGTTAATGATGCAACGCAAACGAAATGCGTATGAATCAGTGAGTTTGTTCGAAACATCAGCGAATGTAGTGTTTACGTATTGACTCTTGATTGGACAAAAGATCCAATAAGCAATTCCTTTCAGCCAATCAAAGAAGCACTATAAACCCCGATTGTTCTCGTGTTAATTAATTATTACTTAATTCTTAGTGACATAACGGTTAAAGGCATTGATTGACAATCAGTTCTAAGTGAAAGTCTTCTGAAGGTTGTAGGTTCAATCATTGCTATAGGCGATAATAACTAAGAATGACGTAATAATTAATTAACACTTCTACCCGGTCATTTATAGTAGCAATAGTAGTTGTAATATGTATGTATGTATTATCATTATTATTATTATTAGTAGTAGTAGTAGTAGTAGTAGTAGTAGTAGTAGTAGTAGTATGTACGTATTATTAATATTTTGGTAGTAGTAGTAGTAGTAGTAGTAGTAGTAGTATGTATGTATGTATGTATGCATTATTATTAGTAGTGACAGTAGCAGTATGTATGTATTGTTATTATGATTATTATTATGAGTAGTAGTAGTAGTAGTAGCTGTATGTATGTATGTATGTATGTATGTATGTGTGTATGTATGTATGTATGTGTGTGTGTATGTATGTATGTATGTATGTGTCATGAAAACTTTCGCAAGATGACAAGTAATTTCCTGTTGGAATCTCCCGGAGGTCGCAATGACGTGTCACAAAGACAATTCATTATGACATTATTTCAAAGCTAATTTTCATGCTTTTTTTGTCTTTATTTTCATTTTCTCTTTCTTATTGCAAGTATTAAGCCCGGTAGTGGACGAAGTATGTTGGCGGGTGGCTGGATTTGATGGGTCGGAGGAAGTTCATAATTGACTTTCTTTGACACTCTGTCGGTTTCTGACTTGCATTTATTTTGAAAGGGTTGCGATACATGCAATGCACATCTAAACTAACAGCCACACATGTATGCACATATGCAATTAATGCATGTGTACGTGCTATATCTACACACCCACACACACACACACACACATATATATATATATATATATATATATATATATATATATATATATATATATATATATATATATATATATATGCGTGTGTATATATTACTATTGCATGTATATACACGTATAATATTATAAGATGATATGATATATTATGTATATATATTTTCAGTATTGTCTTTAACAGTGCTCAACACGTGAGTAGAGCTTAGTAATAAAAAAGTAAAAATAAATTAATAAGTAAATAAGAAAGCCAAATAAATCTGTAAAGTAGCAACGAGTAACAAAATCGGATGTGCCCAAACCACCCTCTAACAAAAAGGGGTCAAACAAAGGTAATATTTTTACTAATATTTGTACGTTGTGCCCCAATCAGCCTTTGAATATCGATACACTCCGAGATGGAAGGGGACATGCGAAGTCTTCCTGAACTTAAATGTTATGTTAATTGAAACAACTGAGTGATTGGAGAATCTGATGGAATAGTAAATGTGCACTGTTAAAGCCAATTTGTGATGAAACGATAAGAAAGGCTTGCAAAATGTCCAGCAACATCGGATAGGCGAGTGGGTTTGTCAACAATCTGAGTCGACTCGTATGCAAAGGAAAAATAATGACAAGACCTTCCTTCATCTTCAGTCTTGTTAGAGTGGACGAACGAACCATGCTACTGCTGCATATTCAACCGTGTGTCATACACACAGTAACCAAATTGTCGTTATCCCTACAGAAATATTAAAGTTCATAATAGTTATGCCTTGTTTGCTGGTCGTTCTTTTTTCTCGTACTTTTGCTATGTTATCGTCGCAGACAAAGAAAATGTCTGTCTTGTAATTAAAGTTACTTATACCTTTAAAAAGACTAAACTCGATGCACATCTGATGGAAGAAAGCGATCCATTTATTCGTCGAGATATTCGTTCCAACTCATTGACTAGTTAGGGGGGGGCAGAGAGAGATCGAAGTCAACAATTAGTTATATCTTGTCAGCCCATCTCGTTATGCATCCACGCACTCGTGTTTTTTTATACATTCCCACAGCCGAGTTGATTTTCACATCGGGTATAGCGAGTTGACCTCTCCTGACCTTTCGCCTGCCACATTTTCTGTTATTCTAAACTAACTAAAATATGCACTAGTTGACCTAACCCTCCAATATTTAACAGTACGTTGTGAACATTACTTATTTTGAGATATATGTGAACAACAGAAACGTTTCATGACCAACAGGAAAAGTGGCTGTTGAAAGATCGTTAGTCTTAGTCGGAGCTTGATTAAGACAAGACGCGTATTTTAAGATTGTCTAACGAAATGGTTAGTAATTAAGCTATGCGCTTAAGATATGAGAAACTCTCTCTTTCACCCTTTCTCTCATTCTCTTTCTCTCTCTCTCTCTCTCTCTCTCTCTCTCTCTCTTTCTCTCTCTCTCTCTCTCTTCCACCACACACTTTTGGCCTTTCAGTGCTTGCAGAAAAGTAAACAGACAGGATTTTTTCAGACATTCACTTAATGACTGCAATTCCATTATTATGGAATTATGGAGACGGTAAAAGGCAAAGATGAAACAGGTGCTGTGAGCAAGTGCAATACAGAAACACGTATCGAGAAACTCATGCTTTTCATTGGAGATATCCTTATAACATGGAAAACCGTCCCTAATATAGGCATAAATTCTACGTCCCTGGCAATCTTGGAGGTCGGGTTTTGGGATTAGAATAACCAAGAATATTGTTTGAGTCTTCGATAGAAATTAGCGAGCCAATGCCAGTTTCGTGCAAAAACAGCAATTCGCGGATTGATCTCCGGTAAGTGGATTTCAACCTCTGGAATGTTGAAACGTAGACCCCTCGTGTTAGAAAAGGAAACCTGGTAGTAGAGATGCACGTAAGAAGTTATAGATACTGGGTGTATGCTTGACTTTTATTTTAGGACTTTTCATGTAGGGATTGAAAAGTATGTTGGAGTGGTCAGTAGAGAGCAGAAATGCAGAAAAATGGGTAATTAGATTAGTTTGTAAACCATTAAAGAAAGAAAAGCCGTAGCAGTTCCTATTAATATAGCATCGAGAAGCCCCACCGTAAACTACTGCAATGCCAAAACTCCATTAACCAAATGGCAATAGAGCAGACCCGGCATTTTGTAGCTAATGATAGGAGAGCCTCCTTGCATGTTATCGGGAGGATAACGTCAGCCAAGGTAAAACGTGTACCGCAAGCACGCATGACAACAAAGACAGAAAAGTAAGAAAAATACTCAATCATCTCCACAAACCGCTCACATTAAACAACAGTCGACACAGGGAACAGCATTTTTTTACCCTTTGTCAGAAACATTGATCATGGAAAAATGATGGCTAAAGGACAAAGTAGAAGCGAGAGTTACGGGGTTTTCGACTCTCCATCTGTTTAGGTGTACATATAGATGGACATGTTGTGCACATTGTACGACACACATCAAGCTCTACTTCTCCAAATTCTGGTCTCAGTGACAAACTGAAGTCAGATGACTGAAGAAACAATGTAGAACGCAGGTTTTGTGTCAGAGTTTCCGTTTCCTAGATGAATGACATAACAATATCTATGAGTCCAGCTCGCTGAATTGGGTCTCCTTGCGCATGGGTATTTCTATCCCCCCCCCCCCCGCTTAGTTAAAAAACGGACGTATGAAGATTTTACGTAAGAATAGGTTTTTGTGCCGCCTTTAGAAAAATTGAAGATAGATTTTCTCGCCTACATATTTTTAGGTCAGGAATTTTTCAGGTATTCTTCTTCAGAAATAGCACATTTTAGTTCAAAGTTAGAGTTTTTATGTGGGTGTATCCTTACAGTAAAACTAAAGAGAACTTTTCGAGCAGGAGATAAAAAATACCAAAGTTTGAAATAGAGAAAATTAAAATTAAAAAGAAAGTATTTTTTTAAGATTAAAATATTTGCGTACTTACTGGGTTGTCCAAGCTACAGATATTGTACTAGGTGGCGCTTTGCTACAAGAGAGAGAATTCTTTGACGCATATATTTTTTTTTTCCGGCAATTTCAATTTTTTTTAATTAAGTATGTGTTCGTTCTGTGAGGATGCATGAGGGGTTATTTGAATGGATTCCTGGGAAATTAAGTGGGTCGCAACTAAAGTTTATTAATAGATTTTTTTTTAATCATCGTTCTTAAGAACAATTGTTATCGCTTCGAATAGCTTAAATTGACAGTTTAAAGTGTCTTGTCCTTTTGACAAAATAGAAAAATAAAACCTTTTTATTAGGGGGCGAAGGTTATTTTCCTCTTTATCAGGAGTGAAATTTAAAAAGTGATAAATGAAGAAAAGATCTTCTCGTCTTTTGCCACTTTTTTCAACTTCACTCTTGATAAAGCTCTCATAACAGTTGGGCGACATGTTGAGATGGACTCTTGAGTTTAGATCTTCCCTTTTCCATTTCCCTTGCGGTGTACCGACTTATTTCCTTTCCGTTGTTGGATATATAAAGTTCTATTCTGATGACCTAAAGAAGAAGAAAAAACACCCACGTTACTTTTTATTATAGAGTGGAGGATTTCTTTCCAGGGTAAGCTTGAGGCAGTTGTCTGACTTGCTATTTGCTTTTGCGCTTCCCCTCACAACATTAAATAATTTCGTCCGAAACTAGAAAAAGACACGTGTTTTACTCGCTTACTATTGCGTGACAAGATGGAAGTATATTATATATATATATATATATATATATATATATATATATATATATATATATATATATATATATATATATATATATGAGACTAAAAGTATACTTTTAGAGAATTGAGAACCTGTAGTGAAATGGTTTAAGCTCAATATACGAGATAGAGGAAGAGAGATAAAGATGTGCGGATGAACAATCGAAGATGAAATAGATTTGTCATCTGCACATCTTTATCTCTCTTTCTTCATATATATATATTAAATTCCCGAAACAGTTTTTCATGGTAAACAACTGATGATCCCTTAAAATAGTGTTAGAAACAAACTAATATAATAACTGTTAAAAATAAATTGACTTACATGAGTGATTTCCCACTGGAAGACTTGAGACTATAAGTTGTTGTTTTTTTTTGTTTGTTTTTTTAAGTTTTTTTTTATATAGTTTTAATGGTTGAGAAACTTCCGAGACTATATATATATATATATATATATATATATATATATATATATATAGAGAGAGAGAGAGAGAGAGAGAGAGAGAGAGAGGGAGAGAGAGAGTTGTCTGTATGTGTATATGTGTGTGGCGACATCACAATAAAACGGCTGATCTAAGAGCCAAACAAACCACAGATTTGAAATTAGTACCTTCGACCCGATATCCTTATCGATGTCAGAATTTTATATACCTTTTTTTTAAATCCATTATTAAAAATAAATATACGTTAAAATTACATTAGAAACAAATGTTCCGACATTTTTAGTTTTCCCTTTCTAGTTTAATAGTTTCTATTATTAGCCGACCGAGCAACATACTTATAATAATCGTTTATTTGTTCTCATCAAATCATTGTACGTATTTGACGTAGTGTTTAAGTGTATGTTTTCTTGACTTTTCCAACAAAAATGTAAAAGAATATTGAAGATACATCCTTCCATATTTTTAGTAGCGTCGTTTTGCAATATTTTTTAAAACTATTTTGACACTAATTTTTAGCGACAAAATCATTTGGGGACCTGGGCAAAGTACACCGTTCGTGAATAATTTCAAAATAAAAGGTCAGAGCAATAAAGAATAAGAATAATAATAATAATAACTAGCGGGACCCGTGTAAATTACACGAAATGATGTTTTCAATACTAATTATCTTGTTTCTAACCTATACGTTACTTTGTAAATGCTTCAGATTAAATTAAATTTGGCTCCAACTCATGAGTAGCATACAGAAATTCGGAAGGTCGTTGCTTTTGATGTAAGCGTGACGCACAAAATAACACACACGCTATCGTATTAATATGTGTCTTTCCGGTCGCCCCCTCCCTACTCACCCTTTGATGTAGAAAACAAAATCTTAGAGGTTGGGTGGGATCGAACTATAAACCACTCGGGCCGACGTCAAAATCCTACGTCAAAATCCTATTTCGTTAACCGTTTCGTCAAAGGGAAATACTTGAAAATATTATGAAAATTAGGTTATTTGCATTCTTTTCCAAATCTAGATACGGCACGCATGCGCATAGCTTTTGATGTAAGCGTGACACACGAACACACACGCTATCGTATTAATATATAGATGATGATGATGATGATGATGATGATGATGATGATGATGATGATGATGATGATAATACTTTTTTTTCAAATTAACTTTGGGAGAGTGATGACAAGGAATTTTTGCTTACAGTGTAGCATAAAGAAGAGATAATATTTAGTACAACCTGCAGAAGAGGTTACATCGGCCGAAACATTGTGAGAATAACATCCGAGATGAGAACAGTAGTCCGAATTATTCAAATAATTCAAATTATCAATCCTCATCTAAAAAATTCCGAAACCTAATATAAACATAGTGCAACAAAAATAAGTAACGACTCCGATGTTTCTTGTGAGCGGCATATCATTTTCTTGTTGATTTATTTCATTTTTTATACAAGTTCCTCTATATGATTACCATTCCTCACATAGCGGAAGAGCCTCGAAATAGATGTTCGTTCGCTTTACATCAAACACCAAAGAGATAGACTCGATCTCACTTCTCTGACACACACTTCCTTCCATGACGCAACTTACTGCACACGTAGCTCTAATTCTATTTTTCACTTCTTATGGAATTTTCCGATTTCTTCTTACTCTAGCTTCATGTGAAAAATTCTGTTTTTAACATTATTTTTATACATCCGCATTCAATCTTGCTAGTGGGAACACACCCGTACACGAAGAAGGAAACGACGACATTTTAATCTAAAATATATTTCTTATACTACTAAATTAATTATGTCGCAATTATTTTCCTTGACTAAGAGTTTCTTCTGCCTGAATCATTCCCACGGGAGTATCGGGGGCCATTATCTATTCCAGGGGTCTGAAAGTAAATGACACAAACGGGGAGTAGGCGGAATTAATTGATGAGACCACGTGCAGCGGGTCAGTAGTAAGCAACGTTACCGGGGGGGGGGGGTCATCAACTCCAGTGAGGGGATGTAAAGTCCAGGGGGCTCACTGGTTGAAGCACATTTGCTCTCATAAAATTACTTAGCTACAACCCCCTCACACAACCCCTCACACACACACACCAACATAAGTTGCCAAAGGTAACCCTTATGGCCTCTTAAAAACTAATTCTTTTCATTTAATGTTGTCACAGTTAATAGTGTCACATCTCATTCATCCCACCTACAATACGACCCTCGGAAACAAGCCGTAATCATGTCACATCTCTTAGCTTTTCTTTTTTTAAATTTTATTCACCCAAAACAAAGCACATTGCTACTGAGACGTAAGGAGCGAGATTTATAGGTGGAGAGTTTTGCAGAGAAATCTTTGTTCACATTACATTTAAATTTCTGCATGTTGGTACAGTCGGGGAAACAGGGGCCAGAGAGGGAATTCCAAAGGCAAGCTGTTTGAGAAAAGAAGCTATTAGAATAGAAAGCATTCAGGCATATGAGGATCTCTACAGTGAAGGGGTGGGATTTTGCTACTTGTCGAGTTGGTCGGAGGTAATTACGTTGACGTTAGCACAAGTGCAGCATGTTTGTCGGTACACATTCTGTTGAAGTAATTGTAAAACAAGCACAGGGATGCAACATTGCGGCGATGGGACAGGGGTTGGAGCTTGGTAGACAGTGTGAGATCTATTAGGTTAGAGGCTCTTTTTTACCCTGTCTAAGAGGAGGAGACTAGTGGTTGGTGCACCGGCTCAGATGTGGAAGCACTACTCCATGTATGGGTGAATGATGGCTTTGTAGAGATATAGGATACTTGCAGGCGTAAGAAGTTTTCTAGCCTGGTAGAAAGAGGTCTATCTTCTATGCAACAAACTTGGCATTATCTTTTATGTATGAGTTCCAATTCATGTTACCTGTGAATGTTAGGCCAAGGAGTTTGAATGTTGGACTCTAAATTAGGGTGCTATCACCCATGGAAATCAGTCTTTGGAAAGGTTTCTTATAATTATTAAAAGAAAGGAGCATTATTGTTACCATCCATTTTTGGCCCTATTCCACTACAGACTGAAGGTCATTTTCTAAGGATTCAGCTATTGTCTTGGATATGTGTCCGTTCGATTTGCTCACATGCTGAGAATACAGCGTGGTGTCATTAGCAAATATACTCATCTCTGACGCAATTGCATCAAAGATGTTGTTTATGAAAATCAGGAATAACAAAAGTCCAAGGATCGATCCCTAGGACACACCCGCATTAATGCTGTAAGAATTTATTTTCATGAGAGGACCTTCATGCCAGTCATTGTTAAAGGTGTTTGATATATAAAGCGGTACCGCCCTAGCTTCTGCCCTATCCAGGGGGTTAGGTATCTGTCTGTCTGAATCAGAAACTATACTCGTACTTCTATTAAATGTTATACTTTCTTTTAACGCTCAATTCAGTTTACTATACTATTTCAGACTAATGTAGTATCTTTCAATGCTCAATTTAGGGGGAGGAGGTATAGTACATGTTTTGTTGTCATACCATCCTCCTATTCATTATCTCCTCCTTTAGAATGTTAGTGTAGTATAGGTTCATTTGTTATGATACAATCCTCCAAGGCATTACATCCTCTTTGGGGGCAGTGTAGTATATGTTCGTTCGTCATACCATGATCCCATACATTTTCTTCCTTCTTTTCTTGAAGGAGGCGTTTAGTATATGTTCTATTGTTATGATGGTGCGCAGTAAAAATGGCACAAGTAAAAATGGCACCGGAAAAAAATTACACGGTAAAAATGGCACCGATAAATAAATATGAAAAAATGGCACAAAGCAAGAACAATGCGGTAACGGAAAATTAGGATCGCTTAGGAGGCGTGAGCTGGGGGGGGGGCTAGGCTCCCTTTCCTTTAGTTTGAAATATGGGTTAAGCGTCCCCTCCTTCGCCGTATTTTAAAATCAATATTTTTAATTAAGTATTTACTCTGTTGTTTTGGAAGCAAATAAAAACGCCTTTTCTAATTTTTTTTTTTTTTGGTGGAAAGGGCTAGGTTCTCTCATACATCTAGTTTTAAATATGGGCTAAGCGTCCCCTCCTTCGCCGTATTTTAAAATCAATATTTTTAATTAAGTATTTACTCTGTTGTTTTGGAAGCAAATAAAAACGCATTTTCTAATTTTTTTTTTTTTGGGTGGAAAGGGCTAGGTTCTCTCATACATCTAGTTTTAAATATGGGCTAAGCGTCCCCTCCTTCGCCGTATTTTAAAATCAATATTTTTAATTAAGTATTTACTCTGTTGTTTTGGAAGCAAATAAAAACGCATTTTCTAATTTTTTTTTTTTTGGGTGGAAAGGGCTAGGTTCTCTCATACATCTAGTTTTAAATAGGGGCTATTTTAAAATAAATATTTTTTAAATTTATGCTGTTGTTTTGAAGCAAATAAAGTCGATTTTTCTAAGTATTGGAGGGGCGGGGGCTCTATAGTTTTAAATAAGGACTAAGGCCCCTCTCATATTTTAAAATAAGTATTTACTTACTTGGTAAAAGTTCAGAATAGTTAACCATCGAGGAATTGTCAAAACAACAACGAAAACATAAACAAATGATTTATACCAAACACAGTAGAATTTAATTATCTACCGACCTGTAAACTTTTAACGTGCTGAAACTCTTTACGTTTTATTTTATTTGAAAATATTATTTCGTTCAAAGTGGTCTTTCCACACAGAAGAAACCAAATGACTGCATGTCGCTTAATTAGGGGAGGCAAGCTTAATTCCTGAAAAGTTGTAAAAAAATGACTTATCCTACAGCTAACTCTAAGTTCGAGTTGCAAGCCCTCCCCGAACTTAAGGTTAGTGGTAGTCATAGTTTATTACAATTTTTCAGGAATGAAGCCCCCAACAGTTAAGCAACCATTTATTCCCTGTATGTCGAAAAGACAGCTTAAAAAAAAACTTTAAAACAGTTTCAGCACGTTAAAAGTATACAGGTCGGTAGATAATTAAATTCTACTGCGTTTAGTATAAGGTATTTGTTGTTAGTTTTTTTTGTTTACGATTTTTCAACTGTTAACTATTCTGCACTTTCATCATTTACCCTGTTGTTCCTATTTACTTGCCTCCACACGAGGTCAGAGTTAGACACAAGGTCGATTTTTAATGTGGGGCAAATTGAGCTCACAAAAAAGGGCACTCTGGATTGGAGACAAAATTAAAATTGCCTCAGTTTAGAAGGATTTCTTTTACACTGACTGAGGACAGGGAAGATAAACGTATAATATCAGAACAAATACTACACTTTAAGGTAAACGTTGAGGTTCGCGTCGGGAACAGATTGCAATAAAAAAAAATTGTGTATATGTGTTGTTTTTTTAGATTATGACATGGGGGGGAACGTTTTGGAGTTAAAATCTACTTAATATTACGCATGAAATCTGAAGAAAAAACACTTTTTAAATAAATAAATATGCTAGTATAATCGACGGACTTCCAAGATGGAGGCATGATTGAACGGAAGTAGTTTATTAGCTAAAAAGTGGAATGAGGTATACGTAACGAAGTAAACACTTTTACTTACCTATAAAAAAATAATTTAGGTTAAGATATTTAAAAATATATTTCACAAAACATAATTCTTGTGTTATCTCAACACAAGTTCTTTTAAGAAAACAATGGAAACATTTTAAAGTCTTAATTTTTAAATAAATTATTTTTATAATTCATTAAAAGACATTACTTTGTTTCATTACACATCGTTTACGTTCCAGTTTTTTGTATCGCTCATGGCGCAAAAATGGTTAAAATGTGTTTGTCCTATTACTATGTAATACTAAATTGATTTTAACTTCAAAACGTTCATCATGTCATAATCTAAAAAAAACACAACTATTATCGCCTATACACAATTTTTAATCGCGTTTTCGAAGAATTTGTACCTGACGCGAATCTCAACGTTTACTCACTTTAACGTTAATTCTATTTTTTTAAATTTTTAAATAATAATAATAATAATAAACCGAAAAGAAAAAAAATATTGTAAAATCGGCAAATATTTTTTTTGTCATTTTTTCAATATTCAAAGCAGACTAAAAAAACAACAAATCATTGATTGTGATTAGTGGTGGCCAATTTAGGTGGTAGGGCAAAAGCCCACCGGACATAAAATTTTTTTTTATATTTTGATATTTATTATTTTCACGATTATCAATAAGTCTTTGTAATTTTCTTTTCTGGACAAAATTTTTTTAATTTCATTTTTAAACATTTTTCCGGTACTTTGTAAACACTGCATTCTTTTAAAGATTGCATCATAAAAAAACACGCACCCTTTTTACTACTAACCCCAAGTCTGTGTGGTAAAACGAAAAATACATTATTTTTTTTAATTATGTATAGTATTACCCATCTTTCGCGGGAAGACAAAACAACAATGATTTCAGATTGAAATTAGATCAGTTTTGCATATAATTTTAACATAAAATTTCCGGACCATTTTAACTTTTTAGGACAGCTAATTATTTTTCTTTTGCAATGGGATATAAATTCTATGCATTGTTTTTCGGGCGGGGTTGGTGGTTTCTACTTTTTAAAGCGATTGCGTGTGGTTTTACGACTTTGCCGATCGGACTTAGTGTTAGTGGTAAAAAAAAAGTTAGAATGGCCTGGAAAAGGGGGATCATTTTACGTTAAATTTATATATGCAACTAATCCCCTATTCTAAATTTAAAGAATAATTGTTGTTTTTTTCAGTGTGTTCACACGTCATCGCATTAAAACAAGTTAGAATCTCATTTTTTTTTTTGGGGGGGGGGTACTTGTATTTTTTCCCTTTACGTATTGTATCCAATATTTTGCTAAACTCATTGTGAGATTTTCATCTATATTTTTCTCTTGCACCATCGTTTCCTATTTATTAACTTGTGCAATTTTTACCGGTGTCATGTTAACTAAATTAGATGAAAATAGCGATTTGAGCGATAGTTTAGCAGTCATTAATTTTCAAAGTCTGTATTAATTGAAAATTTATTTAATTAGTTTCAAATAGAAATAAGCATTAGGTTTAAAGAACTTCAAACCGAAAAAAATACAAACAAACATTAATTATTTCAGAGGATATATACGCGGTGACCGCACAAACAACCAGAGTCAGGGCAGCCCCAGCGAAAAAAAAAACTTGTCCTCAAAACTGTGAACTCTCTGAGAGGCGTAATAAATTTTATATTTTATATCAATTGACAACTATTAACATAAGATTATTTGTGGCGTCTTTGCGTTACAAAAATTTAATATTTAATATAAAATATAAGCACATTAAGTTACCGTAAATATTGGTTGTGAGTAAAGTAATAAGCGTCATACATCTTGCTATATGGTTGGATTGCAAAAAGGATTGTGAATTTTCATTAACGATTACATGGGTGACATTGGGGGAGAGGGGGGGTGTCACCCATTGTTATAATAGTTTGTTTTATTTTTTTGTTGCTTTTCTTGTTTCTTTTATTTATTTTTATTTTTTACTGTTTGACTTTGGCGAGCGGGAGTATTCGCTCCACTGAGCGTCTTTTGAGTTCTAATTGTATACACCAGTGAACAATGGCAGAGATTCACCCCGCTCTGCAAAATTGGAATGGTCCATACATTATTAATTATTTTATATAAAGTCACCCCATTCAAATCATCCAATCGTAACCTCTTGCATTGATCCGAGTGGAAATACTGAGCAGTAGAAGAAATCTTTCAAGGTAAGGCGTTCACGTTTGTTCTTTTTATTGGGGGGGGGGGGATATTTATTTCAATCGTAGAGTTCTTTTTGCCTACCGGAAGTTAAATAACTTACACTTTTTTATATAAAAAAAAAATCTTTCAGGTACTTTTATCTATCTTGAACCAGCTGTTGTGACGTTCGACTCGGAATCGTTCGGTTGTCCTACGCAAACGGCTGAGTGTTGACGAGCCGATTGCGATTAGCCAAGCAGCGAGAAGCCGATAACTTTGTTACAAAAAAAATATGTCGTATTAACAGTAATTTTGGTAAGTTTTTTTTTTGGGGGGGGGGGGAGGTTCTTCAAAAAAAATTCCTTGTAAATAAAAATACAGTATTCATTTTATAACAGTAACCTCGCTATGTTTGTTCCTGTTTCTTCCAAAAAATTCATGTAAATATGTTTAATTTTCTTTTGTTTCTTTAAAAAATTCCTAACCGTAACACTAAAAAAAAAAAAAGCAAAACATTATCATATGGCGCAGCACCGTATCAAAAATGTCGGCTGCTCGCTGCTTCAGCTCGGCAACTCTCGGCCGTTTGCGTAGAACAGCCGAACGCTTCCGAGTCGAACGTCACGACAGCTGGTTCAAGATAGATAAAAGCACCATCTTTCAGTTACGGGTGTCCCACATAACTTTTACTTCTCTTCTGAACACTAACCCAGTGTAATATTAATATTCTAGTAGTGACCACAAAAGTATTGGCATAGAATATAAAGGTCCTTCTACCGAAAAGGACTCATATAGACACTGTTGTTTTGTTTTTTAAGGGGGGGGGGGTCAATTTATTTTTACTATCGGCCATTCATTTTTGCCTATACCTAATAAGAGGAACGTCATATTTAATAAGAACCCACATACAGTATGAAATGGCAAATATAACTAAACAAAGCATTCTTGAAATTCAAGATGGCCACGGGTGGTGCAGAAGTAAATGTACTAGCTGTAAGAATATCTAGTCGAAACTGTTGAATATATTTATGGCGCTACGAACAGGATAGTCTGCAGCTGTTTAGGTTTGCAAAATAGTTCTCTTTAAGCGATCCACGCCAACAGGGTCTGGTATCAAGCAAGAAACAAATGTGGGGAGTAAATTACAGTCGATCTGGTCTCTATCGAAACCAGAACTGAAATGGTAACCCAACAGAATTGCATCCGTATTTATAGGTGCAATTACTCCCACTATTCCCCTACTCATTCCTGACTATAAAAGTCATTCCTTCATAGTCACTCATGTTGGCCACATATTCTCCAAACGTTGAGCACACAATCCCTAAGTACCCCCCCTCCTTTTTTCACAAAACTGAAGAAATACTGAATGCCAGAACCAGAATAAGTGAAATCTAGCATATCTTGTTGACTTTGCCGTTATTACCGCTGGTTTGTTCTTAGACTGGCTAGTTTTCATGAGCTCGAAACTTTCCTGATTGTTTGGTCCTTCCGTAACTTCAAAATTTACGATTGTAAACATACTGGAATCTCAGAAATATTGAGTTTAATGATTATGCGACGGAACTGTCAAATATCGACTTCAAATCTATTAAATGAATCATTTGTAAATCACTAGCTGCAATGATCGTTTAAAGCTTAGTGGGATATTTAATAAACTAAAATAAAAAGACGTCCTTGGTGAGTTGAGGGGCACAGTAAAAAGTGAATTAATATGAAAAATGGCAAAGCAAGAACGGCAGTGGTTCCCACTTTTTTCTCGGGCGATACCAATAATGAACCTAAAGACATGGCCGCAACTCCGCTGGTTTTAGTTGGTATATTTTACTAATTGTTGACTGCGTAAGAGGTAGGTACGTGCAAAATCAATGGCCGATCCCTCAAAACATTTTGACACCCCCCCCCTTCACATAAAATTCAGGAAATCAACCAATTTTAATGAAATTTTCAATATTAATCAACAATCACGGAATATAATGAAACATATATATATATATATATATATATATATATATATATAATTTTAAATCTTAGTCAAAATGTATTTTTTAAATAAAATACACCTTTACTAAAGTTAAATTTTTATATTAATTTTTAAAATTCTCTTATGAAAATAAAGCATTGTGGATGTTAACGATTACGAAATTTTTAAATATTTCGTATATATTACGAAAAAGGCCCCTAAATACCGTGTTAATAAGATCACTATAACTCGAAGAAAAATTAATTTTTTGAATTAGCGATGATATTGAATAAAGCATTGTTTAATCAATATTTTCACCAAAAAATATAATTGCAAAAAAATATTCCATGTGATTTTAATGATTAGAGTTTCTAGGAAATAAAAAAAAAATTAAAATGCGACATAATTATATTTCCCTTTCATACACGAACGTATCAGCGCAAGAAAATTATTTTTATCTTGAAAATAAACCAAAAATTAAATTTTGGAACATAACGAAAATCTTTTTTTAATTGGATAATTTCTACTAACGATTCACTTGGAGCGCTATGGACGCCACGTTCTGTAATAAACAGGCGATATTAAACCTCCACTCACTCCCACTACTCTCCTCAAAATTTTATTTTCAGAGATTCATCGATTTCGTTAATTTCACAATTCGTTGTCAATTACTTGGAAAGATAAAACGTAAGTTTGTCCTTGCTTTTGTCATTAATAAATATTATTTTAAAAGTTTAAAATTATTTAATAGTTCAAATATTCAATTTTCTTTAAAAATTGAATTCTATTTAATTAAAAATTGTTAATGTTTTAATATTTTTAATGAATAAATTGTCAGTGTAGTCATTGAGTTTAATCTACTTTTTCACACTTAAAGTGTTTTTTTTTTTTGTTTTGTTTTTTTAAGAATTAATGTAATTTATCGTTACGACTCGTTAAGTATAAATCGAATAACTAAAGTGTTTAATCATGTGGAAAAAAAATTGACGCAGTTCGTAACGTAAAAATTTTTAACATTTAAGTTTTTCAAATTCTAAGGAAAAATATTGGTAAACAGACATCAATAATTTCAGAGTATTACTGAATTAAAAACTAATACCAAGTTAAATATGAATCTTTAGTTAAAAATAAATAAAATCTTTGCTTACATTCAAATTTTAATTAAATAAACATTTCCTTTATTACAACAAAATAAGGGTACTTGAATTAATTCAATTTCCTTATAACCTTAAAAAGAAAAATTAATGGATAATTTTTCAATTTCTTTGAACTATTACAAAACCATTTATCTATAAAGTTAAAAATGATAAATTATTACATTTTTGTCTTCCATATATTTTGCATAGCGATAGTCAATCAGTAAATAAAGTCGTTTACCGATTAACTGATGCCGGATTTTACTAATCTATGACTTTTGGAGGGATAATTTTGCTAATTTTTAGTAAAACGTAGGATTTTTCAGGATCTTATGACTTTGATTTAAAAATTATCCTGGAAATAGTTCCCAAAAACTTATATTTATCTTTCAAGGGATTTTTACAAGTAATTTCTTCAAAGTACAAAATTCACTAAATTTTTTTTGGTTTTTCAGCCGTCGTGATGACCTTTCATTTCTTTTTCACACGTAAAATAGTTTAATCCTTTTAGAGATTAAGTGTAACCTTTTCTCATTCAAACACAATCAAAGTTTACACGGAAACTAATTAAATAATGATACGCGCTTTTTAATAAGCATAGTCCGTACAAGAGGCGGCCATTTTTGCACGTACCTAGTAAGGGGCAAACATAAAAAAACCCAGAGGCGAATTCAGGAAAAATGGCTAGGGTTTAGTTTTTAATTTTGAATATATATATATATATATATATATATATATATATAACTTGACAAACTGTTAAATATTTTCTGTATTGTATCAGTTTTTTTTTTGTTTTTTTTTAACGTAGCCAAATGCCGACAACATGCCGTTGAAACTGAACAATTTGCCTTCCACGTAAATTTTTAACCCATGTGGTTTAATTTTTAATTTCCAACATTGTGGAATTCATATAGGTGTAAACACTTCTACTTTTAAATATAACTGCTTAAAATTGATGACTGGTGTTTAATATCGTGATCCTTCGAAGATATTTAGTATTTTAACTTACGGCTCTTTTGTAGAACTCGCCACTAATAGAAAAATGAGTTTGCAAAAAACCATAACCCCGGCAGTCATGCACATATGCTCTATTTACTTTCGTGGGCACTGTCTAGACATGAGTCAGATTGAAGAAACGCCAGTGAAACGCATCGCGGAATGGTAGACTGCTAACTCTATGTGGTTGCAGAAATATAAGGAAAAGATCTTTTTCTGTAAATACTCAATGACCTGAATAAAAATGTTTTTTCCTTCGAGACTCTTCTGCAACATATCCCAGATTACTTTTAAAGCCAACTTAAAATTTATAAGACATTTTACTTCGCGCCCCAGTCTTAAACAACCATTTCTGACCTATAATTCGTGTAACGCAACACAAATATAAACGTTCAAGTTTCTTCTTGCTTGATTTGATGTGAAAACAATTTTAACTACGAAAAAACTTTCACACAACCTTGGGTCACATCTTACTTGTGGGAGTAAGATAAAAACTGGCCTTGTGCCTAACTCTTGGAGAGGAGTAAATCAATATTCAATTTTTTTTTTCTAATGCGATTTTTTTTTCTTTATGTGAAAATAATTTAAGTAAAAGACGTGACAAAGCGTGACTTTCTGTCACTATTAAAGGCACGTTATCTCTTGAGTATTGAACCCAATTACGATAACTAAAATAATTGGAAATGGGAGAATGTGACCTAATATACAAATAAGATTACTGAAAAATCACAGGAACAAAATAGATTAATGTAGCACTGTTCTGTATCTTTTAAAAGATTGTCAAATTCTCGGTTTAAAGACCTTTATGTATGATCTAAAACCCTAACCCCAATTTTTAGCGGACATGATGAATTGCGATTTATGAACTACTAAATTTTTGACAGAACAGCGACAAGATTTTTTTTTTTTTTTTTTTTTTTTTTAAATTACTGTGCCTCTTATTTGTTTTTGGCAACGTTTTATCTAACTTTAAAAGGGAAATAAATGCTATGCTAATTTATATGTACAAAGAAAGCTTTAATACTAAGTCGTGTTTGGATGAATCGCCTCCCTTTGGTTTAGTGAATGTTCATTAGTTACGGTCGTGTTGTCCCCTTTAACATTAAAGGGGACAAGCAGAATTTTAAATAGATAATTAAATTAAATATTTTAACTTTGTGCTAATCCACAGGAATTCGCAATGGAGTTTTGTCTTCACTTGTGCCAAGCTTGTCTTCACTTGTGCAAGCTTGTTCCGAGTGAAGGCTAGTTTTACGGGATCATTGTGGAAGGCGTCTGCCAATCTCATCGCCTTTATTTCCGGTCGCTTCCCGGCGACTAATTTAAATACATTTTTCACAACACATATCCAAACCATCTGAGCTGGCATTCCCTCATCTTATCTCGATCGTAGCGATGCTGTAGCGCCATTGGATGTCGGCATTACAGATGTTATCGAGCAGTGTAATCCCTGATATCAAACTGATCATTTTGGAGTCCATAACGGCGAAGCTTCGCTCCGTCCTTGTCGTCGGCAATCACTCGTCGCTGTAAAAAAAAAAAAAGTCGGCTTACAGATCTTCAACTAGATAGTCGCAGATCTTTGATCACGTGGTGGTGTGCCATTTCAGCCACATCGCATTTGATGTGCGCAGCGACTTTGCCGAGGGCGTTGTCATCATCGCTGGAGTATCGAGCCGAGGTTATTGGAGGCGTGCGTTTGGAGGGAATCCTGGTTGTCAACTTGAATGGCACTGTGTTCGTCTTTATTAGGGGTTAATTTAGTTGATAACGACTTATAAATATTGAACACCTAAGTTAATTAACGAAATAATTACCAAACAATTATCAATATTCTAATACTTACCTACAACGATAAATATGAAAAGCCTTTTTAGATTTTACCCACATTACATAAAATGTAAGAAAAGTATAGTCCATTCAAACGGTAACATTAAAGTTCCTTTTATAATGTGGTTAAAACAAAATTTGCTTAAAAATGAGTCCACCCCCGACTTGAAAGTGTCAACTTATCAAGCAAACATAAATAACCTAGAACCTAGTAGCTGAATATTCTAAACAAAACGAAAATTGTTCACAAAATCACTTGCACATTGTGAATAATATAAACAAAATTCCACTTAAAATAAACACTTTCACGAAAGTATCGTAAGTATAATAACCCTTTTGGCTCTAAATGGCCCAATCGTTGATCAGCCGTGAAACGACCAAATAACATGGTAAAAAGTGAAATTTCAAGCTGCCATTTGAAAATCTGCTAAATTTAAGATCTTGAAAATATTAAAATTGGATAATCTTGATTTTAAATGCCTAAGGAGTCTTCTAATATTTTCGCCCCCCCCCCCCCCCCCGAGATATTTTGTAGAATGGGGCCCTTACCAAATATACACACCCGCCATACAAAATGCAGGTTGTACCAGATTAGAAACAAGGTCAGGTGTTAAGTATAAAAGCCAGCGCATCAGGATGAGTTCACTTTGGCCTTCAAAAACGCTTGAGCAGCCCCGTTATCATTCCCTGGTCGGGGTGACTTGCGCGGTTAGTGCTAAACTAACCCCTTAAAGAGAAGGTAAAGCCTGGGAGGATGTACCTCCTGAAACTGACTATATTTCAGCCCGACAGCAAGTCAGTCTGATTGAGAACGTATCTGAAATAAATTTCTTATATTTCTGCCTCAACATAAACTCGACGATAGTTGCCACCATTTCGCGATGCATTCCAGTGGCGTTAACCCTGTATTTTGTACAGCCTAACCTTAACTCCTTGTCTAGATAGGACTTGAATAGTAGGTCAATAGCATTTTTGAATGATTTTTATTTTTTTTTATAAAAAAGCCCGGTCCTGTTACTATAGATTATGGAAGGCACGAGTTCTAGCAACGGTGTTGCACTGCCTGGCAATCTTTTCAGTGTGTGATATTTTCTCTATTTCTAGGTTTGTGGGCAAGAGACGATAACAAAACTTGAGAGCCGACAAGAAAGGTATCTTAACATGCATCTAAACAGACGTGATCCGCAAGTTATGGAGACTTTATTCAGAAGATGTGTTTACCAAAAGATTGAAACCCTAAACCAGTCTTATGACCATTCAGGATCTCTTGAGATATTTCGCTGCCATCGTCAATCTATCAACAATTATGCAAGTGTTTCTCTGATTCGAAAAACGAATTCTCCCCAGAAGCATGCTCTGTATTGTAAAATGCGCACAAGTAAACAAGTGGACTCGCCTGATGGTAAGAGTTTAATCAAAAATAAGTGTTACAGATTGATAACAATTTCAAACCTCGACATTTTTATATCCCAGGACAATTCTTTTTTTTTTTTTCCTTTTTTTTGTCGTTGTTAAAAATAGCTTCTGTGACTCGTTGTTAATTATAATCAAAACTAAAACGATTTTGGAAAAGATTGTTCTGGGCACATTTGGTAGGCCACTGTCTATTTAAAGATCCTACGTTTATTTTAAATGAATAAAAGCGAAAGAGAAAAATGGAAAGTTCTGTTAGCAAATATAATTTTTTAAAAAAGGAATTCCCACCCAATGCACTAGCCTCACATTAGCTATAAAGAGTTCAAGACATTTAGATATCTTCCTCCGCCCGGGAATGGAGACCGCAATGAAACCAAAGCTTAGAGGCGAAATTTTTAAAAATTAAGTTTTTTTTAATTAAATAATCCCTGTAATAACGTTGCGATGACTAAGTTAAACAATATTTTTATTCCAGGTAATTTCATCTGTAACACAACTTCTAAATTGCCTTTTATTCTGTAACGTCATAGCTGAGAGGCCCTTCGTCAGACCTACACAAAAGTAGATTTAATTCGCCCACCCTAATGGCTGGTGAAATGTCCCCACAAAAAATGTTGCTTATGATAGTGAGAGGGGAACTCAGCTTCAGTCCTTTATCTCTGGAAGGCGGTGGATAGACTTAGATATAGATATATGGAAGCTTTTTGTCTTCATACCTGTGGTGGCACAGAAATAGCCTGTGCCCGTGTACTAATCGGGTATTTCCTCTCGGTGTGTTGAACCCGTTGACCTTGTCAGGCTATCCATCTAAGAGAAGGAAAACTTTAATAAAACCTAGCTACTAACCACTTACGTCTTGGTAGCAAACCGTTGGGGAGGGAGGCCTCCCTAGTCCTGATCAACCCACCTAGAGCTGGAATCTCAAACAAAACATCCGGTTTGCAGAATTAAAATTGCCTAAGGAGTAGATGGGGTCTGCCTATCACCCGGCCTTTGCACTCCTTCTCTATTAGCCAGACAGACGTACCAGTGCTGGAACGCTTCAAAAGCACCCAATGTCTGGCCTTGTTTCCTGACTAGGACAATGAACGCCGTCTCTTTCTATCTGGACAACTTGAAAGTTTTTTTGTTTTTTTTTCGCCACCAAGTCTTACATGACTAGTCTGGGTAGCTATTGTTCAGAAAGGTTGAGGGTACAGGCCAGACAGCTTGTCTAGCTGCTGTTTCCAATTAATAGTACAGAAGCCCAAGCTCTTAGGTACAGCTAAGAACGGCTGCTCCATCAGTTGTATAATACTGTGGGTAGCTGTACGTGCTATGTTGCACATGGAAAGGGACTCTAGTTATCCACGGTAGTCTTTCCCTAGACCACAACCCCCATGGACCAGTTCGCGACTAATGGACTGGTTATGTGAGCATATTGGTACCTAACAAGCACCCATTTTGCCCGCCCTACTCTATCTCAAAACAAACATGCCGTTGCAAAATAAAAAAATAAAAAAATTAAACCTAAACCAGACACCCAACAAAAAACATCTTCGCCTCCACCCTGGAGGCTTGCATTCACTAATATCCGAGGATTTAAAACCAACATCAAAGACGTAAAAACTTTTCTCCTGACAAACTCCCCGGATATCCAAAGTGAAATGAACCTTCAATCCTCAATCTCCTTATCATTTTGACATGACTGACTACCTCCCACTCTACCGTAAAGACTCTGACAAACATATGCACGGGCTAGTTTATGTTCAGAACACCCTCCCCTTGACTAGAGAACATAGGTTAGAATCAGATGAATAAGACTACATGTGCTTTAGATTGACCTTACATCACAGCGTTAGTTACTTATATTTCTTATACTGTTCACCTTCGACCCAGGACTGTACCTTGCTAAACTGTTTCTGAAAGCATAGATAGAGCACTCTCACTCTACTCGAATACATGTATTTGGGGATTTTAATGCACACCACCATGACTGGCTAAGATTCTCCAGCTTTACTGATGCAGCCGGTAACTCAGTGTATTTCTCCTTAGCTCACTCCCTCTCACTGTTGCTTTCCCGACTCGCCTCCCTGATCCAGTAGACCAGCAAGCCTCACTTCTCGACCTGTTCTTGACCTCACTGCCCGAGGCTTCTGTGACGAAGCTCATAGCCCGCTCAGGAGCACTGATCACATTGGTAATGATTGATTGCTATCACCCTAAAAACTTGCCCGAAAAATACCCGTCTACGGTCGGGTTAAATTATTTACCTCCTAAAAGAACAGTTTTGCACCACTTTTATGCCCCCTTACAGAGCTTAAAATCAAGTTATAATGATACTAAAACTCTTGCCGTTGCTCAAAACGATACTATGAGCAGGTTGATTTTATGATCCATCAGAGATCACATCAGTGACGCCCCATGGAGTGAAACCTCACTCCTGCTGATCAGTGTGCAAATGAGTTAACCGAATTGGTCAAAGCAGACATTAAAGTCTGTCCCCATGCAAAAATTCTTCAGCAAACCCCACTCTCCTCAATGGTTCACCTCAGAATGTGAAGCTGCCATTGCCTGAGAGGCAGCAAGCATTCTGACAATTTGGCCGCCATAAGTTAACTGCGAATGGATTTGAAATTTATAGTGAAGAAATAATTGTAAGGCAGTGATAGGTAATACCAAGAAGGTGTAGATAACCACAAAACACATTCACAGAAACTAGGTATTTGCGATTTCTGGAAAATCTACTATAGTGTGGTGGACAATCAACAATTCCCTCACAATCAAACCATAATGATGTCGTTTGCACGGCAACTGATAAGGCTGAACAAATTTCCCATTGCGAACTTGATGACCTGACTATCACCCCATCTCAGGTCGGGACATGATAAAAAACCTTAACATCGCCAAAGCTTGTGGGCCTGATCTTATACTGTAGTAGTAATAAAGAAATGCTCTGCTGAACTGGGCTCTGTTCTTTTCCAAACTCTACAACAAATGCCTTGCTGAATCTTGCTTCCCGGGTAGCTGGAAAATTGCCTCTGTGGTACTAGTCTTCAAGAATTCTGGAGATAGAACTGATCCTCAGAACTACTGCCCAATCAGTCTACTCCCGATCTTAGCTAAAATCTTTCAATCCTTAATCAATCTAGCGATAGTCCTTCACCTAATTAATACTAAACTTCTTTCTGACCGCCAGTATGGATTTAGACAAGCACGATTTACTGTGGATATCCTAACGGTTATCTCTGAATGCATATATCATATACTGGACAAGAAAGATGAAGCTAGGGCAGTAGCGCTTGATATATTCAAAGCCTTTGACAACGTCTGGCATAAAGGGTATGGCCCGAAAGTTCTTTGTGTGCGTTCGTCCCAAGACGCCAATAGAGAAAGGAACGCGTGCCCTTTTAAAGACTTAAAATCACGTGTGGTCAAGCTAGCCAGTCGGTCGGCCATTGGCCGGAATCCTTTTGCAAACGTGATTCTGCGTGACCTCGCGAGGTTCTCCACTCAGAGACGAAGGACTAAACAAAGAGGGTACCTAATTGTGGCGTTCGCCACAAGGGCTTCTCAAAATTCACTCGTATGGTATTACTGGACAAATATTTAATATTAGATCCTTCCTAACAAAAAGGTCCAAGTTGTTTTCGATGGCCGTTTATCTAAGCTACATGACAAATATTAGTGAACACCAGGGATCTATTCTTTGGACCTTTATTGTTCCTGTTTTTCATAAACGGCTTCCCTGATGACATTGAGTCTGAGATAGGTATACTTGCAGACGACACCATGCTCTACTCTCATGTGGGCAAAACGGACATGCACATATCCGAGGCAATGGCTGAATCCTTAGAAAATGACATCCAGGCTGTAGTGGATTGAGAGCAGAAATGGTTGGTAACTTTTAATACCGCAAAGACAAAGCTCCTTTCCTTCAAAAACTTCAAGAAACGTCTTCAATCACTGATTGCCATGGCAAATAACACCCTATCTGAGAGTTCAACATTCAAACTCGTCGGCCAAACATTCACAGGTAACATGAATTGGAAAAAATACATTAAAGATATTGCCAAGGTTGCTAGTAAACTCCTCACACCTGACATTATCTTGTATCTCTACTAAGCCACCATCCACTCATGCATGGAGTATTTTTGCCACATCTGGGCTAGTGCATCATCCACTAGTCTCTCCCTCTTAGACAAGGTTCAAAAGAGTCGCCAACTTAATAGATCCCTCACTATCCATTAAGTTCCTGTCCCATAGCTTCATGTTGCATCTTTGTGTTTTTACAAGTACTTCAATGGGTTGTGCTCGATGAACTAGCTGCTCTAGTGCCCTGTCAACATAAATACACTAGACCAACCCAACCCAACAATCGGCCAAATCCTATCCATTCACTGGAGGTCACCAGATGCCGGAGGGCCTACTTCAATAGCTTTCCTCGTGCTGCCGACCTCAGGAACTCCCTTATTTCTCCGTTTCCCCGACTGTACCGACATGTAGAAGTTTAAAACTAATGCAAACAGACATCTCACTGCACAGCTCCCAACTTAGGATGACACCCAAAACCTACACCCTAATTCTCAGTAGCCCCTTACGTCTACAGTGGCGGCCTGCCTTGTTTGAAGTGAAATGTTATGCTATAACTTGCTTTTTATTTTATATGTGAATGCAAGTACATATTCAGTCGCTGAGAAAACTTAATCTGTCCCACGCATGAGTGGCACTTATGGAGAAATTGTTGCAATATTAAAGGGAAATAACTTTTTCAAAATCCAAGGGAGATAACTACGTTTGACATTAAAAAATCAAATGCATGTACGGATGGGCAGATGGATAAAATTTAACTTTTTTTTATTTTTTTTTAGAGGGGGGGGGGATTCTACTTCAGGTAATTACGTGTACTTTTACAACCTGGAACCACTGTTATCTTGGGTAAAATTGAACTAAATGTCCAGCTAAAGTCTTAATTTCCAGACGAGTGAAGACGTGGTTCACTATATGGTCAGTATTTAACTGAGGACGTCCTAAACTATACATGCTGTTCGGCTTTAAGAAATTTACTAAATCGTACTAATTAATAATTATGTAGCGAAAGGGTCAAAATATTAAATTTCAATAGCCAATGGAAAACTATCTTTTGAAGATCCAATGAAGTTTTCCGATTAGCCAATGCAAAATGTTAACATACTTAAAAAAAAAAAAACTTACACTACTTTTAAATTTATTTAGCACCCCCTCCAAGAAAAAAATGTCGTTAATTAACAAATTTTATTTTTCCAGTTTATAATTAACGTTATTTTCACCTAACATCGTGTCATTTTTAGTTCGTTAATTTGTTACATTTTTCGATTTATTATGGTTTTACTAATTAAAGGTAAATATACGTTTAAAAATATGGTGCTTCTAGGTTGTAAAAGCACACGTAATTACCGGAAGAAAAAAAAAGTAGAATCCCCCACCCCCTCTAAAAAAAAGTTAGTTTTTTCCCCTGTCCATCCGTACATGAATTTGATTAAGTCAAACGTAGTTATTTCCCTCTAATATTGCAACGTCTCTATAAGCACCGCATGGGTTTAGTAAACTTTTTGTTGTGATATGGTCTAATACAATCATCGTCTTAGCCCAGTTTTTTTTTTTTATCCATTTTAGTCACTGACTCTTAAAGCCATGGATTCCCTTTTATAAGAAATTCCTTCCTAATATTATGCGTGTATGCAATGAATTCTTAACATAGAAAAAAATAAATACTTAAATAACGTCTGTCATTATATTTAACTCCTGATACAAATCTAATGACTGACGTTATTTAACATGTTTTTTGTTTTTTTTAAATAATGAATTTTTACGTAGACAAAATCTCCAAGTTATCATATTTGGGATAAAACATTTAAAGTGAAGCCATGTATTTATATACGTATTCTTCTGTGTATCTCTCTATAAACCGCATTCCGTGTTTGATTGTTTGACGTATTGAGTTTAATCAATAGTTCCACCTGATCGAGTAGTGACGAGGTCAGTGACTCTGATCTTAATAGCACGTGATGAAATCACTACGCTACAGGAACTACCACGTGACATGTAAATAGTGCCAAATTAGGCGCTAAAAGATTCAACTGTTTTATATTTAGTTCGTAATTAATGTTCGTGCCTGTTGCACGTGTATTAATTTTTCCTCATTGATTCTTGTCTTTTCTTCGTCTTTGTGGTTCACTGCCAACTAATATGTCGCACTCTAACACGCTTAGTTCAACAGTATTTATTTCTATATTTTTGTTCTGATTCGATAAAATGCTTCGTTGGTTTCTGGCTAGTTCCAAAAATCTGCTTTGGCAAAATTCTTTTTAGTTCAAATTCCGTAGAAGTGTAGCAGTCACCAATAGGGACTACTCTTGAATGCGTAATCACTGTCCCTGTGAGCTGGCTTGTCCAATCAAATCACTGGGCGCAGTAATATCGTTAGTTCCCTAAGGGACTAATGTCTCGTTAGGGTTCGAGGAAAAAGATCAGATGACCTCCTGGCACCAGCTTGGACACATCGCAGAGAGCACCAGCGAGGAACGAGGAAACGATCTTTCTCCTGCCACCGTCGCCTCACTTGACGACTACTACCATCTTCACCTGAAGAAATCCACGGGCGGCCCTAAGAACTCTTATATTCTTCCTCTTCCTCAGACGGACACTGTCCCACTCTTATCTATACCAAACGATATAGGTAACCTTGAGTTAATAAAACCTTTTTGTTATAGTTACAGAAATACTTTTCGTTGTTCCGTTTCTTTACGAGAAGATAAAAGGATAACCACTTTCATCCACTCATCATCCCCTTACAGAAGTACCAAAACACCATAATATTTTAATAGTATATAGATTGCTGAAGACTAAAATAGACCTATTGGAATTTTTTTAACACTGGTTTAATATTATTCGCCCCTTATCTGATTAATGAACACATGTTTTATGCTTTCTTGCTAAATCGAAAAAAAATATTTTTATTTTAACCCTTTTAACATTTCAGCATGTGATTGTGCCGAAACCCGATATCCCATGAAAGTCTCTTTCGATTCCAACTCCCTTTGGGACGACATTTCGATTGAAGAAGTAAGAAAGGCTTCTGAATACAGATCGGCATGCGTAATTAAATATGGGCATTTACCGTTGATGTTGCCAGGAAACTATAGTGTTACCCAGAAAATCTCCAAAGGACACAGGCAATGCCTCTCTACAGACCGGAGGGTGCAACGAACCGGCTTTGAATCAATTTTGTCAGACAGTGATATTCCAAGGAATAATTCTTTTATCTCAAAAAACGATCATCTTCATCCAGTTTATCGAATGTTAACCTCAGTTAATCAAAATCTTCAACCAAATAATCTTCGAAAATCCCGTCAGAAGAAAAAACACCCGCTATCGATCAATAACACACAATTCAAACCAGTTCACAGCATAACCAATACTGCTAATCGAATAAGAATCTTGAAGAAAAGTAAGTATTCTTTCTAATATATGCGAAGTAGAAAATATTTCATGTATGTATAGGTTTGTGTGTAGATATAGATAGATAGATTTATATATGGTATTAGTGGAATCTACAATCATGCATGGTTATTTTTTTACTGGAAAGCATCAGATTCGGAATTCGCCGGCAATATGAATGGATGTTTTTATAATTTCTGCACCCATATGTATTTTCAAGTGGAAAATGTTTTACTCTTTGAATTACTGATTTTTAAGAAAAATTAAACATTAAAACATATTTGATACAACTTTTTATGAACTGGAACTATATACATACTTTGAAGAGCAAATACACTTTTTTTGTATTTAAAAAAAAAAAAAAAAAGTTGCTCTGAAATCAGTGTTATTAGCAGTCATGAAAAGTATAAAATAAAACATTTTGATGGCTATTTGTTTTGGTTTGACTATTTAACAATTCCATTGTTACTTAGACCTGTAACGAAGTGATCGGGTGTCTTTTCTGCTGAAGAGATTAAAATTTCTGAAACGTATGTACACATAAATATTTAAATTTTTGGAGCATGATTACATAATATTGATTGTCAAATGTATTCTACAGGGTTATGAGCTTTGACCTTAAGTCATAATCATTCAGCTAAATTACACCTGCAGTATTCACTGAAATCTTAGATTTTGAATGCTTATTTTTTTTTATTTGTAGAATTGAGCTTAGGTAGCTTTTATCTCATTAAGATGCAACTAAAGTTAAAACATTTGACTTCATGATATAATAATACAATATTTTGTGAGCCTGAGAGGATGGTATCATGGTGAATGAACATACACTAAACTGCCCTCCAAAGGAGGAGGTAATGACTGAGGGTGGTATCATGACGAGTGAACACTACGCCCCCCCCCAACACACAAACACACCAAGAAGTTAATACCTGATATCATGACAACAGAACATATACAACACTACCACAACCCCCACCCCCAAATAAAGTAATCCTGAGAGGATAGTATCATGAGGATCGAACATATACTATACTGCCTCCAAAAGAGTAGATAATACATGGAAGGATATAACGCCTACCTCCTAAAAAAAAAAAAAATAAATAAATAAATAAATAAAAAATTTAAAAAAAAAAGGTGGCTGGGAGGATGGTATAATAAACTAACTAGTACTACATTACCCCCATGAAAGGAAGGGGTAATACCTGGTATCATAACAAAATAGATACACTACCCCCCCCCCACATAGGAGGTAATAAATGGGATGTTCCTACATAAAAGTAACACTGCAATTATGCTAAAACGAAAGATATTACACTAACCCCCCCCCCCCGAAAAAAAGGATTGTATGACAACAGAACAGATACATCACCCTCTTCCTCAAAGTAGTAATACCTGGGAGGATTACCCTCATCCCCTAAAAACAAATGGGGGTAATTACTGGGAGGATGGTTATAACAGAACCGATACTACACTATCCACCTCGAAGGATAATACAATTAATAGATTAAATTCGTTTTCTTTAATTCACTTAAATCCCGAGTCGTAGAGCATTTTGATTCCTTTGGCTTGGATCAAAGTGTATCATTTTTTTCAGCATCCTGGCAACTTGAATAGTTTATATATGTCATATAAGAAAATATGACATTACAAATGTATATTACAGAATATTAATTAAAACTGTTTTAAAAAATAAATAAATATGCAAATTAGGAATACCTAAAATTGTTTATAGCTTATATATATATATATATATATATATTATATATTATGGCATTTAAAATCTTATTTTCTAGGTCCACCCTCCCAGGCTTTGCCTCCCCTCTTTGGGGAGGAGTAAGTTTATTGCTTACTGCCTGAGGCACCTCTACCAGGGAATGCCGACGGGGCTGCCCAGGCATTTTTTGTAGGCCAGAGTGGTCACCTTCTCGGGCTCTGGCTTTTCAAATCCCACTTTCCCGACCTTGTGTCACATCTTACCTTGTGGGAGGAAGATAAATAAAATCTTGTATCACAAAATTAAATAAGCATAACTCGTTTTTGATAATATAGTTAGGATAGGTGGAAAAAAAAACTTTCGCATTTATTCATTTAGATATATTCTACTCGGTAGAATGTAAATTATGACATATTCATTATTTTGCATGCTCTGAAAATTGACCAACAATATTTGTCTTCGCATACATGTTTCCAAAATTTCAATTCTATTATCTAGGGCAGAGATTGTTTACAATTATGAATCTCTTTATCAGCACAATGTTTCTTTATCAATACGCTACAAGCAATATATAATTGAATTCAATTATTAAAAAAAAAAAAACGAAAGTCCAGAAACCTTTTTCTCAATAAAATATCATAATACGTGGCTTACAAAGGTTGAAAACAAGAATACTTGTTCTGAAGATAAGTCTTTGCAAAGCAAAAGGGATTCAGGGAGCATCTGAAAGGCAATAAAGGCTTAGGTGAATAAAAGACGTCAGGATGAGTTTTGAGTAGCGCTGCCAAGGATGAGCAAATGACTGTTCGAATATTCAACGTGTGAACTCTATACAAAAACTGTTAAGCCTGTTAACTTTCAGAAATTAAATGTTTAGAAAATACTTTTGAGAAAGTCATCAGCATGTAACCCTATATTTGTTTTTGAGTGGCTTTTTTGGAACAAAACTAAAAAAAATTTTTTTTTTTTCATTTCTCATTAATTTTATTTCAAATCTGTTTCAGGTCTTCAGTGATTCTGATCGGCTGCACCGTTTTTCTTGGATCTTTCGTTGAAGCACCAGACCAGGTGACTTCATTTCCCAGACACTTTTTTTATTTTTAACTGTTAACTCGAAACCTTTTTAGAATCGGAATCTCCGGTTTATTTATATTTATTTTAACTTCCGTAATCGCATCAGAACTCTGACCAGCAAAACGTCAAAAAAGAAAAAATTGTAATACTGAGTTCTTATCAGAACAAGTCCAAGGATTATTGGTAACTCTGAAGAGGATTTTGGATTTCTTCTCAGAAATTATCTTATATCAAACTCGTAAAACTAATATCAATGCACATGGTATGCAGGTTACATAAGATTAACCAAAATATTTTATTGCCTCTTTATGGATTTTTTTTTTTTTAATTTTTATTTATTCGAAAATTTTTAAACTGACATGTCTCAAAACATTCTTGCATAACAAAAAAAAATAACTCTATTTCTATATCCTTATGGATGATATAGAAGTACTGATTTATTATTTTGCCATCTAATTTACATGCGTGTCTGTACACTATCAATTACATGACAATGCTGAAAGTCGCTATCTCTAAATGCTCGGGCATTAAAAAATATTAATGTGGTTGAATCAACATAGTGAGGGGGGCAAGAGAAACGTATAGATAACGGAAATGGGTGACTTCAGTTAATTACAAATTATGGTAATTAAAACTTTAATAAATTAATCCCAGAAATAAGGTATGGCTAAGCCCGTTTTTTTTTTTTTTTTTTTTTTTTTTTTTTTAAATAGAACTCATTGTTTCAAAAGTTATAATTACAGGAATTTTATCTGTCAGATATTATCTTTCTATTTAATTCTTCATCGTTTAATGTCTTTTCCACACCAGATGTGTGGTAGCACAAAGTTCTTGAAATGTTATCATTTATATCAGTTTCGATGTGCCATTGCTTGGTCATCTTTGACTGAGTCATTCCAAGTCTTTTTTGGCCTGCCTTCTTCCTCAGTTACCCTCAACTGAGATGAGTACATCAATTTATTCAACCAAGGTTTCGTTCAACCTGTTCATACCATCGCAAGCGGTTGCAATGCAGACTAGACTCCAGTCTAGGCACCTTTAGCCGCAATAGCAGGGAGTCCGAACTTTGTCATCAAAACTTACCTTTGATCTTAATATTGGAAATATTGTATTCTAACTATAATTTCAATCGATTTTTTTTTTTTTTTTTTTTTTTTTTTTTTTTTTTTTTTTTTTTTTCCCCTGACACTGAAATTTTAGACACTGTCTTGTTTATAATCAAAATCTACTTTCCCTTTGAATGCATGGTCGGATTTACATGATTATCTTAATTAAATTGACAAATTTTTTTTTTTTTTTTTTTTAAACTCAAAAAGATGTTAGAATTTAGTCATTATACCAGTCGCTTTTTACATGCAATATTTAAATATCGTTAAAGACTGAAACGTAGCACTGCAATAACCAAACAAAAGTAGCCTAACAAAATAAATAACTCCTATAACTAAAGAGGATATCATTAAAGCCCTCAAGGTCATCTGGTAAAGTAGTCCCTGACTAAAAAGTCCTTTAACAGTTGGAAATCTACTCAAAAAAAAAAAATTATAAGTACTTTTTTTTCCCCCTCTGAATTTATGGGAGATTTTAACCTTGAAGTAAATTTTGTTCAATAAGTTATGTTCTCTAATAATCATATTCGGTTTAACGTCTTTTACATGGTGGCTTTTAGAAATTGACTTCCAAACCAACCCATCTCTGACCATGTTTTTATTTATCCCGCATTCTTTCAAATCCATCCTTATCATTTCTACCCATGTTTTCCTTTCTCTTGCGATGGTATCCTTCAAAGCAACTAGTCTAACGGCTCCTGAAAAGTCACCTTGAAAGTTTTAGGTTTGTACTGGCGAAGGATTGGGTCGATATCTGATGGGTCCGGTTGCCAATCATGAGAGCCAGCATTCGCTTCTGACTTTCATATCACGCGATAAGGTTGTCTCTGATCATATGGAACCTTAGTGCTATTGGTGCGACTTATGAGTGGTTTCCAGGAATTGACATTTTCTGACTGTAACCAAAGCTTCTGCCAGGCAGATCTGTGGATTTTGGTATATGAACTGGTATGCTGCAACTCTTTCTGTGAGACTCTGTGATGGTCGGAAGATCTCTAGGGAAGATTCTAGTTGAGAACTGGAGGTGGAATCAAACAGTTCAGATAAGGCGAACACGTCCATGTTTGGGTCTTGGAGAATTTCCGCTTGATGCAGATAAGGTGGGAGAAGCGATGACATCTCCCCCTCCACCTTCTGTTCACAGATTTGCATAGATGTCATTCTTCAGAGGAAGGTCCCTTCTCTGGGGTCGGGCGAAAATTCATTGGTGTCTGGCACTTGCAAAATGAACACGTCGATCAGAGCAAGTGTAGGAACTGCTGTGAGAATGCAGTTTGAGTGGATGGAAGCTCTATTTCTAGATCCAACATGTGATACTTTATATTTTTCTATTTTGACTTACAAATACTTCCCGATGTGATAACTTAATAGCTATCTGTTATTACCTCTGCCAAGGTGGAGGTTGTTTTCGGTCGAGTTTGTCACTGTTTGCTAAGCGTCCGTTTGTACAGCAAAGCGTCTACATTACTTGACCAATCACAAAACTTGGCCAACATCTAATTTAGAATTGAATTTTGGAATCTCTAGATTACAAAGTGAAAGTCACTTTTGGCGATAGCTTTGGTTCTGTTCATTGTAGCGACTCTCTACTTGACCATATTGTAGCCAGTGAAGTTCTGTATCTTATATGACCCTGACTTTGAAAAGTTTGGTCATAGTTAAAATTTCAACTTCGATTTTACTTTGATGTCTGGATATGATGCTCTTTAATGATATTAATCACCATGCAAAATTTGAGTTATCAATGTTTCCATGGCATATCTTCAAGAGTTCTCTTACAATATGGAGTGCCCAGATAAAACTTAGGCTCATCTGTACATTGTCAGGTGAATGTAGTCAGTCTTACGACTGACTTATTTTTTTAATGATCAATTAAGTAGTTAAACCTCGGCAAATAATTTTATTTACGAATTTATATTAGGTAAGCCATATTGGACCATGCGGTTGCCAATTTTTACATTCATAATTCTCTCGTATTAACCGTTTTGTTAGGAATTAATATATTTCATTTTCAATAGTAAACTAATCAGATACGTATCATTGCAATATAAGGTTTTCATTCCGAAGCCCTGTATTAAGCATGTATCTAAAACACATCTATCATCAGAACGATTAATAGACAACTAAAACAAAGTACAATTAACGCATTTATTTACAGTTGACATTTATAAAGAACACTATTATACAAAATAAGACATTAGTTTTTACTCTACACTTTAAGATAGGGAAATAGATATTTGGAGAACCTAGATATTATTAATTCTGCAGGACCATTGTAGATATCCTGCATTGGAATTCTCCATATCAGTTTTCCGGTAAAAACAAATGGAATAACAGTGATATTGCACTATCAGTATTGCTTTCTTAAATCCCGATATCTGAATTATCACTTAAATATTTATATGAATACTTTCTGAAATATTGGATACTATCAATTTACCATGGACGAAATCGTGTTGATTGCAATTTATATCGGCCCTTATACAAAATACATGTTAGAGAAACTGGTTAGTAATTACATTTCGAATGGATCCAGCTTTTTTATTTATTACCATTGCTGTTTTCTAAATATCTGGAATCGTTCATATTTTATACATTTAAACCATTTATTAATTTATAGTCTTCATAAATTTTCGAAATTTCAAGATGTATAAAGTTTTCAATACTTTGTATAATTCCAAGATTATCTTTTACGAAATAACTGATTAGTGTCTCATCCATTTTATTATCTTTCTCATTGTCAGGGGTCTGGTGTTTTCGTACAGCCTTGAAGTCTTGAGGATAGATTCCGTTCCCATTCCACTGTCTAAGATCCTTGTTGATGGTTTGCTGGGGTTGTTCAACTTTCCTCCGGCCTTCCACCTCAAGGTTTCTTTATTTCCTGATCCGAGTGTCGCTCCTCTTACTGTGACCAAACCAACATGGCTGACTGATCATCCGGAGTTCAAGCTCTGGTATATTCAGCCTCACCAACAGCGTATCGGAGCTGATATGTCTAGTTTGAGCTGCCCCAACATTACATAGTTATCTGATTATCTATTTATCCAATTACTCTGGGCATCTTCAAGCTCAATAGCAGGGTGTCGGAACTGTCAGCAAGATGCACAATTCTTCCAATATTGCATTGCAATCGAAAGTATTCTAACTATAATTCTAATAGAGTTGTGCTTATATAATCAGTCTACTTCACTTCAATATCTATTTGAATACATGCATAGTCACATTTAAATAACTAGATGTAATAGGATAGTTTTTATCCACTCTTTGAGCAGTGTTGGTACAGTACCTAGCTATGTCAACCTCCATAGTTGGGTTTTTTTTATATACAAGCTTGATTCGATTATCATTGGTTTCCCTGATTCTTTCTAGATTTGGGTACTTACAGGAGGGACCATATGAAAGTGGCCAACAACGATAAATGTAAGTGGTGCTATGGAACCGGCTGGATTCGGATTTGTCACACCCAGGTCGTCAGTCCACATCGTTATCCTCTGCACAACTGCAACCTCTCAGAGTTTGTTAGTTGACACTGAGGTCAGCTTTTCAGTGTAGTGAATTTTATCACAAGGTTTTCTAATGGAAAATTATACTCATTGGTCAACGAGCAAAGGTGTATTACTCTGGTGGGTCAAAAAACCAACACTTAACTTTTCTGTTACCTAAAGTCAGTTTAAAAAGACTGCAGTTAATCTTCTCACAGCATATCACATGATACAAGTGGAAAGGGCAGTATCTTATGGGACACAATGTCAGTAATTTGACCACCCTCGATTGTTTATTCAGTGGAGTTGGTACTCTTGGTTCTGTTTTTAACCACATTAAGTGGATGGTTTGAGGTACGCCTCTCTAGTGAGACTCGTGGCGGATCACCAACACTTTGATGTGAATGTTTGTCATGTCTATTTTCTTAATAGAACAATTTGATCTATAAAGATCATTCGAAAGTCAACCACCCCCTATTTGTATTTTATGAACATTAATAGAATGAAAAGGGCTACCTTATTCTTGAGTGCTGTGTCACATATTTGATCTTCTCGGCTTTCATAGTCGGTCGTAAAAGGTTGAGTTTTTTTTTTTTTTTTTTTTTTTTTTTTTTTTTGTGTACGTTTCTTAATTTATCTAATTCCATCTTCAAATGTCCCATGCTTTTGCCGTTTTTAATCTAATATGACAACTTATTCTAACAATATATTATCAAAATATTCAATTGGTTAATAGATCTAGTTTTTGATGAGACTATCCTGCCAGGCATTATCTCCTTTGAGAGTTAACGTACATCAACAAATTGTCACAATTTGCTATTCATTAGCTAATTCCACACTGATATTACATTTACTAGCGAAAATATGTGACCGTAAGTGCTGTTATTTTGAAAATTAAGTATTTGTTCTGTTATGCCATCCTCCCAAGCAATTACCTCTTCCTTCGAGGGATTGGTAGCATACGTCAACAAGAAATTTTCAGAATCGTTTTTTTTTCATTAACTAAACACTTACATATACTTTCAAAAATATGCACCTGCGGTGAAGGGGGGGGGCATATTATTGCTAATGCCATTATTTTAAAACTTGCAATTAAATCACAATTCATTCTTCTCTTGTAAAGTAGTTAATTCTAATTGTTCCAATATTTCCCTGTAACTAACCTTTCACTTTTTATTTGTTTTATCGCTTATCTTTGTAGGCCTACCTATCTCAATATTATATTCCAATTTCCATATCGAGACACTGTAGCCTGGATCGGAGGTCAATATTCTAAAGATGTCTTTAAGACTTCAAAGTAACGCTTGACTCGCTTGAAATAATATTTGAACCATTTGTTCAAACCTCCCATTTTTTCCCATCGATACAATAGAAAAAATGATTGGCTTTAAATGCATCGCTTTTTTTTTTAATTAACTCTATGAAAGCACGCATATTTGCAGCATATACTGTTTAATATATTTGCTTTATTAAAAAGCCTTTACAGAAATAAGAATTTAGTATTTGACCATATGCTTAAACTTGGTAAGTCAATACTCAAAGCTTTTCACCATCGATTACTTCTGGTGCTACCAGATCAGGCTGCCTGAAGATACCAGCTTCCTGACTTAAAATGCACAAAACTTTTTTTTTTCCTTTCCCTTTCGAAAACTCAATCATGTCTGCAAAGCTTAAAACAAACAATTTTCCTCTACAAAACACAACCAAGCATGAATAAGTATTTGAACTTATAAAGAATCTTGAGTATAATTTTTTTTTTTTTTTTTTTTAACCATGGGAGGTTTGAGGTCTTGACCTCTAATGAGATGCATAACGGATCTCTAACGCTTTGATGTTAATATTTGCTGTGTTAACTTTTGTAAAGTTTTATAAGGATCTTCCGAGGGAAGATTAGACTTCTTTATCTTTTTTTTTTTTTTTTTTTTTTTTGTGCTCATAAACGCTTAGTAGAATAAGAATTTCTATCTTATTGCGCTTTAGTATCGGATCACATATGTTCGACCTCTTCTTGGTTTTCATAGTCAGTCGAGATTGCAACTTTTTTTTTTCTACTTAAGTTAGCAAATTCCATCTTAAAATGTTCCACACTATTGCCTTGCCGTTCTTAATCTGATATGGCAACTTATTCTAAATATATTACTATAAAAAAAAATTCAATTGGTTAATAGATCTAGACTTTGAAATCTGCTCTGACAATAACTTTCCAGATCCAGGAGAAATATTAATGTGCATCATAGTTAGAAATTTATTAGTAATGGAGATTTGGTTTACTGTCTGAAGGCGAAACAATTACTTCTATGAATTATACTATTTTTTTAATGCTCAATTCAATTTACTATTTCAGACTAATGTACTATTTTTCAATGCTAGGTAGTGCAGTATCTGTTCCTCTTTCATGAGACCGTCCTCCCAGGTATTACCTCTTTTGAGGGGGGGGGGGGTAGTGTACGTCAACCATAAATTTTCACAATCGGCTGTACCTTAACAAACTCAACACTTATATTACATATACTAACAAATATTTGCGACCGGATGAAGAATATTCTTTATTCTGATATTTAGAAACTTGTAATTAAATCACATCTCGTCCTTCTCTCATAAAGTAGTTAATCCTAATTGTTCCAATTGTTAATCCTAATTGTTAGCATATTATTGCTAATATATATATATATATATATATATGTATAATGGCTATAACACAGTGAAACACCAGTTCTCCTCAGATCACCAAAGTTAAGCAACATTGTGCCTGGTCAATATTTAGATAGGGAACCCTTTTGGGGGAAACCAGATAGTGTAAGTTAGGAAGTGGCTATAAAATTACTCTTGGGGAGAAGGTAAGAATCCATCTTTTCTCTCCCTAACTATGGGTGAAATGAGTAGACCGCTTTCAGGCCTGATAAGAGCAACTAATATAGAAGGAAAACACAAACGACACCAGTTCTCCCCCCCCCCCCTCGTTTAAACTTTCACTGTTTCAAAATTGATGGGGGGGAGGTAGTTTAGTATCTGTTCTGTTGTCATAAGACCATCCTCTCAGGCATCACTTCCTCCTTATCGTGTCAAGAAATTTTCACAATCGGTTGTTCATTAGCAAACTCAACACTTGCATTACATATACTTATACTAGCAAAAATATGCGACTGGAAGAATATTCTTGCTAATGCCATTATTTCAAAACTTGCAATTAAATCACATCTTTTTTTTCTCTCGTAAAGTAGTTAATCCTAATTGTTCCAATATTTCCCTGTGACTAACCTTTCACTTTATTTGTTTTATAGCTTGTCTTTGTATGCCTACCCATCTCAATATTATATTACAATTTCCATGTCGAGACACTGTAGCATGGATCGAAGGTCAATACTCTAAAAAGATGTGTCTAATAAGACTAAAGTAACGATTGTCTCACTCGAAATAATACTTTAACCTTTCATTTTTTTATCGATACAATAGACAAGATGTGATTAGCTTTAAATGCATTGCTTTATTCATTTACTGGATTTCTGCTTAGCATATATTCGAATTCAATTATTTTTTCCAATTAAAAAGGAAACTTTTTCTTCAGTTTACCCTATGAAAGAACGCATCTTAGAACATATTTTTCTTAAAACGCCTTTACAGAAATGAGAACCTCTAGGATATGATCAGATACTTCAACTTACTATAGAAATACTGGTGTTTGATAAGCGCTCTACAATCCAAGTCGGCATGAAATTCAATAAATACGAATCTGTTAAAGATTGTATTTTGATCACATGTGTCTCTTATTGACAATTGGGCATACATGTCTACACAAATCACATTCAATATCAATGACTTGCTGTTTGAGAAGGGAAACACTGCTGTTTGCCATCCTTTTTTTGCCAGGGTTATCAGTTCGAGAATTAACAGGAGAGCACGCTATCTAGTGCCTGTCGAACAACATGGTTGAGCACTGACTAGGAACATGCCAGCACTGCTACACAAAAGTGTAGAGTTCATGCACGTAAACCAATTGACAATAGCACTTGTGGACACTCTTGAACTGGTATGCAGGACGACAGTGAATTGAAATAAATCTTGAATGGAATTAATAAGGTATAGGCCGGAAATGCAAAATTTGTTAACCTCAATTTGAGAACTGGAAAGATGGAGTGTGGCCTGGTGCTAACCTGTCATCGAAATCGACTTTGCAAATAGCTGCTGGTGCACAATGGAAACAGTATAGGAACTACAAAGATAGGTAAACTTGTCGACATTTTTTTAGAAAAGTTCAATTTAGGGAAGAGATATTTCCATGTTGGTTCAGCCCAATGCAATTTGCTGTTTCTTCAAGACTGTAGTCATCAGCATAACCTGCGTCTGTGATTTTCTGTTGGATACCTACTGTTTCTTGAAGGTACCAATGTCAAACCATTTTCTTTTAACTTGTCAACTGACATATGGAGGATGTAGACAAGGCAAATAATAGATAGGGAGCTATAGTATCACCCTGAAGAACACCTGCAGTGACTTCAAAAATTCGATCTCTATCAGGCGATCACACCATAGACTGAGTTCTGCCATACAAGATCAGATCATTATTACATCAAGTCTCATCTGGAATACCATATACAAAAAAAATTCACCTCCTCTCTGTGTATTGAATCGAAAGCCTTGGAGAAATCCACGAAAAAGACTGCCTTCAGGTTTGTTTCTCTTACGCCCTCCATAATCTTCCGAACTGTTAAGATTTGTGCAGATGTTGATCGATTTTTTTTTTTTTTTTTTTTTTTTTTTTTTTTTCTAAAGCCATCTTGATTTCGTCTAAGTACCTTGTCAATTTAAACTCGGATTCAGTTCAACAACCTGGTATTGTATATTTTGGTTGAAATGGCTGTTCGTTATTCCTCGGTAGTTTCAGGCAATACTCGGGTCTCATTTTCGGTTGAATGGGAGTATGCTTCACTTTGTCCATTTATCTATGTACTGTTGATGATATACAGCATTACAGAATTCAAGCAGGATGTCATTGGATTTCCCTGTTTTCCAAACTTCGGGAAGAATTTCGTCCAATCTAGCTGCTTTACCATTTTTTTTATGTTCGTAGAACTGTTTCGAGCTAATGGTAAAGTTCCCAATTTTGATATTGAGTTGTCCATCGATGACTTTTCAATCGGCAAAGCATTGACTGTTGGTACTTTTCCAGAAGATTGAAGTGATTTTATTTTTTCCATAGTGTAAGCCTTTCTTTCTCACTTGAGGCTTTAAGCTTCGATTTTGTAGTGCTTTTCTTCCACTCACTTCATTTAGCATTCTTCATGTAACTGCTGATTGTCTATTTTCCAGTGTAGATCAGATCAATCTTCCTTTGGACAAATGCCTCTTGCTCCTTTATTAGGTGTTTGTAAGGTCTTTTTGGGCTTTTGACAATTTAAATTGATTAATTGCAATTGGATTGCTCTTCTGTTTTAGGATTTTTCTCTTTTCTGAAACTGCAGCTGTTTCCCAGGGTAATCTCCATTTCCTTTTTGGCTTCAATGGAATGCATTTTTCTCTGGCTTTGTGAGCGATGACAACTAGCTGAAATTTATCGTTTGCAGAGGTTGCCATTTCTTGAAGTACACTGAATCTGTTTTTCAGTGATGGCATATTGGTTGCAGATATTTTGGTCTGACAATCTTGACCATTTTATCTTTTTATTACTTTTTCCTTTTTGTTTTTTTAGATTTAAGACGGATCATAGCAGATAATATCCGATGGTCTGAAGAGACAATGTCGAATGTATCATATTCTACAGTCGATGGCACTGTTTGCCCATATTTTGTTTAATATATAATCCAATTGAGCTTTTGCACCGTTTGGATATTTAAATGTCCAAAGCTTCCCAGATCATTTTTGATATCTAGTGTTCAGACATACGAGACAATTTTCAGTGAAGTCGTGAAAGAGCTCACCATTTCTGTTTGTAACATGATATCTGTGTCTGTGAAAACCGTCTTCAGCTATTTAGGCATTCATGTCTCCTAGAATCAAGATGTTTTGGCACCTGTTTTATGAATAGGGATAGAAAATGACATTCTTTGGCCTTATTTGTTGGGCTGTAGCAAGAAATTTCTGTTACTTTGTGGTTTCCATTGAAGGTAGCCACTATCATTCTGAACTGAATTTTTTTTTTTTTTTTTTTTTTTTTTTTTTTTTCGATGCTTTTTAGCACCTTCAATGCATGTGGACTGAGTGGCATTCCTACACCGCCAATTGTAGAATTGTTTTTTTTTTTTTTTCAGGCAGAGGCAGATATGAAAGTGTGGGTGTGGCGCTGTTTCAAACTCTGTAGTTGGCTTCTTTTTTTTTTTTTTTTCTAACACTGTAGTCTGAACCTTATCAGATAGCGCCCTTTGTTGACCTGCGCAATGCAGTTTGGGCGTTTACTTAGAATGAGTCGTAATAGATCTTTCTATAGCTGTATTTTGTCTACAGACGCCACCCCTATAGACAACCCAGTAGTAGAACTGTGCTCCATTGACCTAAACTTGCGAGTTCATCTGGGAGCACACATCCACGATGCTGCTTCCCTTGGCTTTACTATAACCTTGATGGGGTTGCTTGCGGATAATATGCCTTGCCAGAGGGCAACCCGTGATTTTGTCCGGTAGTGCTTATTTGGTGTATTCACAGCTGACCTCTGTATCTAGAGGCAGTTCTCCTATCTGCAACTTGGGAACCGGTGGATGGGAGTTCTCATCTCCACGCCGCTTACGGCAGCAATATCATATATACTCTCTGATAAGATCGAGGTCATATTCACGCATTGTGAAATCAGTAAGTTGTGTGTTTGATCGCGCGTGGTTTGCAGGGAGCTATGCATTGAGGGCAGTGTGCAGATGGGATACTTTCTCCTGGTGGATTTCAGAAAATTACTCCTGCTTAAGCTCCAACGATTACAGTGAAAAACAGCTGTTCGAACCTTCTCTTGACTGAGCTTTTCGGGAAGAAATCTTTCAAAATCCGTTAAGATTGATTCTATTTCAACGGCCAAAGTTACATGGCTTTGGTTTCCATGATACATCTGTTAAAACCTTATCGAGACCTGACTATACTGAAACAAATCTAGGTACTCTGTATAGATGGATTCTAATACAAGAGAAATAGCCTTGGGTTTTCAACCGAATGTTCAAATGCTGTCCAGCCTTATCAGTGATTTCCATAACATAAGTTTCATCCCGTTTAAATATACCCATTTGCTTTTCATCTCTAAAACCATGACTTCGGTCTCTATCTTTACCCATTGTTGTGAACTTGTATATTTACATAGTCAGTTGCTAGTATACTTTCACTGCTAGCTATACTTAAGGAGAGACTTATATAGTAATCTATTTATGCTTATGCTAATTATGCATATCAATTGGCCAGTATCACCATCTCTCTCTCTCTCTCTCTCTATCTCTATCTCTATCTCTATCTCTTCGACGTAAACTATAACCAGGGTTGTCCTTTCATACTTTGATCCGAATTCTCATTTGGACCTGCTTGATCTTGCATTGTTTCATCTTCTGACGTTGTATTCTGTACAGGTTGTTCTAATAACTCAATAACGGAGGTAGTCGTAGCGATTTGTTCATTTTTCTCTTCGTATTCACCCTGGAACTTTATTTGGTCTGCATGGGCCAACTGTTTCCGTTTTCTCTATTATAGCTGTATTGTGGCCTTTTTGCACGATAAATTATGTCCTTTCTGGATTTGATTCTTTGTTCTTTTTGTATCAGATTTTTGCATTTGTAGAATACGACATGGTTAACGGAGATCTAATTTGTCTTCCGATTAAAGCTGATGAGCTTTCAAATTTTCCCGCATGTGGTATTGTTCTATAGCTAAAACAGCCTTGGTAGAAAAACTTCTATTTTTTTCTTTTTGTTAAGAACATGCTTTCAGTCCCGTTTTTACGGTCTGTACCATTCTTTCTGCTAACCCAGTCGATTGAGGGTGATATGGCTCTTATACAGTTTATGGTAGAACTTTTCTTGTCCGGCACACAGACTACTTCAGGCCAAGCTGAAAAAAAGAGTCTACTAATATTAAGAAGAGTCCCACTCCGGAAATGTATGCATGATCTATATGCACAAAACTCCATAGCTCTACATTCTCTGGGCCATGAATGTAAAGTATTCTGTGTAAAATTTCTTAATTCTCTACATTTTTTTCATTTCATATATTCTTCGATATATCGTGAATATCCCGACCACCATGCTTCTAGTTTTATTTTGTTGTGTCGCTACTCCACATCATGTACACTTTTTGTCACATTTTTTTTTTTGTTTTTTGTTTCTGCGGGAATTACCAGATCTCCATTACAAATCACTCCATTTTCTATCGTTAATTTATGCCTTATTTCTTGTAAGGTCTCTTGGAACAATTTCCCCATATTTCTCTTATTCTCAATGTTATCCTACTTAGTACTGAATCATGTCTAGTTTCCATAGCCATTCTATCTAAAGATAAAACATCACTCTACCCAATGTAAGAATGTATCTTCAAATTCTTCTGTTTTGTTTTAACTCCTTGTAAAATCGCAACCTTGATAGTGCATCTTCGTGTGGAATTGAATTTCCTTTGACATATTCTATATCAAAGTCAAATGTCATTAACTTTATTGCTCACTTTAATATTCTTGATGTCGTAACTTTGGGTAATTCTTTTCTTAGATTGAATGTCTATGATCACTTCTCAAGATATTTTTTTTTCCAATTAGAAATTGTCTAGTCCTGGTGGTGCACCATACAATGGCCAATGCTTCTTTCTCTATATTTGAATAATTAGATTCAGTTTTCGTTAGTCTTCTTGATAAATACATTATCGGATGTCCTTGTGATAATATTCCCGATATCGAATGTTCACTTGCATCTGGGATCAAAATTTTTGACTACTGGTTTCTTTGCCATAACTAATTTCAATCTCTCAAAAGCTTTGTTTTTTTTTTGACCAAATAAATTCAACATTCTTTTTTTTCTTAAATTTACAAACAGTTCAGTCAGGTCTGTATATTTTGGTAAATATCGCCTGTTAAAATTAACCAATCCGAAATAAGATTCAAGTTCTTTTTTGTTTGTAGGTATATGCTTATTTTTCTATATGTGAATAATTAAATTCAGTGTTCGTTAGTCTTGATAAATGCATTATCGAATGTCATTGTGACAATGTTCCAGACATCGAATGTTACCGTAATGTCCTTTTTAGGATCAAACATTTTTACTACTGGTGTTACATTGCTACTCCTGCTTGGACCGCAGCCGTACACGCTTCGTATACTCGTCATGTAGGGGGTTTGTCGTGTCATCCAATGAGTGGTCGTCTAGTGGATGAACGCTTTCTTTCTGCCGTCGTCTGTTGTCTGCAATAAAAGCCATGTTCTGCACTCCGAAGACAAACTCTTCTGTTGAATTTAATTAATTTATTCAAAATTCACCACGCCGAGAGTTAGAGAGCAAATCCTACTTTATCGTAGTTAGTTATTAATGTCTTCTTAACTATTCATAGAGAGGGGGGAAGGATTCTCGTGCTTGTCTTCCCGGAAAGGAAATATTCCGTATCTTTAAATTGTGAATCGCACGTCCTCTTAGTTTGCTTTCCGAAACAGACTGACTAAAAACTCGCTTCTCACGAGAACGAGTGACGTCACAGATCACTTTGTTTCCCACGCAAGGCCCGCGAAGTCACTGCCGTAATGTCCTTTTTAGGATCAAACCTTTTTACTACTGGTTTTTGCCATTACTAATTGCAATGCTGCAACAGCTTTTTGTTTTTCTGACCAAATAAATTCATTTTTTAAATTTGCAGTCAGGTCTGTATATTTTGGTATATATCGCCTGTAGAAATTGACCAATCTAATAAAAGATTAGTTTTTTTTTTGTTGATATATATAATAAACAAGGTAAAAAGAAATACCTTCGAAGCATATAAAGATGCGATATCAATTTTAAAGAAAAATAAATCGAAACCGATTTTTTTTCTTTATATAAACTTTCTTTTTTTTTTTTTTTTTTTATAGTGATACAGATAATTTCGCCAGTTGAAAACCTGGCCTCTTCAGTGTCTATATCCTGATGTTTATATAAAGAGAAAAAATCGGTTTCGATTTATTTTTCTTTAAAATTAATATCGCATCTTTATATGCTTTAAAGGTATTTCTTTTTACCTTATTCTAAAATTTCAATTAGATGCTAAAAAAAAAATGAACTTTAAATTATAATGGTGTTTCAAAAGTCTTGGGAACATAACGATTTTTAATAACTCAAAAACTATTAGGAGTTGAAAAATGAAATTGGTACCGTTGGAAAGGTTAAAGTTTCAAGTTTTGTGGGGAATCTTTAAAGTTGCTCAATATGAGCACCATTTGTCACACGGCAGACATCTAGTCGATAGTCCATTTCCTGCCAAACGCATTCCAGCATCTTGACGTCAATGGTTCCCACAACTGCCGTTACTCGAGCCTTTAGTTCGTCAATATCTCTTGGAAGGGGCGGCACATAGACTTGTTGCTTGACAAAGCCCCAAAGGAAAATGTCACACGGGGTAAGATCTGGAGACCTAGGAGGCCAGGGCATGAGAACGTCATCACCTCGCCCAGATCTCCCAATCCATCTACCAGGCAGCCTTGTGTTAAGAAACTGCCTTACTCTAAGACTCCAGTGTGGTGGTGCACCATCTTGTTGAAAAATGAAGTCATCAGATTCTGCTTGTTCCAACTGAGCCATTAACCAGTCTTCCAGCATGTTGAGATAGGATTCACCAGTGATAGTTGCCTCTTCAAAGAAGAACGGTCCATAGACACCTTTCTTGGAAATTGCACAAAACACGTTCACTTTTGGTGAATCTCGCTCGTGCTCAAGAAGTTCATGAGGATTCTCAGTACCCCATATGCGAGTGTTATGCTTGTTAACTTTGCCATTCAGATGGAAGGTCGCCTCATCGCTAAAAACAAGCCGGTCATCAAAACCGTTATCTTCCAACTTCTCTTGCATTGCAATGCAAAAGTCACGGCGAAGTGGCTTATCAGTGTCCTTCAACTTTTGGACCAACTTGAGCTTGTAAGGTACCATTTGCAGTCGTTTCCTTAAGACACACCAGACAGTTGCTGTAGCAAGCTGAAGTTCCCTGCTGGCTCTTCTCACTGATTTACGGGGGCTCCGCTGAAAGGCTGTCCGAACTTGCTCAACTGCATCTTCTGAAGTTGAAGGGCGACCTGTTCGCTTACTTGGGCACAAACACCCATCTTTCACAAATTTAGCATGCCATCTGACAATGGATTTCCTTTCAGGGTCTTCTTTTTTAAATTTCCTGCGAAATGCACGCTGAACACATGTCCACGATTCAGTCTTTGCAAATTGGAGGACGCAAAATGCCTTGTCTTGTTTAGAGAACGCCATTACTGCACCTGGAAAGATAACACGAAAATCATTAGTATGACCAAAAACTTGATTAAGCAAGCTTTAAAATGGCACCAGTTTCATTTTTCTACCTGGAATAGTTCATGAGATATACGCATTTGTAATGTTCCCTGTATATATATATATATATATATATATATTGAAACACCCTGTGTATATATATATATATATATATATATATATATATAATTTCTATCAAAGCTTGATCTGGTGATATATCATTTTCAGGGTATTCCATTTCAAAAGAAGGTATATTACTATTGTTTACGCATTTTCATTTAGTTTTTTTTATAATTCCACTTCATTATTTGCTCCTATGCAAATATCGTCTTGGTAACAGACCATATTTTATATCTTCTAAAACCTGTTCGATGACATTTTGAAATATGGCGCTTGCTGTTTTTATTCCATATGGCATTCTTTTCCATTTTAGCGACTTTATTTGCGTATTTATCGTTGTTACTTTTAGATTATCATCTATTGGAATTTGGTGTGCCGTTTTCAAATCTGTTTTTGTAAAAACGCTCATTCCCGCCAGCGCATGTAATGCAACCTCTACATTAGGTATAGGATACAAATCGGAGCACTTTGGTTTATGCCTATTTTATAATCTCCACGTATACGTATGTCTCCGTCTGACTTTCTGAAAACTACAATGGTTGATGCCTACTTGCTACCCTCATGGGAAACATGTCCAATAAGGTCTCGTTCAATTAATTTTCATAGTTTTGCTACTACTAATGGCAACAAATGTATTGATAATGTTGGTGCTTCATAATAAGAGGGGGTAACATTTTGTTTTAATTTTAAACTAGCTTTGTAGTTTTTAAATTTTCTGGGGGGTACATTTTTTATCATTAATTAGTTATGTAGAATTTATTAAGAACATCGTTTCCCGGGAGTCCCTGGTTCTTTTTACAATTTGTGACAATTATAGGTATTACCTTGAATTTGTCTGACTCTAAGGAACCTTCAAAGTATCCTAAAGTGTTTGACTGATCCATCAAATTGGCGGAGTTGTACACTGCTCTTTCGTAAATGCGTTCCCAGAAATCTTTTAGTATAAGTGTTACCTCACTGTCGGTATCAATTTGCATATCCAAATCGACATCGTTAATTTTGACTTTTAATATCTTTTTGTTTAATCTTTTTTCAACATTCTTTTTATTTTTTAATGTAAAGACTTCCCCATTGGTTTCATTTTCTTCAACTCTTTCGAACTTTTTCTTTTTGAACTTGCATACTGCTTAAATGCTTTATCCTTAAACAATTTGTACAAATTTTTCCAAATGTTGGGCATTTTCCCTTTATTTCGTGTTCACGTCCACAATACCAACAATTTTTTTAACATGTACATATCGGTGACTATTTGTTCGCCGGGTTGACTTTTATGATCGTTGTATTTCTGTATTCTTGTTTCTGTATAAAATCAATGCTAGTATTTAAGGACATGTTTCCTATTTGTAGCTGTTCCATTATTTTATTCCTGTGTGATGCATTGTACATACCTTCAATTTTAATTGAATTAAATCGTCGATTGTCTGTACTTGTCAGTTTTTTTAAACTCGCAATATCTACTCGCATTTTGTAGACAGTGTAGGTATTTGATGATTGGTTCGTCAATTTCTTGTTCCATTGACATAAACTTTGTTCTTTCTGCCATGACTAACCTTTTCTTAGGTCTCATATTTCTTTTTATGATCTGACTTATTCTTCAGAAAGTCAGGTCTTCTAGGTTCATGGGATACACCATGGTTGAAACTTTCATGATGGCCTCGCATCCAGCTGTAGCCAAAAATGAATCTGTTATTTCATTTTCTCCTCCCGTTTCCTTGTCTTAACTTTTTAGTCCTTGCACTCGCAGCGAAGCATCTTATCCATATGCCCACAAAGTCGGTCCTCTAGAGACAATTGGATCCTATCAGCGACGCCATTAAGTTGTATATTAAGCTAGTCAATCGCTAGTGTACTTTCACTGCTAGCTATACTTAAGGAGAGACTTACAACTAATCTATTTCTACTTATGCTAATTATGCACATCAATTAGCCAGTATCACCACACCTAACAAAGCATTGACAACTGTCAATACACTAAACACTGTGGGTGACGCTATAATATTAGAAAAAGGCTTTTCATCTCTAACTGCATTAACATTATTTTATTTTTATTTTTTTAATTTTATTGAATTTTTTTTTGGGGGGGGCGGCGTGTAGTTTAATATATTTTCATTTTTGTATTTGTTCTTAAACAAATTTTTTAAGATGAATACAATTTTTTTTGTTAGAATTTTTCGGGATATCGGCTTATGGTTGATTGCATTTTTCATCCATGTAAATACTCAAGAAAGCTTCGCCACATGCTTGGGAACAATTCCGCGTTTGTCACATTCACATGTGGATTAACTGAGTAAGAGCTGGATAAGTATAAGACTCTCCAAACCTTTACATTTTTAGTTTTCTTCTCGCTGACATAGCATACGTTAGTTTTGCAGAAGACCATGATTGACTGTTCTTTGTTGAAGCTTCAGTTAGTCGATGATCACTGCAGGAACTACAACCCATAAAGAATAGGGATCTTTGTTCAAGATGTACTCCTAGATCAGCCATGTTCTATCTGCGCTTATGCATATTAAAAGGCTAACCTTGCAGAGGATGTGGCTCTTTATCACACATGGATGGTTACTCACTACGAAGAGGCTGTATTTTGTGCATCACATAGTGAGAGGAGAGAAGTACATTTTTATATTGGCTTAAAGGTGAATTTGTCTGCTTTATTCTTGAATTATTTATAAAAATGTGAGCATAGAGGTTGTCAGTAATATCACCTTGGCTTCGTAACTAATTTCGACCAGCAGAACATCAGATTCGTTCTGCCAGTTTCCAACATGTTACCATTTTATTCTCAATTCCTCGTCCTCGGTGTAAAATACTGATTTTTTAGGGTGAGTTATGATGGGTTGTCCCATCATTGCTCCAGTTGGCTCCCATACTTTGGGAGCCAGATACTCTCCCACACTATTTTGGGGGTTGACAAGGGTGATGTCTTTGAGGTGGGAAAGGTGAATAGTGGCCTATACCTCAACAGTAACAACAAGCAGGTCTCCCCACTGCTACGATCACTGGGAATTTGTCCTACCTGTCCAAAATAGTATGGAGGTCAGCAAGAGGTCAGAAACCAAGACAACAATAACGGTGAGTTACCCACGTACTTCTACACTTGTTTGGCAAAATGTTGGGAAATGTTTTGACGACCATAGAGGTTTAAGGATCTGTTCAATTAATAGCAGTGGCTACCTTGTCTGTCTTAGAATTGAAAGTGTCTGGTTTTACAACTCTCGCTATGCTTAAGTCGGTTAACTATGATATAACATTCAATTAACTGATCTGTTCCGTGTACTAGCTTCTCTCTGGGAATAACAAACATTTTTTTTTTTTTACTTAGAACATTAACAACCTAGAGGAAGAGTGACAGATAAAAACTTAGTAAGAGATGAGTCACTTGGTGAGTTAATTGCAAATTATTTTTTTCCAAAAATAACTTTTAAAAATATTTTAATTTTTTTGATTAAAAATATATAGGAAAAGGACTTAAGGGAAAAAACATTAACTCTGCTTTAGTGTGAGTTTTTTACAACACAGCACATAATCAAATGCATGCAGTTCTCATGATTATCCCAGTCAATGAAATCTGGTCACCTCTCCAAATCGAGCAACTCTCATTGGAACTGAAAAAGACCATGCATTCCGACAAAAAATTAGTGGAAAATTATTCCACTAATTGGAATGAGATTGGCACTGCAGTCAAATATTTCAGCAATGGGACTATTTATATGCTGAAATTCTTATGTGCACTTATAAATCAATGTTTTTTTTTTTGTTTTTGTTTTTTCGAAACGGGAGTCAATGTAAACGATTGTATACGACATTAGTTTCCAGGAGTATTTTATTGAAGAGTTTGTCAATGTCCAGTGATTGTAGACAATTTAACTTGCAATCCAGCCCAATGCACTCCAAGATGCCGAAGGGACATCAAAACGTCACTGGAAAGATAGGTTCGCCCACTGGCAATGTTACTAAATTGAACAATACGCTTTTACCCTTTCTACCAAAGGGTATGCACAAAACTGGCATAAGATTAGTAAAACTCCCAGAATGAGTATTGAATGCAGAGTTTAGATGAAAACCAATCACCCTTTGTGTGAAGTTTTATCAAGGCCTCGAATAGGCATCCTGTAATAAACGGGGCCAGGTTTTCGATCAATACATAGCTGACAGCACACGTTGAATTTTTACTATCTTTGTAGTTTTATATTAATCGTCAGATCTGAGAAATTCCCTTGAAGTTATTAGAGGTACCACCAAAAGGGACATAGCCTTGGTTTCCTCACAGAATGTTCAAATGCTGTGTAGCTTTACCAGTGATGCCGAAAATATTATTCTCTGCTTTGCAATATACCCATTGGCTCCTCATGTATAAAAACATACCCACGATCTCGGACATCTTTATCCAACAATGAAGCATTGACAACTGGATTTAACTTGTCTATACAGTGAGTGCTGCTGTATTATGTTCGTCCTTGGAGGTTGCCACATGATTGCAGATAGTGGGAGAAAGGAAGTTGTCTCGTTGGTGACCGTAAGACATCTGTGCCCCTCTGTCAGCAAAAAAAGTTGTAAAAGTTCATTAGAGGGTTAATATGCTGAAACTCCTGATTGGTTCATACATACATAAACAAAATTGGTTGGCGGGTGATTTATTTGGAGTGCATGTAAATATAAGGTGCCCTATACATCAGAACGAATAAGCAGGTTCCCTCTCTGCTAGAATAACTGGGAGTTTGTTCTCTCCGACCTCAAAAATATGGGAGTTAAGCAAAATATACATATTTTTCTTTTAAGCAACTTGAATTTCTATACCTCAAATTAATTAAACAAAAGTTTTAATTACGATCCTTGAAAGTTTAATGCAGTCTTTTGGGTTGTCGGGTTGGATTGTGCTTCTAATTAAAAAAAACTGTTTTCCCAATTGAACATGACATTGATATTCAACGTTCAAACGTTTTTCATTTGTTATGGTTCTTGCAATTTTGGTTTTCCTATGGGTTGTAGGCTTATCCAATTTCTTCTAATTAAGTTTCGAACTGGAGTCTAATTCAACATTTATTGAAAATGTTGACTTGCACATATTCCCTTCTATTTTTGCTTTCTAACTCGTCAGTATTAGTAACCAGTTATTTTTCTTTTAGTTCGTAGTGCCTGCTTTTGTGGTCTCGCGTTTTTTTTTTTTGTTTTGTGCAATTAAAACATTTTTAGCTCTGTAAAGGCAATCTTTATATCAATGAAGAAATCCACAAGTGTGACACTGATTAGGGGTCATAATTCTTGTTTCATCGATGGGGTGTTAGTCATCACGTTGATGTCGACACTGTAAAGTCGGCATGTTCCGCTCCAGATTCATAATCTAAATTCTTATATATATCATTCGTTGGATTATAAAGAATTCCCTTGAAGTTGGCATTGATATCACCAACAGTTAGTGTCTTGGTTTTCAAGCAGAATGAACTCCAGATTAACCAGTGATGATCACAACATAACTTCCTTCCCGAGTTCAAAAAGATGCACCTGGAGACCGGAGATTACAGCGGCCGATAGGTTGTGATAACACTAAAGATGAGATCAGTAGACTGAATAATCGAAATTATACATAAATTCCTTCCCTTTTAAATATACACATTTTCTCATACATAAAAACATACCCACGGTCTCTGACATCTTTACCAACTAAAGAAGCATTGACAATTGTGTTGATACCGTATGCATAATGTGGGTGATGCTATGACATTTTTTTATTATGGGCTTTACAGCAAGTCAACCCTTTGTAGGGTAATTTTATGCCGACTACTAATCACATAAAGCAAAATACAGAATAACTATTTTTTAATTTGATGTCTCTAACATTACTCGCTTCCCTTTGTAAAATACCCATTTGCTCCTTATCTATAAAAACATGACCACGGTCTCTGACATCTTTACTTAACAACTAAAGACGAAGAAATGTCGCTATGTTTGTTAAAACGAATTAGAACTGGTTCTACATCAGAAAATCTTTTCCCGAATTATTATTGATGGATATTGATTCAAAAGTGAATTGGCCTTGGGGGTGCATGCAGAATGTTGAAATGTTGCACTGCCTTACCAGTAATGTCCTTAACATTACTCGCTTCCCTTTGTAAAATACCCATTTGCTCCTTATCTATAAAAACATGACCACGGTCTCTGACATCTTTACGCAACAACTAAAGACGAAGAAATGTCGATATGTTTGTTAAAACGAATTAGAACTGGTTGTACATCAGAAAATCTTTTCCCGAATTATTATTGATGGATATTGATTCAAAAGTGAATTGGCCTTGGGGGTGCATGCAGAATGTTGAAATGTTGCACTGCCTTACCAGTAATGTCCTTAACATTACTCGCTTCCCTTTGTACAATACCCATTTTCTCCTTATCTATAAAAACATGACCACGGTCTCTGACATCTTTACGCAACAACTAAAGACTAAGAAATGTCGATATATTTGTTAAAACGAATTAGAACTAGTTGTGCATCAGAACATCTTTTCATGAATTATTATTGATGGATACTGATTCAAAAGTGAATTGGCCTTGGGTTTTCATGCAGAATGTTGAAATGTTGCCCTGCCTTACCAGTAATGTCCTTAACATTACTCGCTTTCCTTTCTAAAATACCCATTTGCTCCTTATCTATAAAAACATGACAACGGTCTCTGACATCTTTACTCAACAACTAAAGACGAAGAAATGTCGATATGTTTAAAACGAATTAGAACTGGTTCTACATCAAATCTTTTCATGAATTATTGATGGATATTGATTCAAAAGTGAATTGGCCTTGGGTTTTCATGCAGAATGTTGAAATGTTTCCCTGCTTTACCAGTAATGTCCTTCACATTACTCGCTTCCCTTTGTAAAATACCAATTTGCTCCTTATCTATAAAAACATGACCACGGTCTTTGACATCTTTACGCAACAATTAAAGACGAAGAAATGTCGATATGTTTAAAACGAATTAGAACTGGTTGTACATCAGAAAATCTTTTCATGAATTATTAGTGATGGATATTGATTCAAAAGTGAATTGGCCTTGGGTTTTCATGCAGAATGTTGAAATGTTTCCCTGCTTTACCAGTAATGTCCTTAACATTACTCGCTTCTCTTTGTAAAATACCCATTTGCTCCTTATCTATAAAAACATGACCACGGTCTTTGACATCTTTACGCAACAACTAAAGACGAAGAAATGTCGATGTTTAAAACGAATTAGAACTGGTTCTACATCAAATCTTTTCATGAATTATTGATTAATATTGATTCAAAAGTGAATTGGCCTTGGGTTTTCATGCAGAATGTTGAAATGTTTCCCTGCCTTACCAGTAATGTCCTTAACATTACTCGCTTCCCTTTGTAAAATACCCATTTGCTCCTTATCTATAAAAACATGACCACGGTCTCTGACATCCTTACTCAACAACTAAAGAGGAAGAAATGTCGATATGTTTGTTAAAACGAATTAGAACTGGTTGTACATCAGAAAATCTTTTCCAGAATTATTATTGATGGATATTGATTCAAAAGTGAATTGGCCTTGGGTTTTCATGCAGAATGTTGAAATGTTTCCCTGCCTTACCAGTAATGTCCTTAACATTACTCGCTTCCCTTTGTAAAATACCCATTTGCTCCTTATCTATAAAAACATGACCACGGTCTCTGACATCCTTACTCAACAACTAAAGAGGAAGAAATGTCGATATGTTTGTTAAAACGAATTAGAACTGGTTGTACATCAGAAAATCTTTTCCTGAATTATTATTGATGGATATTGATTCAAAAGTGAATTGGCCTTGGGTTTTCATGCAGAATATTGTAATGTTGCCCTGCCTTACCAGTAATGTCCTTAACATTACTCGCTTCCCTTTGTAAAATACCCATTTGCTCCTTATCTATAAAAACATGACCACGGTCTCTGACATCCTTACTCAACAACTAAAGAGGAAGAAATGTCGATATGTTTGTTAAAACGAATTAGAACTGGTTGTACATCAGAAAATCTTTTCCAGAATTATTATTGATGGATATTGATTCAAAAGTGAATTGGCCTTGGGTTTTCATGCAGAATGTTGAAATGTTGCCCTGCCTTACCAGTAATGTCCTTAACATTACTCGCTTCCCTTTGTAAAATACCCATTTGCTCCTTATCTATAAAAACATAACCACGGTCTCTGACATCTTTACGCAACAACTAAAGACGAAGAAATGTCGATATATTTGTTAAAACGCATTAGAACTGGTTGTACATCAGAAAATCTTTTCATGGATTATTATTGATGGATAGTGATTCAAAAGTGAATTGGCCTTGGGTTTTCATGCAGAATGTTTAAATGTTGCCCTGCTTTACCAGTAATGTCCTTAACATTACTCGCTTCTCTTTGTAAAATACCCATTTGCTCCTTATCTATAAAAACATGACCACGGTCTCTGACATCTTTACTTAACAACTAAAGACGAAGAAATGTCGATAGGTTTGTTTAAACGAATTAGAACTGGTTGTATCAGAAAATCTTTTCCTGAATTATTATTGATGGATACTGATTCAAAAGTGAATTGGCCTTGGGTTTTCATGCAGAATGTTGAAATGTTTCCCTGCCTTACCAGTAATGTCCTTAACATTACTCGCTTTCCTTTGTAAAATACCCATTTGCTCCTTATCTATAAAAACATGACCACGGTCTTTGACATCTTTACGCAACAACTAAAGACGAAGAAATGTCGATATGTTTAAAACGAATTAGAACTGGTTCTACATCAAATCTTTTCATGAATTATTGATTAATATTGATTCAAAAGTGAATTGGCCTTGGGTTTTCATGCAGAATGTTGAAATGTTTCCCTGCCTTACCAGTAATGTCCTTAACATTACTCGCTTCCCTTTGTAAAATACCCATTTGCTCCTTATCTATAAAAACATGACCACGGTCTTTGACATCTTTACGCAACAACTAAAGACGAAGAAATGTCGATATGTTTAAAACGAATTAGAACTGGTTCTACATCAAATCTTTTCATGAATTATTGATGGATATTGATTCAAAAGTGAATTGGCCTTGAGTTTTCTAGCAGAATGTTGAAATGTTTCCCTGCCTTACCAGTAATGTCCTTAACATTACTCGCTTCCCTTTGTAAAATACCCATTTGCTCCTTATCTATAAAAACATGACCACGGTCTCTGACATCCTTACTCAACAACTAAAGAGGAAGAAATGTCGATATGTTTGTTAAAACGAATTAGAACTGGTTGTACATCAGAAAATCTTTTCCTGAATTATTATTGATGGATATTGATTCAAAAGTGAATTGGCCTTGGGTTTTCATGCAGAATATTGTAATGTTGCCCTGCCTTACCAGTAATGTCCTTAACATTACTCGCTTCCCTTTGTAAAATACCCATTTGCTCCTTATCTATAAAAACATGACCACGGTCTCTGACATCCTTACTCAACAACTAAAGAGGAAGAAATGTCGATATGTTTGTTAAAACGAATTAGAACTGGTTGTACATCAGAAAATCTTTTCCAGAATTATTATTGATGGATATTGATTCAAAAGTGAATTGGCCTTGGGTTTTCATGCAGAATGTTGAAATGTTGCCCTGCCTTACCAGTAATGTCCTTAACATTACTCGCTTCCCTTTGTAAAATACCCATTTGCTCCTTATCTATAAAAACATAACCACGGTCTCTGACATCTTTACGCAACAACTAAAGACGAAGAAATGTCGATATATTTGTTAAAACGCATTAGAACTGGTTGTACATCAGCAAATCTTTTCATGGATTATTATTGATGGATAGTGATTCAAAAGTGAATTGGCCTTGGGTTTTCATGCAGAAAGTTGAAATGTTGCCCTGCCTTACCAGTAATGTCCTTAACATTACTCGCTTCCCTTTGTAAAATACCCATTTGCTCCTTATCTATAAAAACATAACCACGGTCTCTGACATCTTTACGCAACAACTAAAGACGAAGAAATGTCGATATGTTTAAAACGAATTAGAACTGGTTGTACATCAGAAAATCTTTTCATGAATTATTATTGATGGATATTGATTCAAAAGTGAATGAGCCTTGGGTTTTCATGCAGAATGTTGAAATGTTTCCCTGCTTTACCAGTAATGTCCTTAACATTACTCGCTTCTCTTTGTAAAATACCCATTTGCTCCTTATCTATAAAAACATGACCACGGTCTCTGACATCTTTACTTAACAACTAAAGACGAAGAAATGTCGATAGGTTTGTTTAAACGAATTAGAACTGGTTGTACATCAGAAAATCTTTTCCTGAATTATTATTGATGGATACTGATTCAAAAGTGAATTGGCCTTGGGTTTTCATGCAGAATGTTGAAATGTTTCCCTGCCTTACCAGTAATGTCCTTAACATTACTCGCTTTCCTTTGTAAAATACCCATTTGCTCCTTATCTATAAAAACATGACCACGGTCTTTGACATCTTTACGCAACAACTAAAGACGAAGAAATGTCGATATGTTTAAAACGAATTAGAACTGGTTCTACATCAAATCTTTTCATGAATTATTGATTAATATTGATTCAAAAGTGAATTGGCCTTGGGTTTTCATGCAGAATGTTGAAATGTTTCCCTGCCTTACCAGTAATGTCCTTAACATTACTCGCTTCCCTTTGTAAAATACCCATTTGCTCCTTATCTATAAAAACATAACCACGGTCTCTGACATCTTTACGCAACAACTAAAGACGAAGAAATGTCGATATATTTGTTAAAACGAATTAGAACTGGTTGTACATCAGCAAATCTTTTCATGGATTATTATTGATGGATAGTGATTCAAAAGTGAATTGGCCTTGGGTTTTCATGCAGAATGTTGAAATGTTGCCCTGCCTTACCAGTAATGTCCTTAACATTACTCGCTTCCCTTTGTAAAATACCCATTTGCTCCTTATCTATAAAAACATAACCACGGTCTCTGACATCTTTACGCAACAACTAAAGAGGAAGAAATGTCGATATATTTGTTAAAACGCATTAGAACTGGTTGTACATCAGCAAATCTTTTCATGGATTATTATTGATGGATACTGATTCAAAAGTGAATTGGCCTTGGGTTTTCATGCAGAATGTTGAAATGTTGCCCTGCCTTACCAGTAATGTCCTTAACATTACTCGCTTCCCTTTGTAAAATACCCATTTGCTCCTTATCTATAAAAACATGACCACGGTCTTTGACATCTTTACGCAACAACTAAAAACGAAGAAATGTCGATATGTTTAAAACGAATTAGAATAGGTTCTACATCAAATCTTTTCAATAATTATTGATGGATATTGATTCAAAAGTGAATTGGCCTTGGGTTTTCATGCAGAATGTTGAAATGTTTCCCTGCCTTACCAGTAATGTCCTTAACATTACTCGCTTCCCTTTGTAAAATACCCATTTGCTCCTTATCTATAAAAACATGACCACGGTCTTTGACATCTTTACGCAACAACTAAAGACGAAGAAATGTCGATATATTTGTTAAAACGCATTAGAACTGGTTGTACATCAGCAAATCTTTTCATGGATTATTATTGATGGATAGTGATTCAAAAGTGAATTGGCCTTGGGTTTTCATGCAGAATGTTGAAATGTTGCCCTGCCTTACCAGTAATGTCCTTAACATTACTCGCTTCCCTTTGTAAAATACCCATTTGCTCCTTATCTATAAAAACATAACCACGGTCTCTGACATCTTTACTCAACAACTAAAGACGAAGAAATGTCGATATATTTGTTAAAACGCATTAGAACTGGTTGTACATCAGCAAATCTTTTCATGGATTATTATTGATGGATATTGATTCAAAAGTGAATTGGCCTTGGGTTTTCATGCAGAATGTTGAAATGTTGCCCTGCCTTACCAGTAATGTCCTTAACATTACTCGCTTCCCTTTGTAAAATACCCATTTGCTCCTTATCTATAAAAACATGACCACGGTCTCTGACATCCTTACTCAACAACTAAAGAGGAAGAAATGTCGATATGTTTGTTAAAACGCATTAGAACTGGTTGTACATCAGAAAATCTTTTCCTGAATTATTATTGATGGATATTGATTCAAAAGTGAATTGGCCTTGGGTTTTCATGCAGAATGTTGAAATGTTGCCCTGCTTTACCAGTAATGTCCTTAACATTACTCGCTTCCCTTTGTAAAATACCCATTTGCTCCTTATCTATAAAAACATGACCACGGTCTCTGACATCTTTACTCAACAACTAAAGACGAAGAAATGTCGATATGTTTGTTAAAACGAATTAGAACTGGTTGTACATCAGAAAATCTTTTCCTGAATTATTATTGATGGATATTGATTCAAAAGTGAATTGGCCTTGGGTTTTCATGCAGAATGTTGAAATGTTTCCCTGCCTTACCAGTAATGTCCTTAACATTACTCGCTTCCCTTTGTAAAATACCCATTTGCTCCTTATCTATAAAAACATGACCACGGTCTCTGACATCCTAACTCAACAACTAAAGAGGAAGAAATGTCGATATGTTTGTTAAAACGAATTAGAACTGGTTGTACATCAGAAAATCTTTTCCTGAATTATTATTGATGGATATTGATTCAAAAGTGAATTGGCCTTGGGTTTTCATGCAGAATGTTGAAATGTTGCCCTGCCTTACCAGTAATGTCCTTAACATTACTCGCTTCCCTTTGTAAAATACCCATTTGCTCCTTATCTATAAAAACATGACCACGGTCTTTGACATCTTTACGCAACAACTAAAAACGAAGAAATGTCGATATGTTTAAAACGAATTAGAATAGGTTCTACATCAAATCTTTTCATGAATTATTGATGGATATTGATTCAAAAGTGAATCGGCCTTGGGTTTTCATGCAGAATGTTGAAATGTTTCCCTGCCTTACCAGTAATGTCCTTAAAATTACTCGCTTCCCTTTGTAAAATACCCATTTGCTCCTTATCTATAAAAACATGACCACGGTCTTTGACATCTTTACGCAACAACTAAAGACGAAGAAATGTCGATATATTTGTTAAAACGCATTAGAACTGGTTGTACATCAGCAAATCTTTTCATGGATTATTATTGATGGATAGTGATTCAAAAGTGAATTGGCCTTGGGTTTTCATGCAGAATGTTGAAATGTTGCCCTGCCTTACCAGTAATGTCCTTAACATTACTCGCTTCCCTTTGTAAAATACCCATTTGCTCCTTATCTATAAAAACATAACCACGGTCTCTGACATCTTTACGCAACAACTAAAGACGAAGAAATGTCGATATATTTGTTAAAACGCATTAGAACTGGTTGTACATCAGCAAATCTTTTCATGGATTATTATTGATGGATAGTGATTCAAAAGTGAATTGGCCTTGGGTTTTCATGCAGAATATTGAAATGTTGCCCTGCCTTACCAGTAATGTCCTTAACATTACTCGCTTCCCTTTGTAAAATACCCATTTGCTCCTTATCTATAAAAACATAACCACGGTCTGACATCTTTACGCAACAACTAAAGACGAAGAAATGTCGATATATTTGTTAAAACGCATTAGAACTGGTTGTACATCAGCAAATCTTTTCATGGATTATTATTGATGGATACTGATTCAAAAGTGAATTGGCCTTGGGTTTTCATGCAGAATGTTGAAATGTTGCCCTGCCTTACCAGTAATGTCCTTAACATTACTCGCTTCCCTTTGTAAAATACCCATTTGCTCCTTATCTATAAAAACATAACCACGGTCTCTGACATCTTTACGCAACAACTAAAGACGAAGAAATGTCGATATATTTGTTAAAACGCATTAGAACTGGTTGTACATCAGCAAATCTTTTCATGGATTATTATTGATGGATAGTGATTCAAAAGTGAATTGGCCTTGGGTTTTCATGCAGAATGTTGAAATGTTGCCCTGCCTTACCAGTAATGTCCTTAACATTACTCGCTTCCCTTTGTAAAATACCCATTTGCTCCTTATCTATAAAAACATAACCACGGTCTCTGACATCTTTACGCAACAACTAAAGACGAAGAAATGTCGATATATTTGTTAAAACGCATTAGAACTGGTTGTACATCAGCAAATCTTTTCATGGATTATTATTGATGGATAGTGATTCAAAAGTGAATTGGCCTTGGGTTTTCATGCAGAATATTGAAATGTTGCCCTGCCTTACCAGTAATGTCCTTAACATTACTCGCTTCCCTTTGTAAAATACCCATTTGCTCCTTATCTATAAAAACATAACCACGGTCTCTGACATCTTTACGCAACAACTAAAGACGAAGAAATGTCGATATATTTGTTAAAACGCATTAGAACTGGTTGTACATCAGCAAATCTTTTCATGGATTATTATTGATGGATACTGATTCAAAAGTGAATTGGCCTTGGGTTTTCATGCAGAATGTTGAAATGTTGCCCTGCCTTACCAGTAATGTCCTTAACATTACTCGCTTCCCTTTGTAAAATACCCATTTGCTCCTTATCTATAAAAACATAACCACGGTCTCTGACATCTTTACGCAACAACTAAAGACGAAGAAATGTCGATATATTTGTTAAAACGCATTAGAACTGGTTGTACATCAGCAAATCTTTTCATGGATTATTATTGATGGATAGTGATTCAAAAGTGAATTGGCCTTGGGTTTTCATGCAGAATGTTGAAATGTTGCCCTGCCTTACCAGTAATGTCCTTAACATTACTCGCTTCCCTTTGTAAAATACCCATTTGCTCCTTATCTATAAAAACATAACCACGGTCTCTGACATCTTTACGCAACAACTAAAGACGAAGAAATGTCGATATATTTGTTAAAACGCATTAGAACTGGTTGTACATCAGCAAATCTTTTCATGGATTATTATTGATGGATAGTGATTCAAAAGTGAATTGGCCTAGGGTTTTCATGCAGAATGTTGAAATGTTGCCCTGCCTTACCAGTAATGTCCTTAACATTATTCGCTTCCCTTTGTAAAATACCCATTTGCTCCTTAATTATAAAAACATGACCACGGTCTCTGACATCCTTACTCAACAACTAAAGAGGAAGAAATGTCGATATGTTTTTTAAAACGAATTAGAACTGGTTGTACATCAGAAAATCTTTTCCTGAATTATTATTGATGGATATTGATTCAAAAGTGAATTGGCCTTGGGTTTTCATGCAGAATGTTCAATTGTTGCCCTGCCTTACCAGTAATGTCCTTAACATTACTCGCTTCCATTTGTAAAATACCCATTTGCTCCTTATCTATAAAAACATGACCACGGTCTTTGACATCTTTACTCAACAACTAAAGAGAAAGAAATGTCGATATGTTTGTTAAAACGAATTAGAACTGGTTGTACATCAGAAAATCTTTTCATGAATTATTATTGATGGATATTGATTCAAAAGTGAATTGGCCTTGGGTTTTCATGCAGAATGTTGAAATGTTTCCCTGCCTTACCAGTAATGTCCTTAACATTACTCGCTTCCCTTTGTAAAATACCCATTTGCTCCTTATCTATAAAAACATGACCACGGTCTTTGATATCTTTACGCAACAACTAAAGACGAAGAAATGTCGATATGTTTAAAACGAATTAGAACTGGTTGTACATCAAATCTTTTCATGAATTATTATTGATGGATATTGATTCAAAAGTGAATTGGCCTTGGGTTTTCATGCAGAATGTTGAAATGTTGCCCTGCCTTACCAGTAATGTCCTTAACATTACTCGCTTCCCTTTGTAAAATACCCATTTGCTCCTTATCTATAAAAACATGACCACGGTCTTTGACATCTTTACACAACAACTAAAGACGAAGAAATGTCGATATGTTTAAAACGAATTAGAACTGGTTCTACATCAAATCTTTTCATGAATTATTATTGATGGATATTGATTCAAAAGTGAATTGGCCTTGGGTTTTCATGCAGAATGTTGAAATGTTGCCCTGCCTTACCAGTAATGTCCTTAACATTACTCGCTTCCCTTTGTAAAATACCCATTTGCTCCTTATCTATAAAAACATGACCACGGTCTCTGACATCCTTACTCAACAACTAAAGACGAAGAAATGTCGATATGTTTGTTAAAACGAATTAGAACAGGTTGTACATCAGAAAATCTTTTCCTGAATTATTATTGATGGATATTGATTCAAAAGTGAATTGGCCTTGGGGGTGCATGCAGAATGTTGAAATGTTGCCCTGCCTTACCAGTAATGTCCTTAACATTACTCGATTCCCTTTGTAAAATACCCATTTGCTCCTTATCTATAAAAACATGACCACGGTCTCTGACATCTTTACGCAACAACTAAAGACGAAGAAATGTCGATATGTTTGTTAAAACGAATTAGAACTGGTTGTACATCAGAAAATCTTTTCCCGAATTATTATTGATGGATATTGATTCAAAAGTGAATTGGCCTTGGGGGTGCATGCAGAATGTTGAAATGTTGCCCTGCCTTACCAGTAATGTCCTTAACATTACTCGCTTCCCTTTGTACAATACCCATTTTCTCCTTATCTATAAAAACATGACCACGGTCTCTGACATCTTTACTCAACAACTAAAGACGAAGAAATGTCGATATGTTTGTTTAAACGAATTAGAACTGGTTGTACATCAGAAAATCTTTTCATGAATTATTATTGATGGATATTGATCTAAAAGTGAATTGGCTTTGGGTTTTCATGCAGAATGTTGAAATGTTGCCCTGCCTTACCAGTAATGTCCTTAACATTACTCGCTTCCCTTTGTAAAATACCCATTTGCTCCTTATCTATAAAAACATGACCACGGTCTCTGACATCTTTACTCAACAACTAAAGAGGAAGAAATGTCGATATGTTTGTTAAAACGAATTAGAACTGGTTGTACATCAGAACATCTTTTCATGAATTATTATTGATGGATACTGATTCAAAAGTGAATTGGCCTTGGGGGTGCATGCAGAATGTTGAAATGTTGCCCTGCCTTACCAGTAATGTCCTTAACATTACTCGCTTTCCTTTCTAAAATACCCATTTGCTCCTTATCTATAAAAACATGACAACGGTCTCTGACATCTTTACTCAACAACTAAAGACGAAGAAATGTCGATATGTTTAAAACGAATTAGAACTGGTTCTACATCAAATCTTTTCATGAATTATTGATGGATATTGATTCAAAAGTGAATTGGCCTTGGGTTTTCATGCAGAATGTTGAAATGTTTCCCTGCTTTACCTGTAATGTCCTTAACATTACTCGCTTCCCTTTGTAAAATACCAATTTGCTCCTTATCTATAAAAACATGACCACGGTCTCTGACATCCTTACTCAACAACTAAAGATGGAGAAATGTCGATATGTTTGTTAAAACGAATTAGAACTGGTTGTACATCAGAAAATCTTTTCCTGAATTATTATTGATGGATATTGATTCAAAAGTGAATTGGCCTTGGGTTTTCATGCAGAATGTTGAAATGTTGCCCTGCCTTACCAGTAATGTCCTTAACATTACTCGCTTCCCTTTGTAAAATACCCATTTGCTCCTTATCTATAAAAACATGACCACGGTCTCTGACATCCTTACTCAACAACTAAAGAGGAAGAAATGTCGATATGATTGTTAAAACGAATTAGAACTGGTTGTACATCAGAAAATCTTTTCCTGAATTATTATTGATGGATATTGATTCAAAAGTGAATTGGCCTTGGATTTTCATGCAGAATGTTGAAATGTTGCCCTGCCTTACCAGTAATGTCCTTAACATTACTCGCTTCCCTTTGTAAAATACCCATTTGCTCCTTATCTATAAAAACATGACCACGGTCTCTGACATCTTTACTCAACAACTAAAGAGGAAGAAATGTCGATGTGTTTTTTAAAACGAATTAGAACTGGTTGTACATCAGAAAATCTTTTCCTGAATTATTATTGATGGATATTGATTCAAAAGTGAATTGGCCTTGGGTTTTCATGCAGAATGTTGAAATGTTGCCCTGCCTTACCAGTAATGTCCTTAACATTACTCGCTTCCCTTTGTAAAATACCCATTTGCTCCTTATCTATAAAAACATGACCACGGTCTCTGACATCTTCACTCAACAACTAAAGAGGAAGAAATGTCGATATGTTTTTTAAAACGAATTAGAACTGGTTGTACATCAGAACATCTTTTCCTGAATTATTATTGATGGATATTGATTCAAAAGTGAATTGGCCTTGGGTTTTCATGCCGAATGTTGAAATGTTGCCCTGCCTTACCAGTAATGTCCTTAACATTACTCGCTTCCCTTTGTAAAATACCCATTTGCTCCTTATCTATAAAAACATGACCACTGTCTTTGACATCTTTACGCAACAACTTAAGACGAAGAAATGTCGATATGTTTGTTAAAATGCATTAGAACTGGTTGTACATCAGAAAATCTTTTCCTGAATTATTATTGATGGATATTGATTCAAAAGTGAATTGGCCTTGGGTTTTCATGCAGAATGTTGAAATGTTGCCCTGCCTTACCAGTAATGTCCTTAACATTACTCGCTTCCCTTTGTAAAATACCCATTTGCTCCTTATCTATAAAAACATGACCACGGTCTCTGACATCTTTACTCAACAACTAAAGAGGAAGAAATGTCGATATGTTTGTTAAAACGAATTAGAACTGGTTGTACATCAGAAAATCTTTTCCTGAATTATTATTGATGGATATTGATTCAAAAGTGAATTGGCCTTGGGTTTTCATGCAGAATGTTGAAATGTTGCCCTGCCTTACCAGTAATGTCCTTAACATTACTCGCTTCCCTTTGTAAAATACCCATTTGCTCCTTATCTATAAAAACATGACCACGGTCTCTGACATCTTTACTCAACAACTAAAGACGAAGAAATGTCGATATGTTTGTTAAAACAAATTAGAACTGGTTGTACATCAGAAAATCTTTTCCTGAATTATTATTGATGGATATTGATTCAAAAGTGAATTGGCCTTGGGTTTTCATGCAGAATATTGTAATGTTGCCCTGCCTTACCAGTAATGTCCTTCACATTACTCGCTTCCCTTTGTAAAATACCCATTTGCTCCTTATCTATAAAAACATGACCACGGTCTCTGACATCCTTACTCAACAACTAAAGAGGAAGAAATGTCGATATGTTTGTTAAAACGAATTAGAACTGGTTGTACATCAGAACATCTTTTCCTGAATTATTATTGATGGATATTGATTCAAAAGTGAATTGGCCTTGGGTTTTCATGCAGAATATTGTAATGTTGCCCTGCCTTACCAGTAATGTCCTTAACATTACTCGCTTCCCTTTGTAAAATACCCATTTGCTCCTTATCTATAAAAACATGACCACGGTCTTTCACATCTTTACTCAACAACTAAAGAGGAAGAAATGTCGATATGTTTGTTAAAACGAATTAGAACTGGTTGTACATCAGAAAATCTTTTCCTGAATTATTATTGATGGATATTGATTCAAAAGTGAATTGGCCTTGGGTTTTCATGCAGAATGTTGAAATGTTGCCCTGCCTTACCAGTAATGTCCTTAACATTACTCGCTTCCCTTTGTAAAATACCCATTTGCTCCTTATCTATAAAAACATGACCACGGTCTCTGACATCTTTACTCAACAACTAAAGAGGAAGAAATGTCGATATGTTTGTTAAAACGAATTAGAACTGGTTGTACATCAGAAAATCTTTTCCTGAATTATTATTGATGGATATTGATTCAAAAGTGAATTGGCCTTGGGTTTTCATGCAGAATGTTGAAATGTTGCCCTGCCTTACCAGTAATGTCCTTAACATTACTCGCTTCCCTTTGTAAAATACCCATTTGCTCCTTATCTATAAAAACATGACCACGGTCTCTGACATCTTTACTCAACAACTAAAGAGGAAGGAATGTCGATATGTTTGTTAAAACGAATTAGAACTGGTTGTACATCAGAAAATCTTTTCCTGAATTATTATTGATGGATATTGATTCAAAAGTTAATTGGCCTTGGGTTTTCATGCAGAATGTTGAAATGTTGCCCTGCCTTACCAGTAATGTCCTTAACATTACTCGCTTCCCTTTGTAAAATACCCATTTGCTCCTTATCTATAAAAACATGACCACGGTCTCTGACATCTTTACTCAACAACTAAAGAGGAAGAAATGTCGATATGTTTGTTAAAACGAATTAGAACTGGTTGTACATCAGAAAATCTTTTCCTGAATTATTATTGATGGATATTGATTCAAAAGTGAATTCGCTTTGGGTTTTCATGCAGAATGTTGAAATGTTGCCCTGCCTTACCAGTAATGTCCTTAACATTACTCGCTTCCCTTTGTAAAATACCCATTTGCTCCTTATCTATAAAAACATGACCACGGTCTCTGACATCTTTACTCAACAACTAAAGAGGAAGAAATGTCGATATGTTTTTTAAAACGAATTAGAACTGGTTGTACATCAGAAAATCTTTTCCTGAATTATTATTGATGGATATTGATTCAAAAGTGAATTGGCCTTGGGTTTTCATGCAGAATGTTGAAATGTTTCCCTGCCTTGCCAGTAATGTCCTTAACATTACTCGCTTCCCTTTGTAAAATACCCATTTGCTCCTTATCTATAAAAACATGACCACGGTCTTTGACATCTTTACGCAACAACTAAAGACGAAGAAATGTCGATATGTTTAAAACGAATTAGAACTGGTTGTACATCAAATCTTTTCATGAATTATTATTGATGGATATTGATTCAAAAGTGAATTGGCCTTGGGTTTTCATGCAGAATGTTGAAATGTTGCCCTGCCTTACCAGTAATGTCCTTAACATTACTCGCTTCCCTTTGTAAAATACCCATTTGCTCCTTATCTATAAAAACATGACCACGGTCTCTGACATCTTCACTCAACAACTAAAGAGGAAGAAATGTCGATATGTTTTTTAAAACGAATTAGAACTGGTTGTACATCAGAACATCATTTCCTGAATTATTATTGATGGATATTGATTCAAAAGTGAATTGGCCTTGGGTTTTCATGCAGAATGTTGAAATGTTGCCCTGCCTTACCAGTAATGTCCTTAACATTACTCGCTTCCCTTTGTAAAATACCCATTTGCTCCTTATCTATAAAAACATGACCACTGTCTTTGACATCTTTACGCAACAACTTAAGACGAAGAAATGTCGATATGTTTTCTTAAAATGCATTAGAACTGGTTGTACATCAGAAAATCTTTTCCTGAATTATTATTGATGGATATTGATTCAAAAGTGAATTGGCCTTGGGTTTTCATGCAGAATGTTGAAATGTTTCCCTGCCTTACCAGTAATGTCCTTAACATTACTCGCTTCCCTTTGTAAAATACCCATTTGCTCCTTATCTATAAAAACATGACCACGGTCTCTGACATCTTTACTCAACAACTAAAGAGGAAGAAATGTCGATATGTTTGTTAAAACGAATTAGAACTAGTTGTACATCAAATCTTTTCATGGATTATTATTGATGGATATTGATTCAAAAGTGAATTGGCCTTGGGTTTTCATGCAGAATGTTGAAATGTTGCCCTGCCTTACCAGTAATGTCCTTAACATTACTCGCTTCCCTTTGTAAAATACCCATTTGCTCCTTATTTATAAAAACATGACCACGGTCTCTGACATCTTTACTCAACAACTAAAGACGAAGAAATGTCGATATGTTTGTTAAAACGAATTAGAACTGGTTGTACATCAGAAAATCTTTTCCTGAATTATTATTGATGGATATTGATTCAAAAGTGAATTGGCCTTGGGTTTTCATGCAGAATGTTGAAATGTTGCCCTGCCTTACCAGTAATGTCCTTAACATTACTCGCTTCCCTTTGTAAAATACCCATTTGCTCCTTATCTATAAAAACATGACCACGGTCTCTGACATCCTTAACAACTAAAGAGGAAGAAATGTCGATATGTTTGTTAAAACGAATTAGAACTGGTTGTACATCAGAAAATCTTTTCCTGAATTATTATTGATGGATATTGATTCAAAAGTGAATTGGCTTTGGGTTTTCATGCAGAATGTTGAAATGTTGCCCTGCCTTACCAGTAATGTCCTTAACATTACTCGCTTCCCTTTATAAAATACCCATTTGCTCCTTATCTATAAAAACATGACCACGGTCTTTGACATCTTTACGCAACAACTAAAGACAAAGAAATGTCGATATGTGTTGTAAAGGTCATGATTGGCATAAATACGAAACTAACATAAAGGGAAATATACAGGTATTTACTATATACGAAAGTACGTATATAAGACAGCAGTGATATCTGGCCGAGCGAAATGTAAACGTCTCTACTTCCTACCGGATCCCTGTTAAACGGAAACCACTCGGCGTATTCTTAATTTAGTATATCCTATGTAATTTAGGCTATAACAGTGGCGAACGAGGATATTTTTGTTTCTTAACAGAGATACATTACTGTACTATTCAAGGATTATTTCTTTTTTTAAGAAAGTTTGCAAGGACGGCAAGAAAAAAGTCGACACGTGCGAATTTTACTACCTAAAGTAGTAAAAAGTACGGATTTCTTCGGTAAGAACTAACGGGAAAGTAAAAAAAAAATTGTACTTGAAACAATTTTAAGATAAAGTGAACTTTATCTGTATGTTGACGAAAAAATATTTGGGAAGCACAAGCTGAATTCGAAACCTTGACCGTGAGATTACGAATTTCGAAAGAAAAAATTACGCTTACGATTTTTTTTTTCTTTAAACAATTCAGAAATTATTGTTATATTTTTTTTCTCTCTCTCCCAAGTGCAGCCGTATTTTTGTGAAAAATAATTGTTCATTGCCTTGTCTAAAGTGTTGTGCGAATTTTGGAAACGTTTTGTCTGAAATTATTTTGTGAAAATGTTTTACCTGGTAAAAGACTGTTGCTAAAGTGTATAAACTTTGTGAAACATTTATTTTTGCAAAAATTATGTTGCTAATTTACGAAAACGCATATTGACGAACTTTTTGTGAAATTATTGTTGTAAACTTTGGAAAGATATTTTGTACTGTAATTAAGCTAAAATGGAGCAATTGGCTGATTTGACGAAGGCGTTAACTCTAAGTATACAGCAGCAACAACAACAGCTACAGCAGCTACAACAAGAGCTACTGCAGCAGCAAGAATTGACACAAAAAACTTTAGAGGCACAAGAGCAAACAAAAATACTTCAACGCCAAATGTTAATGCAACAAAAGAATTTTGAAAAATTAATTCAAACGTCGACAGAAGGGAAGAAAACTAATTTTTCTACAGAGGGTATTTCAAATTCTTTGTCAGAATTTCACTACTCTCCCGATACTGGCGTTACATTTCCAGCATACTATAGAAGGTACGAAACAGTTTTTACAAAAAGATGTTCGGATTGGACCGAAGAAAAAGTTACGCTGTTACTACAAAAACTGGGGACGGACGAAAACACCAAGTATGCTAATTTAATTTTACCCAAAAAACCGGAGGAAGTGAATTTTGAAGAGACAATTAATACCTTATCTAGAATATTTGATAAAAGAGACAGCCTTTTTCATTCTAGATATAAATGTTTAAATTTACAGAAGTCGGAATCCGAAGACTATTTAGAATATGCATGTACTGTAAATTGCTTATGTGAATCATTTAAATTAAATGAAATTTCGGCAGATTTATTTAAATGTTTAATCTTTGTACAAGGACTCACAGCTCCAAGGGATAAAGATGTCAGATCCCGGATCCTGACAATTATGGAGTCGGACCCGAATGTAACTTTACAAAAAGTAATCGAGGAGTGTAAACGTCTCATTAATATCAAAAGAGACAACACCAGTATTGAAGAAAAGGCGTTTACAAGATACATGTAAAAAGGCAAAGGACCTATAGAACATACAAGACCCAGGAACAAGACTCCCAGAATGTACAAGGACTAAAGTTGTGAATGCTGCGGAAGTACAAGACACACCACAAAGATCTGCTGGTTCAGGAATAGGATATGTTACGAATGTGGATTCAAAGGCCACAAGGGAACATATTGTAACCAGAAGAAAAAACGAAGGACCGACAAAGTTAATACGCTTCGCACAAGGAAAGAGAAAATCTGCGAAAGGCGTAAATATGTCGATGTAAAGATAAATGGACATCCTGTAACATTACTCCTGGATAGTGGTGTGGACATTAGCATCATAGATGAAGATATCTGGAGAAGGATCGGTCGACCTGAACTAAGAGAAACCAGCAAGATGGCGAAGAGTGTGTGCGGCAAAAGGTTGGAATTCAAAGGGAACTGAGGTGCAATGTGTCATTTGGTGGTCAAACACACAAGTCCAAAGTGTACGTAGTACCAGGAAGGAACAAGTCTATTTGGAGTGGATTGGATTGTCCTGTTCAACTTATGGGAACGACCGGTTAATTCTTTTTGTAATAGGTTGACCAGAGAAATCAAACCAAATAGAAGGCTTCATGGACGATTTAAATGCAAAATTCCCAAAAGTTTTTGCCGAAAAACTTGGATACTGTGTGAAAACAGAAGCAAAATTTGAGGTGAAGAAAAATGCCACCTGTGTTCAAACCTAAAAGAAATGTACCTTTTTCATCGATGGACGCAATAGAGAAGGAGTTGGAGAGACTTCAACAATTCCACGTCATTGAAAAGGTTGACCACACGGATTGGGCAAGTCCGACGGTATATGTGAAGAAAAAGAATAACAAAATAAGAGTCTGCGCTGACTTTTCGACGGGCCTTAATGATTGTTTGCAGGACCACAATTACCCCCTTCCGTCGGCAGAAGATCTATTCTCAAAACTAAACGGAGGAAAAAAAATTTCCAAAATAGACCTCTCGGATGCATACTTGCAAATCAAAGTCAATGACGAATGTTCAAAGTACCTGTGCATTAACACGCATAGATGTATTTTTAAACTAAAAAGACTTCCGTTCGGATTAAAGGTCGCCCCTGCTCTGTTTCAACAGGTTATGGATACGATGCTCGCAGGATTGGAATTTTCAATAGCATACCTTGACGATATCCTGATAAAGAGCAGAAATTTGCATGAACACAAGAAGCACGTCAGAGAAGTATTTAAGAGAACAGGAGTTTGGTTTCAGATTGAGCCCGGAGAAATGCGATTTCTTTATGGAAAGGATCAGATATCTTGGTCAAATAATCGACAAAGAGGGACGAAGACCAGATCCACAACGGGCCGAAGCAATTGAAAAGATGCCTGCTCCAGACTCGGTACCTAAGCTACAATCATTTTGGGGATTGGTTCAATATTACGCGATATACATACCTAATGTGCATAATTTGAGAGCTCCTCTTAACGAGTTACTAAAAAAAGGGTAGTAAATGGAGTTGGAATTAGGAATGTGAATCTGCTTTCCAAAAAATTAAGAAATGTCTACTATCAGACTTGGCATTAGCGCATTTTGATCCAGACAAGGAGTTAGTACTAGCAACGGACGCCAGTGATTACGGCGTTGGCGCTGCATTACTCCATAAGTATGAGGATGGAACACCAAAATCAATCGCTCATGCATCAAGAACTTTGGTTGCAGCTGAGAAAAACTATAGCCAGATTGAAAAGGAGGCTCTGTCGATAATATTTGGAGTCAAAAAGTATAATCGATTTCTCCATGGACGGACCTTCACATTGCAAACAGACCATAAACCCTTGATTACGATATTTGGATCAAAGAAAGGCATTCCTAAGCATACCGCAAATCGACTACAGCTGTAACTCTCTTAAACTATCAGTTTAAGATGGAGCATGTGTCATCGAAAAAGTTAGGACACGGGGATGCACTATCAAGGTTGATTTCAAACAGAAACGAGAGTTTCGAAGAGACAGTAATTGCTGCTCTTAAAGATGAAAGCGAATGTACAAGTTCAATGTGTAATATGATACGTGAACTTCCAATAACCCTTGAAGAGATTAAAAGAGAAGCTGAAAAAGACATTTTCATAAAGAAAATGAAAATTCAATTAGGACTGAGGGGAAAAAAGTAACAAAGTAGGACAAACTATATTGTTTTCAATTTGTGAAGGTGTACTTATGTATGCTGATAGAATCGTAATTCCACAGGCATTACGAAGGAAAATATTAATGGAATTCCATACAGGTCATCCTGGCATTTCAAGAATGAAATCCTTAATTAGAGGATACGTATATTGTCCTGGTATGGACAAAGAAGTAGAAACCTGTCGTAACTGAGAACAGATACTACACTCTGATATTAGCCAAAAGGCCAACAATTTATTTAGATGGATGCATCCTGGAAAACATTAACTCCTAGAGTTAAAATTACATTTCCAGAATGCATACCACCTTAGGCATAAAAGCCCACTGTGGAAGGGGGGAAGGTGGGGGTCGGGGGTCATTGTGACATTTATACAACTTTTTAAAACATTTTTTATTTGAAAAAAAATCTTTCAAAAAAGACAAAACAAAGACATTTTTTATTTGACAAAAGAACAAAATGCACAATGAAAAAAACCTACTCTACCCTAAGCTAGACATTCACACTAAAAAATTCGCAGTCACTCTATGGCTTAACCCTACTTAAAATATCCCCAAAATGATACATGAAAACATGAAATAACGTGGGAGTGGGATGACACATTAAAAACACCCAAAAAGAAAGAAAAATAAAGAACCAAATAAAATGATAAGGGGTGGTTAGTAGGACCCTCCCTACCTTCTTGCTAAGTTTGGACCGCCCACTGTTTTCCGGCTCGAGGCCGAAAACAAGCAGGTCGACCCCTAATTGGGAATGGGAATTAATTGGGGCGTTCTGAAAATAAATTAATCAGGATCTGCGTACGGGAATGGATGGCGTCTTCCAAGATAATAAAGCCAAGGGTTTCATCAGCCGGGGACAAAATAAATATGTGAAGTGGGCATCTTTGGAAGCTCTCTAGTGCCGGCAAAAAACAAAATCGGGACAGGACATCACTTATTCCTACTAGCTTATAGTTCGACTAGGCTAATAAAAAATAATTTTGTTTTATACTGGGCTGGGTTCCGTAGGACCCAGTAGCGTCTGCGCCATGCTAAGGCGGGAAAACGTATTCAAACCTGGACCCTCGTCGAATGCACAAACTAGTGTTGTGCACCCATCTTCTATTGAACTCCATGCGATGTAGTCGTTTCCAATCGCATCTGATATTCACTTTAAGCTGATGCTTAAAGTAAACAACCAGATCACGATCCGAAACAGACCCAATCCCATGAACCTCATCTAGACGTGTAACCCACGTCACTAATCTCGCTGTGGCTAGGATCGCCAGAAAAACCATTCTTTTCTCCCTAGACCATGGCGGTGCAACGTTGTTGATAACGTATGCTACATCAAGTACCATCGGCTGCTCGGCGTCGATGCGAGCCGTTACCTCTCTGACATACGCCCAGAGACGACGAACTTTGCAAGTGAAGAAGGCGTGCTCGGCCGTTTCTTCCTCATTGTCCTCACAGCGCGGGCATAAGGGAACGTCCCTTATGCCATCCCTGCGTAATCTGCCATAGAGGGGCAGTGCATTTCGAACCAATCGCCAGGTCAGAGAATACTCAGAATTGTTGAAATAACTCTGGCCTGGCGCCCAACTCCACTGGGAGCGAGCCTCCTCACTCGACAATCCAAGCCGCCTCCGAAGCGGACCCCTCCACTAGATCCTGATATAGTCTCTTCCTAGACCGGGCAAGGTCACTGGACCTCGGCAACGCCTTAAGTGCGGCTCGGCATTCGGCGACGAACATGGACTCCCCTCTCGATCTACGTCGACCTTCGACCGAGTGGTCGGGTATGAGGTTGGGAAAGGCGTCCTCAACCGCAGGGACCCACGGAGCGTCCTCCGTCAGAGTACGACTCGGGAAAGCCAGTCTCTCGGCATGTCGATGACTTACCAAGTCAGGCATCCCCAAGCCTCCATCGCACGGACGTTGCGTACAGACCTGTTTGCAAACGTATGCTTTCCGCCCATTCCACAGAAGTGAAAAGAGCAAGCGCGTGAAAGCAATAAGGCGGTCCGCGGGCAGAGGGAGTACAGACAGTCGGTGAAGTATGAGAGGAAAGACGTAAGTGGCGCACGCCTCAGCTCTCCCCTTCAAGGAAAGTTTCCTTCGAATCCAAGCCCTTACAGACGATTCGACCTTTGCCTGTACTTCCGACCAATTTTTCTCCAGCTGGAGACCCGGTCCGAACCAAACGCCAAGGATCCGAACCGGGCCATCGGTCCAGTTGAAGTCACCTGAGAGTGCGGTCTCTCCGCTCCAGGCAGCCAACCGCAGGCCGTTGGACTTGCTGCGGTTGACAATGGCCCCTGTAACCTCTTCGTAACGAGCGAGCGCCTTAATCACCGCTTCTATGTCTTCACGGCTGAACACAAAAACGGTGACATCATCGGCATACGCGGAAACCCTGGCTCGCGCATAGTGAGGAGGGATAGCGATTCCGCGCAGGACTGGTGTAGCCGCCCCGTCCCTTAATTTGCGAAGGAAGGGCTCCAACGCCAGGACATAAAGCAGGGGCGACAGCGGACAACCCTGACGCACCGAACGAGAAACCACGAACGATTCCGACAGCCTACCGTTTACTTGCACCGCTACCTTCGGCAGACGATACAGAATGAAGATCCACTTGCGGAAGTCCGGATTAAAACCGGCAGCCTCTAAAACAGATTCCAAAAAACCATGGTCGACCCTATCGAAAGCCTTGGACTGATCTAAATTGATCAGCGCGGCTTCAGTGTCGTCTTCTATACCCTCTAGGATCGTACGGACCAGATGCAAGTTGTCTTGAATTGACCTCCCCTTCACAGCATAATTCTGCTCAGGCTCGATCAAATCAGCGATGACAACCTGCAAACGATTCGCAAGAACACGGGCCAAAATCTTTAACTCTGTGTTTAGCAGAGTTATGGGCCTGTAATCATCTAGATTCCCTCCACCAGATGGCTCCCCTTCTTCAACAATGTGACCACTCCTTTGGTAACCTGTCCAGGGACCGAACCCTGAACAAACCAGTGGTTAAACACATCCTTCAGAAGAGGAACAAACATGGGTGACAGCCTCAAGTAAACTTCGTACGGCAGATCATCGAGTCCTGGAGATTTGTTTAAGTCGACCTGCTTCAACGCAGTAATGAGCTCACCCTCTGTAACCATGCCATCACAGCTAGCCGCTCGAGCCGCCTCTAGGCGGGGCGAGCCAGCCAAATAGCTGTCAAACTCCTGGACGCGGAGTCTGAGTAGTTGGGTGAAACGTTCCTCCAAATGCTCGCGGAACCCCTCGCAAATCTCACGAGTCGATGTCCTTCCAGGTTTTTCACCTTCCGAAGTTACCCATCCGAGCCACGACGTAAAGCAGCCTTACGCTCAACAGCGTCAACGTTCACAGCTTCGTTAGAGACTTTCTTTAACCTAGCGCAAACTACTTGACCTTCATATCGCTCGCTAGCTAAGCGATTGAGGTCCCCCTTAATTAAGGCTATCTCTAGGGGATCCCCCCAGCCACCGCCCGGGTCATCTTATCCTCTACACGCTTCTGTGTCCTAGCCCTATCTCGAGCGAGGCGCTGGCTATAGCGGACACAAAAGCGTCTAACGTGAGCCTTAGTTTTAACCCACCAACTACTCCCGATAACCGCCCCCACTAAACTCCGCTGAAGTAGTAACGTTAGCTTGTCCCGGAAGTCGGGTATCTCCAGTAAGGAGGTATTCAACTTCCAGTACCCAGCTAACCTAGGCCTATCGCTTAAATTCAAACGGGCCATAACCAATTCATGGTCCGAATGACCTAACCAAGTGAACGTGGGACAAGATAAGAAATCTATGTCGCCTCTTCTAACTAACATTCTGTCCAAGTAAGTACTCGAACAGAAGGCCGCGCTAGTATGCCACGTCCACATCTCCCACCCTGGGTGATCAACGCGAAATCTGTCGACAAGATCGCATGAGGCGATCAGGTCAGACAGACTGCTATCACACCTATCCGACCCTCTATTACCCCCGACCTTATCTATCTTGGGGTCAAGGACGGCGTTCCAATCCCCCATTAAAACAACTCACTCCGGACCCCCGAGAAACGTCTCCAACCGTCGATAAAAGGAAACCCTCTCACCAGTAAAGTTGGGCGCATAAACCGCAACGATCCGAAACTTACTATTTTCAACGGCAACATCGACTACGACCAGCCGACCTACCGCATCCGTATGAACAACGCTCACTGTCGCAGACAGTGCGTCTCACTAGCAAAGAGACACCACAACTACGGACATTGCCATATGCTGAGATGACGTCATAGTCGTCAGTCAGCACATCACAATTCCCATACGAAACGAAGTGGGTCTCCTCGATCGCAGCTATATCTACCTTAAGGGCCACGAGATCCCTCGGCACGCGAACAGCCTTGCTTCGAGATCTCATGCCCCTCACATTCAATGTGGCCAGGTTTAAAGCCATTATCCCTTACTTATATGTCGCAAATGGGCCTAAAGTCCTCGGGAGTGAGGACGCCGAAGGCCTGACCAAGACTGCCGGTCAGCAGTTCGGACGAAATCCGTCCGTCTCGAGCCAGACCTCCCACGTCCAGGGGAAAGGTTAATTTAAGTGCCCGAAATAATGAGGGGTGAACGTAAATCGGGACCCTCCCCGGACATTTCGACGCTAGTTTTTTTTTAAATGGGTGCTCCTCATCTACTAGTCTCACACCTGGTATGGCGTCCCTTGCCGCCTCCAACATTCTCCAGAAGGCCTTTGCCCTACTACCTTTATCTTGTCGGACGAAGGTAGTTATCAGGGGGATGTTATTGAAGTTACGGGGATCCTGTACCTTCTTCCCTTTCACATGTGTAAAGGCCTCCAATTGCTGTAGATATTTCCGCTGCCGGACATTCAAATCGGATTGAACCAGTGAGGCGTCCGCCTCACAGATTCTTTCCCCAGGCAGGAACGGAAACTTTTTTTACCTTTCTTGTCTATGAGGAGGTTGTTTCAATGGGAGTCACTTCAGGCTTCTCCGTACCCTTTTCCTCCACCTCTTGTGTCCCTTTCACGATTTTCTCTTGGGTTTCTACCCTAGGTTCTTCAACCATTGTCACGGGTTCTTCACTCACTGAAGGGGTGTTGTAGAGGGGAGGGGTATATTGCTCAACCAAATCTGTCGGGACTGGGGATTGGGGTTCTGCGGATTGAGCAATTATTTCGTCTTTTTTATCTTTGGTTTCACGGATTTTTTTCGGTTTTGGGTCTTTCGCCTTAGATGTCTGGGCTTCGTCTCCTTCCACTGTCATCCTTTCCTCTTCCTCTTGTCTTTCTTCATCAGATTCCGATGACGAGGGGTCACTAAGCTTTCTTTTTACGGCTGATGATGGGGCTATCTCAGGCCTTGGAGACACCTTCTTCCCTTTCTTGATCACCACCGTACTCCATTTTTCCTGGCCTTCTTCCTGCTTTTCTGTCTGGTCTACTACCTCCTTTTCAGCTACGGGTGTGGGGGCCTTCGGAGTCGCTACTATTTTTTGTACCGGAGCCACAGGTGTTTTAGGTTTCTCCGGGTTTCTTTTTGGGCACACCTTTGCCATATGACCTGGCGTCTGGCAGTGCCAGCAATAAGGTCTTCTCCCTTCCACAATTAGGGACATCACCCATCCCTCGCAGTTTAGTTGAGCCGGGATTCTGAGGAAGTTCTTATGATCTACCCTTGTTTTTATCTTGTAATCCCCATTACCGATGTTTCGAGGCCCACGCACTGGGATTACCCCCTCGACGTCACCATACTGTGACATGATAGCCCCCATGTGATCAGGGCTAATGCAGCATGGGACGCCGAGGATTGTGACTACAGTTCGCCTTTTTTCCAGATACTCTGGTTTTATTTTGATATTCTTCCAAGTAAAATTTCCCTTGGCCACCTTTTCAGCCTCCTGCTGATTGGGGAGCAAAATATCCCACATCGCATATGATTTTTTAACGATATAGGTTGCTGGGATATTTAACTCCACCAACATATCCATCATTCGTTCCTTAGTAACTGTGATGAGGCCTTTTAATTTCAGGTCTGTTGTAACCAAGGATACGATTCGCAGTCTTAAACTTTCCAACGTCCCCGGAATGAGTTTGATCTGGTTTCCCTCCGTCAGACTTGCGTACATTTCTTGGAAGAGAGCCCGATACTCTTGGAGTTTTCTGCGCTTGTGGGCCCCAGCCTGTTGTTTTGGTCATTGCAGAGATGTTCTTTTTCTGGCCAGCCGTAATTTGAGTATCTTGGCTTTTCAATGTAAACCACGCCTTTGTAGCAAGTTTTGGGGCCCTCTTAACTTTTGATTGAAGTTGACTTTGAATTTTTTCCGGACCCTCTCCCTCTGTTGAATCTGAATCTGACTCATCTGAGGAGCACCCTAAAAAAAATTTGGGGTTGTAATTCTTTTGGGCTATGTTTAGGTCCAAAGAATTACACTTCCTTAACTTTGGATTCTTAGGCATGTTAAACGTGTTTTTTTTTTCATCTCAGCGAAAAATTCCTCCTGGGAGATAAGTACTTTGGGGATAGAATTTTGCTGATCAAAGTCCCCAAAGATGATAGAATCTAGGACGTGATCGGGTGTCCATCCCCTCGACTGAAGAAAGCAGGTCGCATTCGGGTGTACGACCCCCTGACGCTACTGGAGTGCCGCTCGGTACGACACTCCCCAACACAGACAACGAGGTGCCCTGCGAGGCCACACCTGTTGGGGCGCACTCGGGTGGGCAACCCCCCTGAACCTGAGCTGGAGTGCCGCTCGGTGCGACACCCCCCCACCACCACTGAAAGTGAGGTGCCCTGCGTGGCAACACCTCCTGGGGCGCACTCGGGTGTGCAACCCCCCCCCCCCATCCAACTGGAGTGCCGCTCGGTGCGACACTCCTTGACACAGGCAATGAGGCGCACTCGGGTGTGCAACCCCTCTTCATTACGACTGGGGCGCACTCGGGTGTGCAACCCACCTTCACGGGCACCATCATCAGATCGTACTCGGGAGTACGACTGACTAGGTCTAAAAGGGTGCCCTCAGCGGTCACACCCTGGCCGTTGCTCACGTCCGTGGCAACTCGAACTTTTGAAGCCTGGCTAGCTTCCATCAAAAAACGGGTCCTAATGAGGTGCAACACCCGCCGATTCGGAAACGAGGAGACCATCACCGAAACCGGTACGTAAGTCTCCCCGAACCTGCCAGCTGCTTAAGTGTGCCACTCAAGAGGACGCTGAAAAAGGAAGAAATAAAATATTAAACAAATGCCCAAGAGGGGCTAAACAAGAAAGAGAAAAAATCCCCAAAAGGGGGAGGAAAAAGTGACAAAAGCCCCAAAAGGGGATTGGTCAAAGAAAACGCTTTAAACCTAGCCAAAAATCTTGGTAGCGGGACGCCTGGTCTTCGGGAAGACGAGCATGTCGTAACTGAGAACAGATACTACACTCTGATCTTAGCCAAAAGGCCAACAAAGCATCCGAAAGCGAAATATTATTTACTCCTCTCCAGGAGTTAGGCACAAGGCCAGTTTTATCCTACTCCCACAAGTAAGATGTGACCCAAGGTCGGGTCGGAAAGTGGGGGTTGAAAAGCCAGCGCCTGAGAGGTGAGCACTCTGACTATCAAAAATTGCCTGGGCAGCTCCATCGGCATTCCCCAGGCAGTAAGCAATAAACTTACTCCTCCCCAAAGAGGGGAGGCGAAGACCTCCTACAACTGCACAGGACAGACCCATAGACCGGTGTAAATCAAGCCCCGAAGGCCAAGACAATACCAGTCCATGGGGTGTAGTATCCATCGGAACAGATACTACACTTTGATCTTAGCCAAAAGGCCGAAAGCGAAATATTCATTTATCTCAAATATATACAAAGATACATCAAAGATGTGGCACAAGGCAAAAAAGGGGTATGGAGGGGAAAGTGGGGTCGGGGGTCGTCCACTTGGTCTAAAATACCCTAGAAACTAGTTTCAGTTACCACAATACCACATTCACTCTATGGACTTAGGCTACTTAAAATATCCCCAGGTGTTTGAAATGAATTTTATTTACAAAAAAGTATATACATGTGTGATGATGGGAGTGGGAGAACAAAAAACTAAGCCTTAAATAATCCCCCAAAAATAAATAAAAATAAAAGGGATGGTAAAAATAAAGAACAAAAGAAAATGCTAATTATGGTAAGTTAGTAGGAACCACCCATCCTATCTAAGGTATGAATTGCTCGCTGTCTTCCGGGAAAAAACCGAAAGCAAGAAAGTCAGTTCCTAAGTGGGAGTGGGCGTTTCTATGGGGGCAAAAGAAATGGAGGGATGGGTTTGTCGGGAAGTGCGGTGTCCTCCAGGATAAGTACTATTAGGGCGGTTCAGACATACAAAGTAAAGGCAGGAACGGGCATCCTGGAGGAGTTCTGACACCTAAAATAAAGATGGGGACAGAGAGCTCATTTATACTACTAGTAAAAAGGGGGCTGATCCAATAAATTGGATAGTCAGGGCAAGGAACTTTTATCCTTTTTTTTTTCAAAAAAGAGACCTAAGGTCGGCGTGTGCCATGCCTAGGCAGGGAACACGAACTCAAACTTATTCCACGAGAACACGCATAAACTAGCGGTGTGTATCCACCTACTTTTAAAAAGTGAGGTAGGCAACCTCCTTCTATCAGATTTGATTTTGATTTTAAGCTGATGCTTAAAATACAAAATCAAATGATGATGAGAAGTCGGCGCCCCCCCCCCCACGCCCTATTTCTAAGCGTGAAGTGTACACAACGAGTCTAGCTACGGCTAAAATCGCGAGCAAAACCATACGTTTCTCCCTGGGCCACAAGGGGTCCATGTTGAAGACAACGGATGCTAAATCCAGGCACGTCACCCGGTCGGGGGTGATGCGAGCCGTCACCTCGTTGACATACGTCCAATATTCACGAAGTTTGGAGCAGGTGAAAAAGGCGTGCTCAGCCGTTTCGATTTCATCTTCCTCACAACGTGGGCAAAAGGGGTCCATAACCAGACCAATACTGAATCGTATGCCATTGAGGGGTACCACATTTCGAACCAATCGCCAGGTACGAGAGAACTCAGTATTGTTGAGATGGCTCCGGCCTGGCGCCCAATTCCATTGGGAGCGAGCATCCTCCTCCGACAATCCAAGTCGCTCCCCAAGAGGATCCGAAGCGGTCCCCACCACTAATTCCCGATATAGTGTTTTCCTAGACCGGGCGAGGTCACTGGACCCCGGCAGCACTCTGAGCGCAGCTCGGCATTCGTTGAGGTACTGCGATTGACCCCTTGGCTTACGTCGGCATTCGGCCAAGTGGTCAGGGATGAGGTTGGGAAAAGCGTTCTCAACCGCAGGGCCCCACGCAGACTCCTCTGTCAAGGTTCGGCTCAGGAATGTTAACCGCTCGGCATTCAAGTGGCTCGCCAAGTCGGGCATTCCCAAACCTCCCACATCAGGACGTTGAGTACAGACCTGTCTACGGACTCTATTTAGTCTAGATCTAACTACTTGACCCTCATACCGCACGTTAGCCGCACGTTTCAGGTCCCCCTTAGCTAGTTCTATGCCTAGGGAATCCCCCCCCCCCAGCCACCACCCAGGCCAGCTTAGTTTCTAAGCGCTTTTCTGCTTCAGCCTTATTTAAGGTGAGGCGCTGGCTATATTGCACAGAAAAGCGCCTAATGCCAACTTTGGCGTTAACCCACCACCTACTCCCGGTTACCGCCCCCACTAATCCCTTTTGAATGATAAGAGACAGCTGTTCCCGGAAGTCACGTATCTCCAGTAAGGAGGTATTTAACTTCCAGTAGCCAGCTACCTTGTGTGTCTTAGGGCCTAAATCCAGCCTGGCCACAAGTAACTTGTGGTCAGACTGGCCTAACCAGTGGAATGTGGGACAAGAGATATAATCTACGTTGCCTCTTCTAACTAACAATCGATCCAAGTAAGTACTTGGATTGAAAGTGCCGCTAGCAAGCCACGTCCACATCTCCCGCCTCGGGTGATCGACACGAAATCTGTCAACCAGATCGCATTGTGCCATCAGATCAGACAGACTTGTCTCACACCTATCCGACCCACTAAGTCCCCCCACCTTATCTATCCTGGGATCAAGGATGGCATTCCAATCACCCACTAGGATTAGCCGCTCCGAACCACCGAGAAACCCCTCCAACCCCCGGAAAAAGGAAACCCTCTCCCGAATGATATTGGGCGCATAAACCGCGACGATTCGAAACATGGCACTATTCACGGCAACATCAGCCACGATCAGTCTGCCATCAGCATCCGCGTAGACAACGTTTACCCTTGCTAACAGAGTGCGTCTAACTAACAGAGAGACTCCCCGAGCAAGACGGTCACCAAATGCTGAAAAAACATCGAAATGTTCCCCCAGCAGTCGATGATCGTCAATCGAAACATAGTGAGTCTCCTGTACCGCAGCCACATCTATGTCCAACGCCTTGAGATCCCCCAGTATGCGGGCTGCTTTGCTTAAGGACCTCAAGCCATTTGCGTTCAAGCTTCCTAACTTTAAGTTCGGATCCATCTGGTCTAGTCGGTGTCAACCACCGGCCTGAAATCCTTTGCGGTTAGGATGCCGCAGGCTTGCCCGATATTGCCAGTTAGCAATTCTGACGACGCGCGGCCGTCTCGGGAAAGTCCCCCGACATCCAAGGGGAAAGTTAGTTTGAGGGCCCTGTAAAATGAGGGGTGGACGTAAAGAGGGACCCTCCCTTCGCATTTATCCCTCAACTCTTTGAGGGAGTCACGCCCTTCCTCCACCAAACTCAGGCCAGGGATGGCCCCCTTGCCGGCCTCAATCATGTTCCACATAGACTTCGTGCGCCCTACCTTCGTATTGCGCACGAAGGTTATGAGCAAGGGGGCATCTGGGAACTTTTTAACATCCTGAATATCTGACCCCTGCACCTGAGTTAGAAGCTGCAGCGGCCGGATGACATTACGCTGTCGAGCGTTTAGGTCGGCAGCGGCATGATGGATGTTCGCATCACAAATCAGGTCCCCTGGTAGGAAGGGGAATCTCTTCGTCTTCCCTTCTCATAGGGGAAGTGGACGCGTTTTTCCGGGCTACCGGTTTTGATGTAGATGGCTCGGGCTCTTTCTTTTGTGACAGAGAGCGGGAGCCGGCTGGGGGAGGTTTTAGTGGGGGACTGAGCAGAAGAGATGGTCATCTCTTCGGGCTTTGGGGCGGGGGTTTGGGGCCCAGCCTCTTTTACTTTCTTCGCTGTTCTTATTGCTTTCTTTTTCTCCCTGGTTTTTACTTGGCTCTCTGTCACAGGAGCCGAACCGGCGTCCTCGTCCATTTTATCCCCTTCCGCTTCTGAAGCTTCCGATGATGTTGCTATCGACAAGGGGACCTGTTGTTTCCTTTTTGTGGCTGCTGCCGATGCGGGTGTAGAGGGCTGCAGCTCCTTGGTGGGCATCTCTGTACATGAGGACCCTGTGGGAACCCGCATCCCTTTTTTCCTCAGGGGGCTGCACCTTTTTGGAGGGGGCCTTGGTAGTGCGGCTTTTCTTTACTTTGCTGAAGCCCTCCTCATCTACATCATCTTTGCCCCCTCCGGTCGTTGGTGGAGGAACTGCTGGTGCTACAGGTGCAGTTTTTCCTCCCGGGCCTGCGGCAGAAGGGGTCTTCTTTGGTGGAAACTTTTTGGGGCAATTTTTTGCCATGTGCCCCTTCTGCTCACAGTGCCAACAATGTGGCCTCCTGCCCTCCACGATAACACTCATGGACCAGGATCCGCACTTGAGCAGGGGTGGTATCTTGTCAAAGCCCTCCCGGTCCACTCTCATCTTAAGTTGGTAGTTCCCGACCATTAAGTTTCGGGGACCACGGACCGGGAGTACGGCTTCGACGTCCCCGTACTGGCTAAGAACAGCTCCAAGTTGTTCCGAGCTTATATAACAGGGGACGCCGAGGACAGTCACAGTCGTCCGTCGTCTGCTCAAGTACTCCGGCCTGAGAAGCCATTGCTTGTACCTCAGGTCGGTCCTGGCCACTTTTTCAGCCTCGTCAGCGCTTGGGAGAAGTATGTCCCAAGTGGCGTACCCTCTGCGGCATATATATGATGCCGGAACGTTAAGTTCCAACAGAAGGTCCGCCATTTTTTCGCAGGAGACCTCAGCCAACCCCTTGGTCCTTGCGTCAAGTGTGACTAGCGAAACAATTCGTTTCGCCAGTCTGTCAACAGCACCTGGTGCCGCTTTGATTTCACTACCGTCGGTAAGTTGCTTGTATGTTGTTTCAAACAACCGACGGTAGTCTAAGGGGCTAAGCTGGGACTGAGGTCCCCATTTGTCCATGTCTTGGGCAGGAGTTGCCGCCGCTGATGTTGTTGTCGCCGATGCGCTCGGTGTTGCTGGCGTCTTCGGCGGCGGCGGCGTCTTTTGCCCGGGAGGGATGGCCCAAACATTCTTCTCCTGTACTGAAGGAGCCAGGGACGGCCACTCCTTAGGAGAAACGGCAGGATTTGAAGGAGTGGCCACTTTGGTCCGAATAGCCCTTTTGCCTGCAGCACCAACTGCCCCAGACTTCGGTCTTGGTCCAGCGACCCCCATCCTTCCTCTTCTTGATAGCTTTTCTGCAGTCTTGACGACGGGATTCAAGTCCATCTCGCTGCTGTCACTGCTGCTATCTCTCGAACAGTCACTGCAGGCGCTGCTGCTCAAGTCGTCGCCAAATAGCTCGTGGTGCAGTTCAGAGATCCGCATCTGAGCAGATTCCCGGTCACTCGGGCTTGGCGGCTGATCTGGATCGGTGGCCCCTTTCTTGTGGAGTTCCACCGACTTGGCTGGTCTCACTCCTGCAGGCAGGAGGCTTTTTCTCCTGCGAGCAGGCGGGCTGACGGTTGAAGCCCGTCGAGAAGTAGGTACGGTGGGGAGTTTCTCCCACCGACCCAGATCACCTCTCTGAGTTGAGCTAACCGTACTACCTGAACTGCCGGGGACAGCAGCTAGAGAGCTAGCAGGGCTACCGCTTAAGGCGGTAGACCCTGATCTACTTCCAGTGCTGGGGACGGCACTGGCAGACGTACTGGGCATGGTGCTTAGGGCACCCTGACCGTCCAACTGTTTGAGGTCTGCTCCCGCCCCAACCTGAGACCGAGGCCTCATGTCGGAAAAGGAGCCCGGGCTAGACAAAGACTCTGCAGTAGAGCCCGGACCACTCCTCCTCTCTCTCATCCAACTCCCGGCTAAGACCCGCCGATTCTGATTCAGGAAGACCGTCGCCAAAAGGTACGTGAGTCAAGCCTGAAACCTGCCAGCTGCTTAAGTCAAGCCTGGAAGTTGGACACCTGAAAAAGAAGGGAACAAAAAGATTAACACAATGAAACCACCCAAGAGGGGTGACCACCCAAGAGGGGTGTGAAGAGACAAAATGCCCAACGGGGGCTAGTCTAAGGGGACAGAGAGAGTCCCCTGAAGGTTTTAGCTTTGAACTTGGGCGGGGCCCAAGTAGCTTGGTCGCCTCTTAGGCAATCACAAGGTGATTGCCTAAGAGTAGCCTGAAAAAATCGGAGACGAGTCAGGGATTTTGTCTAAAAGGCTAAGAGAAGCGAAATATTTATTTACTCCTCTGCAGGAGTTAGGCACAAGGCCAGTTTTATCTTACTCCCACAAGTAAGATGTGACCACAGCTTGGGTCGAGTAAGTGGGGTTAAAAGCCAGCGCTCGAGAGGTGAGCACTCTGGCCATTTAAAAATTGCCTGGGCAGCCCCGTCGGCATTCCCCGGTAGGGGCGCCTCAAGCAGTAAGCAATAAACTTACTCCTCCCCAAAGAGGGGAGGCGAAGCCTGGGAGGGTGGACCTCCTAGAACTGCACAGGACAGGGTGCAGTATCCATCGGAACAGATACTACACTTACTTCCTAGCGTGTGCCAGGTAAGTTTTATATATTTAATGAAGTATTTAAAAGAAATATACAACAGTACAGCGGTCTATCCACTAGACTGTTCAAATTACATTATTAAATTCACAAGTAATAATAACTATGATTTTCTTTGAACAAACATTGTATAATACTATTTAACAAAGTCTTACAAGAGTTTTGATGATCAACAAAGAATTTTAGATTCCCCTAGGCGGTTTTTCTCTAATTTAACATAGCTTTTATATGCCATTTTTTTTTAACCGAAAATGACATAATTCACTCCTTGTCTTGGCCTTTTGGCTAAGATCAAAGTGTAGTATCTGTTCCGATGGATACTGCACCCCATAGACTGGTATCGTCTTGGCCTTTGGGGCTTCATTCTGCCGATCTATGGGTTTGTCCTGTGCAGTTCTAGGAGGTCCACCCTCCCAGGTTTTGGCTCCCCTCTTTGGAGAGGAGTAAGTTTATTGGTTACTGCCTGAGGCACCCCTACCGCGGAATGCCGAATAACAGCATCTACGTTTCTCTTCGGACTATTTAACACATGAAAAGGAGGGGGGATCGATAAGAGTGATTTCAGAAGCCTCCTTGATTTTCGAAATATTCGGTGTTGTCTGGGGGAAAAGTGCTCAGTGTCCTGGATAGAGCTACTGCAGTGATAAGTTTGTATAATATTTTAACGCCATCTACGTTTCTCTTCGGACTATTGTGCAGCTGGAGGCCTTCTTGATTTGTTTCAATTTGTTTCAATTTAAAATATATGTGTGGGGGATGATGAAAAAATTTACAGGGGGATAAAAAAAAAAAAATTCTTTTTAAAACTAAGAATATATCTATGTAATGGGGAGGATGAAAAAAAAACTTTCTTAGCTGGGGGATGTCAATTTTTTTAAATTTTTTTTTCTTTTTAATTAAAAATATTTCTATATGTGGAGGGTAAAAAAAAATTGAGGGTGGGGGGTGTCAAGCAAATTTTTTAATTAATTTTTTTTTAAATATTTCTGTTTTAAGGACGATACAAAAAAAAATTGGAGGGGCAAAAAAAATCTTTTTATCTTTTTTTTTTTTTTACTATGAATATTTCCATTTATAATAGTGACACTACATGAATGAACACTATTTTATTTTTCTGACACGACAGGGGCGCATTAGTATGAGTTCTTAGGTATGCGAACTGGGCGTGAGATAGGTACATATATAGTATGTGCACCGGGGCGGCGATAGGTACGAGTATTGTATGCTCACCGGGGCGGCGATATGTGTGTGTGTGTGTGTATATATATATATATATCATGTGCACCAGGGTTGCAATAGGTACGTATATAGTAGTGCATAGGGGTGGTGATAGCTATGTATATAGCATGCGCACCGGTGCGGCAATCCGTACCTATATAGCACGCGTTCCGGGGCGGCGATAGGTACGTATTTAGCATTTGCACCAGGGCGGCGATAGGTATGTATTTAGCATTCGCGGCGATAGGAGTTTGTCAATGTCCAGTGATTGCAGACAATTTAACTTGCAATCCAGCCCAATGCACTCCAAGATGCCGAGGGGGGACATCAAAACGTCACTGGAAAGATAGGTTCGCCCACTGGCAATGTTACTAAATTGAACAATACGCTTTTACCCTTTCTACCAAAGGGTATGCACAAAACTGGCATAAGATTAGTAAAACTCCCAGAATGAGTATTGAATGCAAAGTTTAGATGAAAACCAATCACCCTTTGGGTGAAGTTTTATCAAGGCCTTGAATAGGCATCCTGTAATAAACGGGGCCAGGTTTTCGATCAATACATAGCTGACAGCACACGTTGAATTTTCACTATTTTTGTAGTTTTATATTATCAATCGTCAGATCTGAGAAATTCCCTTGAAGTTATTAGAGGTACCACCAAAAGTGACATAGCCTTGATTTCCTCACAGAATGTTCAAATGTTGTGTAGCTTTACCAGTGATGCCGAAAATATTATTCTCTGCTTTGCAATATACCCATTGGCTCCTCATGTATAAAAACATACCCACGATCTCGGACATCTTTATCCAACAATGAAGCATTGACAACTGGATTTAACTTGTCTATACAGTGAGTGCTGCTGTATTATGTTCGTCCTTGGAGGTTGCCACATGATTGCAGATAGTGGGAGAAGGGAAGTTGTCTCGTTGGTGACCATAACACATCTGTGCCCCTCTGTCAGCAAAAAAAGTTGTAAAGTTCATTTGAGGGTTAATATGCTGAAGCTCCTGATTGGTTCATACATACATAAACAAAATTGGTTGACGGGTGATTTATTTGGAGTGCATGTAAATATAAGGTGCCCTATACATCAGAACGAATAAGCAGGTTCCCTCTCTGCTTGAATAACTGGGAGTTTGTTCTCTCCGACCTCAAAAATATGGGAGTTAAGCAAAATATTGTTTGTTTTTTGTTTTGTTTTTTTGTTTTTTTAAGCAACTTGAATTTCTATACCTCAAATTCATTAAACAGAAAAGTTAGTTTTAATTACGATCCTTAAAAGTTTAATGCAGTCTTTTGGATTGTGCTTCTAATTAAAAAAAACTGTTTTCCCAATTGAACATAACATTGATATTTAACGTTCAAACGTTTTTCATTTATGGTTCTTGCAATTTTGATTTTTCCTATAGGTTGTAGGCTTATGCAATTTCTTCTAATTAAGTTTCGAACTGGAGTCTAATTCAACATTTATTGAAAATGTTGACTTGCACATATTCCCTTCTATTTTTGCTTTCTGACTCGCCAGTATTAGTAACCAGTTATTTTTCTTTTAGTTCGTAGTGCCTGCTTTTGTGGTCTCGTGTTTTTTTTTTTGTTTTTTTTTTGCAATTGAAACATTTTTTGCTCTGTTAAGGAGCTCTTTCTATCAATGAAGAAATCCACAAGTGTGACACTGATTAGGGGGTCATAATTCTTTTTGTTTGTTTCATTGATGGGGTGTTAGTCATCTGAGTCCTCATGTTGACACTGTAAAGTCGGCATGTGTCGCTCAAGATTACTAATCTGAATTCTTGGATTCTACTGGAGCAGCTAGTAAGATATCCTGTAATGGGAATTTCCTATTCCTCAATAGACACTGTCCATAGGTGACAATTCATCAATGTTTAAGCCCCTCAACTGGTCTCTAATTCTGTATGAGACAGTCTTTTGTACCACAACATATGGCTGCGAGCGCACATAATTTTTTTTTTTTTCCCTTATATATATATTATATATATAATCATTCGTTGGATTATAAAGAATTCCCTTGAAGTTGGCATTGATATCACCAACAGTTACATTGCCTTGGTTTTCAAGCAGAATGATCTCCGGATTAACCAGTGATGTTCACAACATAACTTCCTTCCCGAGTTCAAAAAGATGCACCTGGAGACCGGAGATTACAGCGGCCGATAGGTTGTGATAACACTAAAGATGAGATCAGTAGACCGAATAATCGAAATTATACATAAATTCCTTCCCTTTTAAATATACACATTTTCTCATCTATAAAAACATACCCATGGTCTCTGACATCTTTACCAACTAAAGAAGCATTGACAATTGTGTTGATACCGTATGCATTATGTGGGTGATGCTACATTTTTTTATTATGGGCTTTACAGCAAGTCAACCCTTTGTAGGGTCATTTTATGCCGAATACTTATCACATAAAGCAAAATACGGAATAACTAATTTTTTTAAATTTGATGTCCTTAACATTACTCGCTTCCCTTTCTAAAATACTGATGAAAAGATGTCGATATATTTGTTAAAACGCATCAGCGAACTGGTTGTAAATCAGAACATCTTTTAATGAATTATTGATGGATACTGATTCAAACATGAATTGGCCTTGGGTTTTAATGCAGAATGTTGAAATGTTGCCCTGCCTTACCAGTGATATCCCTAACATTACTTGTTTCTCTTTGTAAAATTCCCATTTGCTCCCTATCTATAAAACATGACCACGGTCTACTATCATTTTTCTATAAGCATGTGGCTATACATTTCGTTTTCCTTTGTTATAAACTCTTCTATATTAATTATCACTATGTAACGTTTTGTTTATTACTATTTCTTGTTTTTGTATGTATTTTTTGTTGTAAAATAATTACACAGCATTTAGTACTTTTTTCATATATTGAAGGGTATTTAGTAAATACAATGTTAGTTGGTTATCAAAGAATTTACATAGCAAAATTGTATGGTTTGTGTGCTCTTTTCTTAAGATTAGAAGTTCTTGACGATCGAGATTTTCTAAAGTGCACACTTTCATCTTTTCTGACACGAGACCATATATAATAGCAGTATCCGATCGTCTTTGATATCTTCTTTCCATTATTGTGATGTCCTGATGAAATCTCACCTTATTTTTCACTGACATCACCCAAGTTTTCGGCGAAGAAATCTAGATGAGAATGCAAAAAATTAACCTTTGACATACGACAACCTAGTGTCCTGAAGTTCTCTAAGCTTTGATACCAGTTTTGTAATTAAGATCCTTGCGATTTTCTACGAACTACATCACGAAATGCACACCAAGCTTTTTTATTAACTTTTGTCATCGCTCTTTCTCCGACTTCAACATTGCATTTACTTGGGGTCCAACAAATATATCACCTTTGCTCTTAGCATCTGATAGCTTTGGAAACATGAGACGAAGTTCTTGAAAAGCTCCTCCTCCAAAATCTAAGGCCTTTACAAACTGTTTTACCGACCTTAGTTTAATATAAAGTGGGGGGTAATAAGACTTTGTTGGAGAATCTACTAAGAACATTTTTTATTCCTGGCTGCAGTTCCACTCGTGGGGGCCAATGAACTTTCTTGTAATGATCATCAGCTCTGCTGTCTCCTAAGCAAAGGAAACATGAGTAATGTGTGTATCCCCCTTGCAAGCCAAGCAAGAAGGCAAGCATCTTGAAATCACCACAAACATCCCACTTGAATTCAGCATAATTTATTTTGTCAAGTTGTTTGACATTATCATAGTTTTATTTCTTCTGTACGGAGTTTGCTAGAGGCAAAGATGAGTAATTATTTCCATTGTGGAGCAATACTGCTTTGAAACTTCGTGTTGAGCTATCTATGAACAGTTGCCATTCTGCAGGATCATGCGTGAGTCCAAGAACAGTAAACAAACCAGTAACATCATTACAATAACACAGATCATCACTAATGTCATAGTAATTTTCAAATTCTTCATGTCGTTTTCGGTACACAGATGTCCTGCAGTTTTCCCCTACTAGATTCCATTCCTTCAGCCTTGATGTAAGAAGTTCAGCTCCTGACTTAGTGAGACCTAAATCCCTTATCAAATCATCTCTCACTCAGATTTGGAAAATGAGGCTCCGAAGTCGTTCTTGGTACAAAAGCTTCCATTTCTTGGCTGCTGTTACTTGCTAACCCTTCAGATGAAATGTCCATTGCATCTTCCATCTGTAAAGAAAAATAACTACATATAGCAACTTAAACAAAAACTTGAATAACATTAGTATTCCATAAATCTGTAGGAAAATTAATGCATTGTAAATACTTAATATTCAAGTTACTCTCCAAAAGTTTTACTTTTATTTATGATGGGTAATAAACTTACATTTTCTGGTGGTTGTGGTACTAGCATGCTGTCATCATGTGGGGCAGATGCTCTACATGAAGGTATGTCTGGATACTGAAGAGCTTGTCTTTTAACTTTTTTGTACTTTGTCACATCAATCATACAAAAGTAGCTGGTTCTTCGGCTCTCTCCATACTCTGGGAATAGTAAAAGGCTGTGCCCTTCCTGTACCTCTTAGCCATCCTTCTAGAGTAGATCGACAGCTTCCACATATCACATGAGAAGCCCATGATTTGTCCTCGTCACCCATGGGAATTCCAAAATAGTCTGTATGCTATCCACAATTTGGCCCCTTTCACGATCTTATGTAATACCTGCTTTTCCAATATAATAACCACACACATAACAAAATGTATCTGGATAATTTTTACATACTCTAGTAGCCATCTTAATAAGAACAGAACTTGGTAATTGATCTGAAAGAGAAAATTAGATATACATTTAGTACCAGAATTATAGCATTTTCCAATATATGATGACATTGAACAGTGATGTATTTCTATAACGGTCGATGATACAGAAAAAATAACATTTTTGGAATCAGCAGAGAAAATTGAAGAAAAAATTTTTTTTTAAATAAATAAATAAAAAAATACAACAAACAAAACTTTTGTAAAAAATTGTTACGTTGTGTTAAGTAAACCTTGGGTCTTTCTCCAAGGTTGGGTGGGATGTGGAGTCTCGCCCGTCCATTATCCCATTTTAGTCACAGTAAGTTGCCCACGCTAGAGGTCGCAAGAAAGAGTCCTCCGTAGAGGTTGAGACTAATTCTTTATCCTTCTTTCCATAACTTCACCAGCATCACTTGGCTCCGCCGTGTCACCAGATCAAAGGATCAAGATATGAAAGATCTTAATTGCTTCAGCTAGTATCCCCCACTTGGTTGAAGCAACTGGGTTGTACTCTATTGGAATGAAAATCATCCTTAGCCCAAGGGTGCGGGAAGCATAACGATATCCCAAGATTTTCTCACCTGCTACCATGGGTTCTAAGGGTGCTACGGACTCGTTTTGTCTGAGGGAGGAGCAATTGGAGTTGCAGATGTAGCTGGAATCCTACTCACCCACCTACCCCCGAAAAATGATGGTTGCGATTCATATTGTTAAAATCCACAAAGAAAGAAGACCTATTTTTTTCACTCTAGTTTCGGGTGGATGATTAGAAAAGTGTTGCCAATATCTGCTAATAACACTTAATAGTTTGACAGGAGCGAATGTAACAGTTGGCATAGCACTGGTTAAATTAAATTGCCTTGTTCAAAGAAACCGTCGCCAATGTTCAAACTACAATTGAAAACTTGAATCTTGATGGTAGTGGTTAGGTCAATTTTCATGATAGATTGATGCAATCCTTGAAATGGTAAGGAAATACATTGATTTCCTCAATGGTGCCATCGTGCTATTGTTGGTGAAACGCCCTGATGTACTCCTGGTACACGCTCTCTCTTCAATTTCATAGCCACTCTGTCCAAAATGTGGATAGACTGATTGGAAGAGAACATTTGATAATCTGTCCATGTACCCAAGTTAGTGGACAGATTTATTCATCATTAAGACGATGGATTCTTCAAACTGCCTTAGCTTTTCTTGGCTGCTTTCAGAAAAGGGCTCGTGCTTGTGAAGACTCAACGATTCCACGATTCACATCGGTTCCAATCCTTTTTGGACCTTGCTGTTCATGAAGAAATCTCCTAGGAAATCCGTATAGATGGATTCTGATTCCAAGGCAAGTGTTATGGCCTTGGTTTTCATACAGAATGTTCAAACATAGGTCTCTTTCCTTTTAAATATACCCATTTGCTCTTCATCTATAAAACATGCCCACGATCTCGGACATCTTTATCCACCAAAGAAGTATTGCCAACTGTAGTCTTAAACTTGTCTATGTATTATGTCAATCCTTGTAGGTTACTGCATTGATAGTGCGAGAAGGTATTGTCTCGTTGCTGGTTATTAGCCATATGTGATCTGTCGGTAAAAAGTTCACTCGATGGTTTATATGCTTAATCTCCTGATTTGTTCTTACCTAACCAAAATCACCGGGTTTTTCTTTTTTTGTTTTTTTTATATATCCTGATGTTGGCTTATGTGTTTTTTTTTTTTTGTTTTTGTTTCTTTTGTCAAACACCGTTCTTTCTGGCACACATCACCTCGGCAGGCTTCATATCTGAAACATTTTTATTTGGCATGACCCTGTAGACTTGCAAAAATTGTTGTATAGCTGTGTCTGTGGACATTCCTTTGACCTTTAGTGCTCTCTGAATTCGGTTTCTTTTGGTGGTTTTTATTATCAATCGTAAAATTCTTGTCATTGATATCGACAAAAGTGACATTGCCTTGGCTTTAAAGCAGAATGTCCAAATGCTGTCCAGCTTTACCAGTGATGTCCACAATATAAGTTTCTTCCTTTTTAAATATACCCATTGGCTCCTCAATAAAAATATCTGTCTCGGACATTTATACCCACTAAAGGATTGACAACTGAAGTCTTAACTTTTATAGTGCATACTGTATCAATGCGAGTGAGGCTCTAAAATAGAAAATTACTTTCCCCTTCTGTGAGGACCTGTACGCTACATGAAATGTATTTTCATGATTCTTTCTCTTAGGTGTTTGATCTTGTGTAACGGCATCAGGTTTGTTATTTGGAATTAATTCTATTGAATTTTGTTTTCGTAAAGAAAACGTGTGGTTTAATACTTGCTAGTTTTGTTTTAGTCTTATTTAGAATGTGGTTAAACACTTAATATGAACTTTTTTTTTTTTTTACACAATTATTTTTGTTGGAAATTTTTGGATATCGGCTGATTGTATTTTTTCATCCATTTGAATACTCCATAGAACTTCGCCACATTCTTTAGAGCAATTCTGCCTACGGGTTGAGTGTTTAGTGTCATCACATGTGTGGATTAGCTAATTATACTGAAGTACTTTTTAAAAGCATTTCCAGTGCTCGATAAGTATATGACTTGCCTGACCTTAACACGTTTACAGTTCGCTGCTCACTGGCGTAGTGCACCTTACTGTTAATAATGGTTTTCCGCATATCTGCAATGTCCTTGAAAGGATTAGTTCGTCGATTGTCACATGAACTGCAACTTCCCATAGATAATAAAGATTATTGTTAAAGATGTACTCCTAGATCCGGCATGTTCTGTCTGCGCATATGCCTGTTAACAAGCTAACCTAACGAAGGATGTGGCTCTTGACCATGCATGGATAGTCATTCATTATAAAGAGACTGTACTTAGTACATCACATAGTCTGGTATGTACCACGACCAGTTGATGATGCCATGAATTGGCCATCTCGGAAAGTACTACTCAAACGTGCATGCATCAGATAAGTGGTATGCAGGACGTCAGGAGAGTTGTGGTTTTATGGCAGATGCATGTAATGTCCAGGTAACATTTTAAAAGGTTTCCTTTCTTTTTTTCTTGGGGGGGGGGTCAAACTCCTGTTACGTTTTAGAGGGAGTAATAAGCTGTCCAACCCTTAGTCTAGTAGGGCGCCAGATGCTAGCCACCCTATTCTCGAGGTTGATAGGGGTGATTTATTTTGAAGGCAGGTGAATATAAGGTGCCCTATACCCACACAGACCCAACAAGCAGGTCTCCTCCCTGCTACAATTCCTAAGAGTTTGTCCTCTCTAACATCAAGATAGTAGATTAAGTAGTAATTTAGGAGAGTCCACTCCTTGACATTCTTTTGAAACTCCCTGCTTGACCTTCCCAGCAAACTGGAAACTTTGTTTTAGACCTGATTTAATGATGATCCAAGAAGACAGAACCATCTCTATCAGCGTAATAAGCAAATGATTTTTGGAAGAATATGAGTTTGAGTAAATAGGTTATTTAGTCAAAGAAATTATCTAATGACTTTGAAGAAAGGTCTATTGAATTCCGACCTTTGTTGGTTGTTCAACTTTTCATAATCAACATGATTGTTGATAATACTGGAAGCTTCCCTGATCTTCAGCCAAGTTGAGCATTTTCTGTTAAACTGGTGTTGTCAGCCCGCCATTGTGACACCTTTGTAAAGTGGCCGTAAATGATACTTTATAAGGTACTCCGTTACCACAAAGTGTTCATGGCATCATGGAAAAGAATTGAGCCCGAGCTTTTAACTCTCGCTCTCACGCTTATTCCTGACTGTTTAAGGAATGTGGTTTCTTTGAAAAAGTACATAAATCAAACCTTGGAGATAAATGGGGGTAATCCAGTCTTTTACTCTATTCATTACCAGTATGTTTATATACTATGTTCCACATAGCTAGAGACTTGGTCACAGGATCAAGAAACAGTCGGATCAAGAATCTAGTCAAAGCATTTTGAAGGATACCACAATGTTTCTTTGTTGTTTAAAGGAATGCGAATAGGTCCTTGTAATAACTGACGATTTATATGACTACTTAATCCAAGACGGTCAAAAAGATAAAACCCAAAATTAGATTTAAAATAGATGTGCTTTCTTGACATTTACTCGATGCACTAGTTGATATTGTAGACAGTATATTGGCCACAGAGGGTATAACATTAGTTATGCAATTTTGTTAGCCTCTTTTTAACTCTAAGGGCATCAGGTTGCCGTGTATTACTCAATGTTTTCGTATACAATGTATTGTGCTGAACAAAGAAATTAATCTTAATGTTGAGACTCAGCTTTTTGGTGAATCCTATGATTGCTTCCATTGAAAGATCGTTATTAGGCACAACCTCCATTATCTGAAGAGAGGGGTGAGTTGTTATTTTATCCATGTCTAATTTGTATAATGTTCTGATTACAGATGGACGCATGCGCATTAAGCGTTCCGAGGACTTCCGGTCTTCATTCTTACTCCCACTAACAATGACATCACGGTAAAAACTCGACTCAGTTGACAAACCTTCTTCTTACAATAGTCAACAACAGCAATGAAGCTGCAACAAGTGCATTAGCTTTTATGATTAGCATTGTATTCTCACAATATAAGGATGCTGTGCATGTTATGCCAACTAAATGTCTTCTAGTTGAGAACTTATTTGACCTAATCAAACGTTTAATAATTGTTTTAGGAGATAAGCTTTAGAGTATTATCTTTTATAACAGATAATAACGCAATAAATAAAAAATATATTTTTGTGGCCCACCAAAGCTTTCAATCGTATATACACACCCAGTTATAAAGTCTAGACTTCCTTTCTTATTCGACTCGGTACATATCTTAAAATGCATTAGAAACAACTGGCTTGGCCAAAAGATGAAAGTAAATGCATGATGTTCCCAAAGTTTTGTCATAATGGAAATTATGAATTAGATAACATCCAAAGTGCCCCATTTTCTAGCTTACACAAACTTCATGCCCTGGAATCTCGATCACTTTTTGAAATATTGTTACAAATGACTTCAAAGGCCTGTTCTCCCACTAATCTTGAAAGGCAAAATGTTAATTTGGTTCTGCAATTCAGGGATTACTGACCTTAGGAAAACAAATGTTTGCCAAACTTTGCAGAATACATAAAGATATTTTATATTTGGTGGGCAACAATGTAAAAACACCATTTAAAGGTTGTCAGCTTCGCAATAAATATGCTAATACACTTAAATTAAATAAAGAAATTTATAGATTTCTCTCTGTATTCTGACTGGTTAGATATGTTCGAATAGTATTCCTAGAATAACTGGGAAATTAACAAAGGAAACATACACTGCTTTACATCGTGTCACATATGCAATTCTTGAACTAAGTAGTTCATAAAAGAAATGAACATGACATATATATTACCTGGCAAGTTTCAACCAGATGAAGTTTTTTTTTCCCGTTCAGATAAAGGACGAAATTTTTTGTCCGCTGTATAAAAAAAAAAAAAGCTTAAAACGTGACTTGAAAGAACACAAAACAACGATGTAGTATTAGATATTTAATTTTAACTAAAAAGAAAGGTAGAATGAAAAAGTGTTGCTTGCAAAAAAAAAGGTGGTATTTCTGCTGACTTAACTGGAGTTTCGTCTGTTAATTTCTCTCTTGGTCCGTGTGGTCTTAGTGGAAAGAAGTATATTCAAAGTACTTTTGAATAAGGGGTCCGACGTCGTCCATGAGTGTAAAATAAGCACAGAAATATATGCCTGCTGGCACAGGCATGGAGTTGTTCAGACACAGAAGTTTGCATTTTCGGTCAGCAACCAAGGAAGAAAAGAGGCTGATGCTTTGAAACCCCTGCTGACGTGAGTTGGGAGAGGTGGCTTGTGATTGGTTGTTTTTTTTATCCAATCACAGGGCACATAAAAAAAAACTACTGCATAATAATAATCTTCAATAGTTTCAAACAGATCACCGTGAGGCAAGGTTTGATCAGTATCGGCAAATAAGTTTTTATTTAAACTTATTTATTGTTTGTTTACATTTTTTTTTAATTATTCATCGTTTGTTTTTAATTTTGTTTATTTAATTGTTTCTTCTCTAAATTCATAATTCAGTTTTGCAGTATTTGATTGTATTTTGTTTAAAAACATTGTAACAAACAATATTTTCTACACAACAAATAAGTTTGATATTATTGCAACTTGAAACAATTAACTATTAATTTTGAATTTTTTTAAAAATTTATATTGAATAAAGTTCACTTTCCGTATAAATCGAATAGTATTCCTTTTCATTTTTTTAAATTCAATTTTTTAAGTGTTCTTAGGTGTTTTTTTTTTTTTGTTTGTTTTTTGTTTTTTTTAAGGCTCTTATTCATTTCTGACTGATCGACAGATCCCCTTGCTACTTATTAGCAGGATGTAACTTTTCAGTGAACAGACCTTAGTTTACTTTTTACGACGGCCACGGCCCAACCTTCCTGGTTTTCATCAATCTCTCAAATCATATTCTAAGATCATTTGTCAAAATTTATGCAGCCGACAACCATCTATGGCAACACTTCGAAGAGCAGCAATGACCAAGATTTTTCTGATTCTCTCTTCTGACCTTGAGCACATGGTGCAATGGGGGGGGGCTGGTTCCTTTTAATGTGTCCAAAACTAAGCTTCTTTCTTTTCACAACCAAAGCTCTGATCCCCACTTGGTCCCAATTAAAATGAATGGCTCACATCTTGAGGAAGCTTCTTGCTTTGACAATCTTCTGTGACTGAAAATGGAATACTTACATCAAATCTATTGCCAAGGTCACTGGAAAAATGGTTGGATCATTCTACCACTCCCGAAAGTATCTCACGCCTGACACAATCCTCTACCTGTATAAAAGTGCAATACATCCTCAGATACTGTTGCCACATCTGGGGAGGTGCTGCTCAGAGCTACTTTTCCTGCCTTGACAGGGTAAAAAACCGACTTAGAAATCTAGTGGCAGCTTCCGTTTCTCCTTCCTACTACCTTTCTCACAGAAGAGACGTTGCTAGTCTTTCTCTACTCTATCGTTATTTTAATATAAAACATTCACAACAGAAACTCGTCTAGCTACAACCACTGTCAATAATCTCACACACACGAAACTTCCATGAGCTGAGTTTCTTTTCTAGAACTACCCATCTGTGGAATGCAATACCGTGGGGCTGCTTTCTGGCTGATTACAACGTGGTCGTTTCCAAGTCCAATGTAAACCCAAGCATATTAATTGATACTCCAATTTTGTCACTTGCATTGACGTGTTTTTATGCCTGTCACTTTTGAAGTTTTGTGATTCTTGACAACTTGCTTTCTATTTCCGCCCCCTTCAAGGTTACCTCAATATGATATATGGACGAATGTTTATTAATCACTGTGTTAAAATATATAAAAATGAGTGATTACAATTAATAACAGCGACTCTCTTCATTTTTCGTTCATCAAAGTCTATAGAGGAAGAATATAAATGAGCTGTGAAAACGTTCCTGTCCAAAAGAAATGCCACCATTCAGACATGGCAACGTTATAAAATTCAATCTTTTCTGCAATCTAATCATATTTGGTATAAACAAACTTCAGTTTATGCCTGACTTGTCCAGTAATGAATGTCCAACAGTCTTTGTTCATCACCGTTCCATCATATAGACACGCACATCAGCTTTAATTCAAAATGTTGTCCTTATTTTAAAAGCAAACTATACTTTATTTGAGCTTAAAAGATAGCAAAATACATGAGGAATCTAATGGTGTTTGTCCCATTCTACAAAGATTTGTACTTAAAAAGATGTACGGTAAAATGTCATGAAAAGAAAATTCACTAACGCTTTTAATCATGTTCAAATCCATTTATCTTTTTTATTTTAAAAGAAAACTGTATTTTATTTAAGCTTAAATGATAGAAACATGAGGAATTCAATAATGAAAACTGCATCCAAAAATATCAAGAAAAATAATAGGAATTTCGTACAAAAGATTCCTCTATAAAAAATAATGTTAAATATAATCACCGGTAAATCAACAAATAACAGAATAGTATTCTTTCATTCCTAATCCATTCCATTACTATATTACGATCAGTGGCGACTCGTGGCTAAGATTTGTGAGGTTGCTGCTTCAAAAAAGTTTCACCCATTGTTTTAATATTGTGTAAAAGGAAAACAAACATAAAAAAAAATTATGCATAATTTATACAAGTTTTTTAAACAATTTTTACTTGAAATATGAGACGAGTTAAAAAAAAAAAGATCAATTATTTAAATTTATTGTTCGATTTGAAAAAAATAAATAAATGTGAAAAAGGAAATGTTATTTGCCTTTTTTTTTTTTTTTTTTTTTTTTTTTTGCTTTAAAATTTGATTACAGTATTCTTGTAGATTAACACACTTCGTCACCTCCCCAAAGTAAGATTCTACTTTGTATAGGCGATTACATGCGAACACTCTAAAAAACATATCAATTTAGAAAGGGGGGGGGGGGGTCAGTTTCACATAAATTTAATGTAAAATGACCTATTTCCGGGCATTTAGCCATTTTTTTTTTTTTTTTTTTTTTTTTTTTTTTTGTTATGCAAAATAAATTCTGCGTTTTTAGTGGGTGGTCTACTTTTTTAGGTGATTACGTGTGGTTTTACAACTTTGCCACTCGGACTTAGGATTAGTGGTAAAAAAAAATTAGTTAATTGTCCTAAAAAAGTTAGAATGGTTCAAAATGGGGGTTCATTTTACATTTAATTTATATTCGAGACTGATCACTTTACATTCTAAATTGATTGTCATTTTTTTCCGCAATTTTTTTTTTTTTTTTTTTTTTTTGTGTTCACACGTAATTGCATAAAAAATAAATCCTATTTAAGGGGTGGTGATTTAGCAAAAGATGTAAATCTACAAATTTACTGATTTTTACTTTTTACTCATTAAAAAAAAAAATGTTAATTTAAAATTGATTTTATTTCTGGATTATTCAGACTATTATTCTAATCTTGGTTTTTATTTTCACGTTTCAGCCTATATAACCCAGTCGTTCTTTAGGTACGATATCTTTTCGAATTTATGAACTAGAACCTAAGAGTCGAACTTGGAAAATAACCCGGTAGAAGTTCTAATTAATTATTATTTCATTAGTTATTATTCTTAGTTATTAGAAAGAATTGAACCTTCAACACTTAGAAGACTCTCCCTTAAAACTGAATGTTAATACATGCTTTTATATGGAGGTTGAAGGTGTTGCGGGACCGACCGACCGACCGTTAGGGTTGGTGTGATCGATCGGCCCCAACAATTAAGAAAAGGTGGACACGGGCAAGTAACGGCAATGGCAAAGAAGAGATGACAAACAACTGGTGAACAGTTTAAAGAAGGATGTTTATTTACCATATGGTAATAGCAAGTGAAGTGAAATGAGATGGTGTCACTGGATCAGGAGTGGTGCAGGAGCTCGGGACTGCAGGGTGCTGGAGCAGGAGAGTGCTGGCAGGAACTCGGGACTGCAGGGTGCTGGAGCAGGAGAGTGCTGGTGCAGGAACTCGGGACTGCAGGATGCTGGAGCAGTTGGAGCATGAGAGTGCTGGTGCAGCAACTCTGGACTGCAGGATGCTGGAGCAGGAACTCGGGACTGCAGGATACTGGAGCGGGAGTCGAAGCTGCAGGATGTTGATGCAGGAGTCGGGACCACAGGGCGCTGGAGCAGGAGCACAGGATTGAGGCAAGTAGCAAAGAGAGTAAATCGCATTAGTAGCCCTGAAAAGGGCTGTTTGTATCTTTGCTGCTGCTGCTGGAGTTGCGCGGCTGCTGTCTGCAGGAACTCAGGACTGCTGGAGAGCAGGAACTCAGAACTGCAGATGCAGGAGTTCGGAACTGCCGATGTGGGGGGGGGGGGGGGGGGGGCAGGAGTTGCGACCGCTGTGTGCAGGAGCTGCCGACGACTGGTCCATTGTGGACCAAGTCGGACGTGGGGGCCTCCTGTTTGAGTGAGGAGCTAGAGATCTCATGTAGCATGTGCCAAGCCACTTTCGTTGGTCTTGTGAAAGGGATTAACTTCGATAAATAAATACCGAAAAAGGTCTTTCGTTCTAATACATTGCCGACCGGTGTCGTAGGTGTATTAGTGGGTTTTTCGGTACAGTCGGGAAATGCATTTGTATTCCTTAAAAGAGAAATAAGGAATATATTCGCTTGCCGTTGTTTTTGCTGAGTCATGTTTACAAAAATGGCGATTAAAGATTGGGTTTTTCCAATCTTCTAAATATAACAGGGAGCAGCCAGTACATTTCCATGAAAAAGGGTTTGGAGAAAAATAGCTGCTGCTGCTGATGTCCAGATCGTGGCAAAACAAACAGTGAACTACTGCTTCTGCTAGTTTTTCCAAGATGGCGTGTTTTCCAAAAATAAACAAACGTCGCGGTGTTGTTGGACCGCGACAAAGGTTCAATCCGTACTACAGGCAATAATAGTTAAGAATAACATAATAATTAACACTTTTAGAACAATCTACCCTCGTGAATTAACTAAAGCGTTCAGTTTGAAATTTTATATAGTTTCTCGAGTTCGACATAACGATTCCCAAGTTTGAAAATATGCACCTAAAGAAAGTCGGAAGTGACATCGATCAAAACGTTGTGAAAATAACCAATTATAGAATAATAGTCTGAATAATGCAAATTATCAATTCTCATCTACAAAATATTTCGAAACATTTTTTTTTTATTGTTCAAACATTTTTTAACAAAAAAATTATGGTTAAATCCTATTTTAGTCACGTAAATTATTAAAAATGCAATTGAGAGTAATGCCATTACCAAATAAGTTGTGCATGAGGGATGGTGTCAAAAAGATGTATTTCTTTTTGCAAGGCCTTTAAATCTTCGTCTTTATTTAATATACAGCTAAACTAAGTGATCTTTTGTCAACTAATATCATTCAATGGTAAACATGTAAGCAAATACTAAATTTAACACGAAGTGCCCAGTTTTTGTCTTCATTTTCTCAGAAAGTGCACATTTTTAGTAGGATACGGCACTGAATTCTACACTTTATCACATTCAAAAAATATGATAGATGCTATATAAACACAGCACGTGCAGAGTTCAAAGCAAACCCTGCATTCCACCAGCATACCAAGAATAGTGGGTAGCGATATTTCTCCGCTGCCTTTGTGCCACTGGCCTGAATTGCGCGTGCGGACAAGAAGCAAACACCAAATAGCTGTAACTATAGATCTCACAGCTCTATGCACGGCTTTTTATTTATTTTTACATGAATTTGGAGATGGCTACCGACATTAAACTTAAGGATTGTATAATGTACACGTAAAAAGAAAGAATTAAAGAAAAACGAACGTATTTTTAATTTTATCGCTAATATTGAGCAGAAATAACTTGGGGTGCTGCAGTTCTACAGTTCCTATACACAAGCCACTGTGGTGAACACCACAATTAGGTACTCTCTTTCTTTCTTTACTTAGTCTTTCTTCGTCTCTTAGTTGGAGAACAGGGACTGATCTGGCAAAACAACGTGGCCGAAGGATTTCGGCCAACTTGACCACGCGTGAGTTGGGTTCAATAAAAGAACACGCGTTCCTTTCTCCCTCTTATGGAATTCACCTTTCAACAGCAGTCGACAGGCGTTTTCAACACCCCGCAGAAAACGCCAAAATAGGGATCATATGTTTCCGGTCACTGCCCCTGCTGATTAGGACATATATAAACGTCGTTTGCGACGGATCCGGTCTCTTGCCTCCAGAATTTCTTCAGACACAGCAGGGAGAATTGTTTCGCTCCATCGGCCAGTCGCAAGACGATGCGACGACTACCTGTCGCGTCAAAAGATTCCTTCTCCCCTTTACTGACTGCTGAACACACATAGTAAGCTTGGCACTTTCTTTCTCTTTTCAATTACACACGCACACACGTGCGTCTTTCTTCTTACAAAACTTATTTAAAGAGACATTGCTTTAAATAACAAAAAGACACTATTTCTTTCAAGCCGTCAAAAAGACATTTATCCAAAAGACACTAAAAGACTTTCGTCAAATATGGAATATAATTAATTATCACAAAAAAAATTATAACAAGAGAGAAGGAATGGACGAGTACAAGATGTTCATAAAAGTTAAAATAAAGTTTTATTTACAAAAAAAAAAGGTAGCTTGGACTGCTTTTTTTCCAGAGCTGGAATAAATAAATTATTCCTAGATAACGTACAAAAAAATAAAAATAAAAAAATTACATCAGGATTTCTTAACATTAAAGTTAGATACAACAAAAATATACACAATCTTAAAAAGGCAGTATTCTTACAAAATCAAATAGTCTCTTTTTTTTCTTTACACCAAAGTTACAATCAAAAGTAATAAAATTGACAAACCGTGCTAAATGCCGACACAACCTCCATGGTAAAAATAACCTTTTTTTTATTTTATCAAACGTCTGTCACAAAGTTCCTTTTTTTTTTCTTTCTTTTCAATAATTTTCTTATAATAAACCCAACGTAAGAAATACGTCACTAGAACAGTCCAAATTTCAAATAAACATAATACTTGATTTTTTCACAGTTTGTCCCAAATAGCATCACACGCGATCATGTGAGGATCCAATTTACAAAGTTATCTCTTTCAAATCGATCTGTGTTGCAAGGACGATCACACTTTACGATTCTTAATCTCTGATTCAGAATCTTCTCAACAGCAAAGTATTCCAGATCCCGGGAGCTAAGCTCTTCAACATAGGCAATTTCGTGCCCGGAGATATTTTTATCTCGTTCAAATTCTCCATAATTCTTCATTCCAAGTCTCTGACCTGGGAAATATTCGTTGACCGAAGGAAGAATATTTCATACATAAAAGGCAATTCTTGCCAAGAGATACTCTATCTCTTAAATTTCTTCAAGTAGAAATTCTTCTCAAAATTTAACGTCCCAACTATGGACGGAGAAACAGTTTTAACATGTGTCGACTCCGGCGCCCACGTCTGTTCTGATTAAACTTCGCGCCAATATCAAATCGAGACATAACTAATGCATCATTTCTAAAAATAGAAACCACGTGACACAAAATGGCGTCAACCTAACCCAACTCCTACGCAAAATAATCCATGTGACCTTCAACCTGGCACGTAAGCAAAAACCGACATCCTTCACCCTCAAACGGTTTCAAACAAAGGGAAGCGACCCATGACTTACTAGAAAATATACCAAAATTTCCACAGTTTTAATATTATTTTTTTCCTTTCTCTTTGTTTGTCTTAACTGTTTTATTTAATCTACACGTGGTCCGATGGTGGAATCCTAACAGTGAGATTACGTGCCGTTACAAAGGCATCTATCACACTACCCATAGTTGGGATTCATTATCGCAAAACCATTTGCAGCATCCTTCGCCACTGTGGTTAATATCCATAATCCTTTGTTCTTCCTTCGAATCTCCCGCCATTAACACACTTCCACCCCGGCCATACCACCATTGATTATGATACACAGATATAGTTTTAAAATGAACACGCAGACAAACATAATTCATTCAAACGACATGGCGATGATAATCAAAACATCGTAAGGTATTTTTCCACGTTTTTTAAATGACCATTTTAAACTAATGGTTATTTACTCCGTCCAAATACTTATTCTAATTATTTCTTCTTTCATTACAGAAAATACGAAACAAGATTTTCTTTCTTTCTCCAATTCATGCACATAATAACTTCATAATCTTTCACGTTAGCACATGTGGGGGTCGTCATACCTTTTTTTGGTGATAACTTCCTCCACAAATAAAAATAATAATAAGACTTACATGCAAAATCAACGGAAGTTTATTTACTGAAATAAACTATTAACAATTAGAATATATTTCTTTTTTTGTAATGAGTTCATGAGTCCTTTCTTTAGTTTCAGGGTAAGTAAAAAGAAGAATGTCTTTTCTTTTGTTGAAATGTTCATTTGTTATAAAATATTAAAAGAGGCAATAGGTAATGTTCGCCTGTGAAATTGTATGAAGCGCGCGAAAGGGTGAAATGGAAGAGTGATAGTAAGATGCGTGTAACCTCCGGATGAAAAGTCAGTTGAAAGAGAAAGTTTGATGTTTGTGTGTGCTTAAATACTATTTGGATAGGCTCCAGCGAGCTTAAGGAGAAAAGTTTAGAAAAATATGTCTTTGGAGAAATCTCATTGGACAGAAATATCACGTGGTGTGCTCTCAACTACGTCCGCTCGTTTTGAGTTGATTTAATATATAAGGCCACATCGGAATTTGCGTGGGCGTTATTTTTTATTTGTCACGCGCCAATACAATTATATTCACTCTGCGCGCCTAAATTGTATTTATCCCAAACAACAATTTATATTCGAATCTTAACCGTGTCAACTGGCACACACATGAGATACTAATAATGTAATGTCAAAATATCAGGGTGATGTTTTAACGTCTTTTTAGTTTTGGGGCCTTTGATTATCAACTACTTCATGACCGATTTTAAAACAAGGAACGGGATAATTTGGGTCAGTTAAAGTAACTCATAAAAATAAGCAATAAATTTTTTCATACTCAAAACTTAATTTAGACCATTCAGCCTAATTGCTGGGGGAGGGGGATTTTAATGTCTTCCTTTTCTTCAGATTTCGGCGTTTATTTTCTTAAAACTAAAGATTCTGCTTATATAGGATATTACGTGTGAATAGTCAATATTTCGGAGGACTGAAATACCATTTATTTAAATACATTTACAGTAATTTTTACTATCACACCGTCATAGTTTACCCACTAAAAAACTTTTCCACTAGTGCAGTTTAGCAATTCGAGCAAATTTATTTGTTTTCATTTTTGAACAATTACATTAGCGACAAGAGCAAACAGTCTTTTCGATATGAATGGGGATAAAAAAAAAATGACCATCGTCAATAACATCTCAGGAAGAAAACTGTTTCTTTGATTTAAGAGCAAAGAAAGAATCGATTTGTTAAATACTATTTCAGTCACAAATTATTCAGAGTGAAGTAGATTTAGGAATTATTTTCAACTTTTTTTAATCGACAAAACTGTCAGCGGCATTTTTGTGTTTTCACTTTTTTAATGTTACAACAAATAAGTGCTACCAAACGTAATAAAATTTACTTTTCTACTGATCTGCATAGTTTTAAACTTCTGGAAGTGTTCTAAAGTTGTTTGATTTCAATGTAAGATTTTGTCGATTATCCACTCCTTTGGAGACAGTAAAAAAATCCAAAATAGGCGACTCATGAGTTGCTATTGATATTTCATTCATTCATTAAATACAGTTAAAAAAAAAAAAAAGAATTACCACTAACCCTAAGTCCAACTGGCATCACCTTCGCACTTAGAGTTATTGGTTAACAGAATATACAAAAAAAAATACAAAATATTGTTTCCTTACTTCATTTTTTTTTTTTAAATACACTAGAAAATTGAAATACTACAGTAATATATGCTTAGTTAACACACAGATACATGCATCCATCCAGCATCAAACCATATTTCTTCTAAATGACTCGGAAGTGGGTGCTCATTTTGATTTAATTAATATAACTGATCCCATACTCTAAAAGCTAAACAAGATATTTTTTTGTCAAAATTCCTTTTTGGCTGATATTTTTTTTTTTTTTTTTTCAGTTAAATCATTTTCATATCCCCCCCCCCCCCTTGGGCAACACCGGAACACGGGTTCTGTTAGTTAATAATAATACAATACAATTGATAAAATGGAAAACTGGAACAGCCATTTCTTGGCAATTGGACATTTTTGGTGACAAAGTTGTATTCTTTAATTTGGGTCTGGATTTGAAGAATTTCCATTAACATAACAATATTTCAAATAGTATTCAATAATAAATAAAAATAACTTTTAAAATTAAAACTAAAAAAAAAAAAAAAAAAATTCCCCCCAAATTTTTTAAATTTGTAAAAATCTTTTATTACGCCTGAATCAAGATTTTTACAAAAATCATTTCTCTTCCGGTCCATGTTTCTAGAAGTTCGTGATTCATTCTACAACACTGAAAAATTAAAAGAATTGAAATTTGGCAAAATAAATTTGAAATGTTATTTCTCCAAATATGGGCAAAGAAAAAAAAATGGCAAAAAAAGAATTAAGATTTATACAAAATATAGAATGTCTTTTATTTTAAATTGTTTGGTTAATTGGGCAGCCCATCAGAATCAGTCACTTGAGTGAACTTATTTCTCCTACATTTTAACTTATTTGTTGATAATTATTGTTAATATTCTCTTTAATATTCTTGCAATGCCTGGAAAAAAGTGGAGTACAGAGAAAAAATGTAAATTAATAAACCTAGAAAAGTAAAGGACAACTTATTACACCTGGAAATGCAAAGGATAATAAAACTTTTTCTTAAAATATTGCAGCTATAGTCTAAATTTGGAGAAAAAAAAATCATTATTTTTAGTTTTAGAATATAAGTTAATTGTTAAAAAAAATATCACTGGAAGGGACTGGAAAAATGACAAACCAAGGCTGTTGAAGTAGCTCTTGGCGAGGGCCTATCACTCCACTTGTCTCCACGACGATCAGTTGAAACACAAATCTGTCGAAGACCTGCATATTTTGATTGCTTGCGGTTCTCTGGTGCTGCTGCTGACACCATCTTAAATTATCTATCCGGTATGTCGCAAATTGAATTTGAAATAGACGAAAATATATTAATTTAGTACTGACGACTTGAGACAATGAAAGATAGAGTTCGAGAACATTCTAGGTGAAAAAGGTTTCGTATGTAAGTACTTCAGTTCACGTGTTGATTTCGGCTGTCGCCTTGTGCATTTACGTGTATATGAAATAGACATTGTAGACGTGTGTATATTAGCATGCTTGTTTTATTAGTAGGAGTGAATGTTCATACATATGATAGTACGATACCAACATTTTTCCTTATCCAACGCACATTGTTACATCTTTAAAAGCCCTTGGCTGAGGGTCCTCAACAAATGCAACGAGACACACACACAAACTTCTGTATGATCATCGAGGCACGCACACACATACACACACTGCTCACCGAACGCATATACACAGTTGATATATATGTACCTCACCCTCTTCGCTGGTCGAGACGATGTGATGACGTCACCGGTCTGGCCGTCCCCGAGATCGATCGGTCACTGGGCATTGATCTGTTGAATTTGTTGTCTGGATGAAGGCCGCCGATGTCGAGGGTTCTCGTCTAGTTACTAACACACTTCCCACGTCGTGACTGTTTATAACAGCGAGCAATCATAAGGCGGACAGTAACCGGTTATCTCTGCAGAAGGAAGGGACATTGAAGCAGAACAAAAAAAATGAATGACATTCAACTCGGTATAGGTTGTGTTTTCCTTAGGAAAAATAATTACTCAACAAAGAAATTACGATATCAATTTACACTTAGTTGGTTACAAAATAAGTCTGTCCAGTACTCATAAAGTTCACTCTGTGTGTTTTCTCTGGAAGAAAAGTAAAACAAAAATAGGGAGAGTCTAAATTACACTTCTTGTTCGACAAAAAACGATTCCTTAATCTTTCTTTTTTTTTTTTTTCATTTTAATTTAGTTAATCTAAAGAGATTAAGGGGCCTACTCTTGAGGCTAACACTTGATTTCCCTATGAGTAAAATTTATATCCGAGGGCTCTCTTAAGGATAGATGTTGTTCCTTTTAGGGCTGCTATCTGTACTTCCCTACAATTTGGTTTTCCGGGGATTGTTTCTAAGTATTTACTTAGATTTTTTTTCACCATACCAGTTGCCCCCACTACAACCGATATGATGTTTATTTCATCGAGGGACCATGTTATTTTTAGATCATTTTTGAGATCTTGGTATTTTGTTATTTTTTCCCGTTCGGCTCTATTGAGGGCCGTAGTCATTTGGGACGGTTTCTCTGTGTGAGCGACAATGTGGCTGTTAATTCGCCGTGAAAAGAATTGTCGGACAGGCCGCGTTCTTTCTTTACGACGAGCGAGGGCGATGGTGGGGGAGCAGAATTTCTTTCATGCATTCTTGTTCGCCAATTCTACTCTACTGACTAACTAATTTGCGCGAAGGAACAATCTCTTTTATTGAAAAGCTTGTGGCTGATATCTCTGTCTCCCGTCACCTCCTACCCTCTCCACCTTCAGCTCGCCCACAACGAGTTAAGACAATTTTTATTCCTCTTTGTCCGGTCACAACCAATTAATTCTTTCCAACTCCGTCCATCGGAGAGGGCCTGTTTTAGACTTATTATCGAAAAATGATAACAAAATAAAACGAACGACAAACATTCATTTGTTGTTTTTCAACAGCTGGTCAATCTCCCCGGGACCCTCCTACGAAATTGAGCATGAAAGGTTACAAGGTTTTCGCAGACTCATAGGCACCGTGTCTTATTGCACTGATAATTCCATTTTTAAGCAAAATTCACACTAGTTTCATACCCTCGCTCCATTTCGTAGGGCTCTCTCTCAGTTTAGCATTTTCACTAAATGCATACTAGTACAATATCGGAGTCTTCCTGACTCTCGTGGGGCTGGTGGATATTTGTCACACATACTCTCTCACTGGCAAAAATGGGAATGCTAATATACACACACTTCTTCATGCCTATCCCATTTACTCACATGTAAACGCACATGCCGATAGCCGAAATGCTAACTTGTACTCAATTTCTCCTTGCAGACAAAACAACTAATTCATCTGAAATTTTGTATTCTACGAACCTTTATCTTAAGTTGTCATTATCCTCCTCCTCCTCAGTCTAATGTATGCTTTACATGTTGGCATGTGTTTGACAGCTTTGAGAAATTGACTTCCAAAGTAGCCTATTTCCGGCCAGGTCTTTATTTTTCCCTCAGGTCCATTTTAATCACTTACATCATACTATTTCTCTATGTAACACATGTACTCAACCTCATTAGCCAAGTTTAACTTCCATACATCATCACATTGTGTACACATGCCTGATAGACTCTTCCCTTAGTCGACAGTGGTAACGCTCTGCTGGTTAATAATGGCAAAAGTTCCTTGAACTTACTCCATCAACTCTAAACTCTTGCAATTACACTAGCACGTGCTCCACCCTGTACTCCAATTGCATCATCAAGATAACAAACTTCTCGGCAATCTCAATAGCTTCGCCATCCAGATATATTTTCTCCACATTTCAGTTTTCATCCATCTCCATTGTCTTAAACTTTTTGTGCAAAATTCCAACCTACCAGTAATTCTACTACTCTTCTTGTGTACCCAATGCTTACAGGTACCACAAAAAATTGGATTGCACCCCCCCCCCCTTTCTACAAACTGAGCCGGGGAACTTTCCACTATTGGGGAGCTTTCCAAAACTACGAGCACTGATCATCAGTTTTGTCTTGGTAACATTCACTTTCACTTAATTATTTTGTATGGATAGACTTTATCACTCTTTAATTTGACATTGCCTTCCCCACTACACATACACAGCTTCAAACCAATTAAAACGTTTCTGGGTTTGAGAACTCTCGACTGCTTATTATATAAACTACCAGAATGTCGAGTGAGTTCGCTAGGCTGTCGGGACACTCCTGGCTTCGGCCTCTATAGACCCTATGACGATAGTAGCAGTATTTTCAGCATGACCATAGTGAACAGCAGTAAAGTCGGTACTGTGAAAAAAACAATAAGCTCATCTAATTAATTTGCGACATGGTTTGCCTCAAAATGTATCTTACCCTATATCCAAAGTGCAGCCATGAAGGAAGACCTTGTAGCACTTACATAATTACGATCTATTTATTTCTTTGCACCTGTATGTTCTCACTCGCGGAGCAATATGTGTTGGGCGATAAGAACACTGTTTACATAGCAAGCAACATCCGCTTCCATGTAAACCTTTTCCCACAAATTATAAAAGGTCTCGTTTGAGATGTCAATGCAGCAAGACGTTATATTTCTCTCATTTCTAGCAGTAACAAAGCCATTGCTAGACGAGATGAAACTCAGACTCCGTTCTATTTCTTATAGTACATGTACGTCGGCAGACTCAACCTGTTTACATAATTCTTTTTGGAACATATTTTGTGTCGATGAAACCGTTTGAATAAAATTTATTTAAATAGTAGAGAAGTTTGTCCTTTTAGCCAAAACTTGGTGACCCCCCTTTATTTCATATTAAACAAGCCCAGTAAGATGGATACTGATACAGCAATCCTTCTACAAAATGTCGATCTCGACATTCTTCCTTACAACCCTAACACATCGTGGATAACTACCAAATGACCCCCTCAAAAAGAAGTCGATTACACAGAACACCAAATCCAGCTTCCATGCCACAATCACTTTCACACCTCTATGATGACCGGCAGACTATTATTATCACAATGCGGATGAATCTCGCCCGTTTCCTTCCACCTTTTTTAAACTAAGTGTTCACACTGCTTCTAGGACATGCAATCACTGGGAACCCACATATAGATTAGCAAACATACTTCACACATAATGTGCGCACATTTCTCTTGCATGCTACATACAAACGAATTACAGACTTGGAAACAACTAGATAAATACACCATATTAAGAGTGGAACTCAGCATACAGTCATTGACAAACCTGTTTGTAATTTCGTTTAATAAAATCCTGTTTCTTTGAGCTTCAAATGTTTTCTTTTTATTATTCAAGTTTATGGCAGCTAGTCACCATATCTTTATATCAAACAAAATATGTGGTCATTTAAGGATCAAGACTAGAATAAGGACCCCAGATCATTAACACAAGACACAGGACAAGTTTTTGGAAATCACCGGTTGACCTCGCAATACACGTGGTCTCTATTTACAAAACACTTGTAAATAAATCTTTTATTTATTTTAATAAATGCAGTATATTTCGGAATTTTTTTTCTTTTAACATGTTAATATTTATTTTAAGGCAGAGTCCATAAATAAAACAAATAAAATATTAACATGTTTTCTTTTAAAACATGTTTTTGTGTCACTATTTACTTGCCTCCCCACGAGGGCAGAAATGGGGGGGGGGGGTATGAAATATTTCTTCATCAAATGGAAGTCTGCTATTTTTGAGCCATTGGAGTAAAGCCTCCCTGTCTATATACTCTTGGTTAGGCTCCTCCAGGAACTTCCCTGCTCTCTTATGTTTTTTCCATCCTTGTTTTCTTGTTTCTATCTCCTTCTCTGGATTGCAAGAAAGGAAAGAAAGAAATATACATTTCTTTCTTTCCTTTCTTGCAATCCAAGTTGCTGGTTCATCATAGACCTCGGCAGTATTCTCCAGTATGACTTCCCCAAAGTTTTCAGCAAGCTTTGTGATTGACGTTTGTTGGGATAGGTCTTCATCAGGAACAGAATTAGTCGGAGAAGAGGGGGCAACATTTAGAGCGATTTTTTTTTTTTTTTTTTTTTTTTTTTTTAAATTTTTTTTTTTATGTTATGTAGTAATTCTCCAACAATTTTTTTCCTTTTACACGAGAAGACGAGATAGAGATGATAGAGAGAGGGAAAGGTGAAGATAGCGGGAAGAAAGATAATGGGGGAGGAAGTTGAGAGATGTATATAGATTTTATCATGTCGCTAGCGAGTTGGTCTTTCCAACAACAATATATCCTGACTAAGGAGGGAAAAACAACTTGGGTGGACGTTTAAAAAGTAGTCAAACAAATTCCTGTATTTTTCTGCCAAGACATCTGATTGGCTAATTGGCCAATCACTCAGTGGTAAACCTGTCTATTTATACCAAAAGAAAATAGTACATCAAAATAGCTGACTTCTACAAATTTTTTGGAAAAAATTTAGATTATTAAAATAAATAATATTTTTGAGAAACTTAACGCACATCTAATGATTCAATGTTAAGATTAATATGAAAATTTAACATAAAATGTAACGGTTATAAATTTTTTTTTTTTGTTTGAAAAACAGATTTTTACCTACCATCTAAACATTAAACGTTTGCGATGTTAATTTAACTGAATTAAGACTTACCCTCTCTTTAGTTATTTTTATTTCTATTTTATGAGGTGGAGGAAGAAGGCAATTTTTTATCTTTGCCATTCTGCAAAAATATATTGTTTAAAAAGACAGCTTCTTCTTCATTTAGAAACCGCAAATAAAATCCGGTTTTTAATGAATGACAATGGGAAGACTTCTAAGTGTGTGAGTAAAAACTCCCATTCCCTCCTCTAAATACGACTGTTGGATAATGGCCGTGTGGGGACGGACGCATGTTGAGTGAACGTATGTGTGGGGGATAGTTTGGTTTGGCTTGCATGATTTAGTGCCGGTGGACCCGTACAGTCGAGTGCAAAATAAAACTCACAAACGTTGACAAGCCACCATTTTCATGAGACCTTTTAGGTCGGGGGTTCAAGGGAGTCAGGCTGTGACGAGTACACCTGCGCATAAGGGTTCTGTGACGTCAGGGGTTCTTGTGTGGGAAACTGAGTTTTGGGGGTCTGGTTTTTGGAAGTAAGTTGAACAGACACATTTTCTCCGTGTAGTCTGCAAATGAACAGGGAAATTTATTTCCCTAAAAGAATACAGGCGTAATGAAATTCCTTCTCCCACCCCCTCCTCGAATGGCTAAGGACTTAATGGACCATAGATACCCAGGAATTAACTACGATAAAGTAGTAAATTGATCTTTCCCTCAACGTTAGTAAAACATCTCTAAGAGCGACAGAAAACTGACGCCTGAATAAAACTAATTAAAATTTAAAAGATATTCGCCTCTTGAATCGTGTTATGAAGGTTTTTGTTGCAGACACAGTGGACGGCGATGTTCACGGCAGTACAGAAACGAAGAAAGAACTCAACCACTAGACGACATCGAGACAACACCCATTCAGAAACATAAGAAATACATTAGGGCACATCTTAACTAAATAAACAATAAATAATTTTGACGCTGAGGTCGTGATTTGAACTCGTAACCTTAACATCATATGGTAATTAGGACGAATTTGTCCGATATGCTACTGACTTAAAGTTAAAAATAACATTTTGATTTAACTACTTACGTTATTGAAATGTTTTTTTCTCATTTCTTTTACTTAGCAATGAATCATGTTAAAACGAGGCTACGTATCAAAACTGGTTCTTCGATATAGTTTGGGGTCTGCATGCGCGCTCGATTTTTTTTTTTCCTTTTTAAACAGAAAATATTGGGAGACAATTTTTTGTTTTTTTTTCTTTAACTAAAAATGTCTCACCAGAACGCGGCAGCATAGCAAAAATAGACGACCGTTAGGGAGACTATTTTCGCTAGTCTATATGCTATAAAAAGTGATGGTGTTTTTTTGTGTTTATCTGTTCATATGCAAACAGAAACATGTGATTGGTTGACAAGAAAGGAATATGCAGAGTACACATTACTAAGGCAGTAGTTTTTACGATATGAATACCAGAGCTCGAATCTCACATAAGTCAAAAGGATTTTTTTTTGAAACTGGATACATGTTTTATAAATTTAAAGAAATTAACATAACTAAACATTATATAAATATTTTTCTTTTAAAATAAGTGAACTTTTCTTATAGGGATTAGTTGAAAGCGAATTATTAGTTGAAAGCGAATTATTCTTGGTTAAAAACATAATTTCTAATTTCCGTAAGGACCTATGGTGCAGTGGATATAGTACTAAGTTAAATTCAGTTCCAAGTGATAGTCATCTGAAGATTGAAGGTTCAATCCTTGGTACAGGCGATACGAAGAATTGTGAATTACTGAAGACTTCTCCCAGTCATGGCTGACGGAACAAGAGCATGCTACCCCTGTGGATTAAATAACGGGTTCCGTTTGAAATTCCGTCCAGATTCCCGAGTTTGACAGAAATATTCCCGAGTTCGAAGAGATACACCTGAAAAAGGCCGGAGGTTACAGCGGCCTAAACGTTGTGATGATAACAGTCAAGATGAGAAATGTAGTTCGAATAACCAAAATTACGCATAATTTCTAATGTTTTTTTGCCAATAAAAACAATACATTCATCGTAGTTACTTACTCTCTCATGCAAATACTAGGTAGCATAATTTTTTCCCATTAAAGTTCAAATATTTTTTTGTATTAGCTATAAAGTGGCAGAAGTTAGATAAAGATGGAAACTGACATACCCAGGTACTGTACCAACACCGCTCAAGTAGCGGGTATGAACTAGTTTTAAGCTTCTCTCCTTTCACCTTGGTCTCTTATCTTCCTTACAGGCCCATTTCACACAAAAGAGATGTTGCTAGCTTCTCTCTACTTTATCGTTATGTTCATGGTAGTTGCTCGACTGAGCACCAATCCCTGACCCCCTCTCCCCGCATGTAAAACATTCACAGCAATAACTCGCCTAGCAAAGAATATTCCTTCTTCTCTCTCTGTACGAAAAACTAACTGGAACTTCCATGAACAAAGTTTCTTTCCTAAAACATCTCATTTCTGAAACAAAATACCACAAGGCTGCTTCCCAACCGACTATAACATGGTCGTCTTCAAGTCTTATGTAAACAAATACTTGTTGATAATCAATTACTCTTGAGTAATTTTCTGCTCATTCCACCGATTTCTTCCAATCTTCTCGTGGTGGCGTTCATCGTCCAACTGACAATCTCTTTAACCCTTATCCTCGAGTGACTTTGTGCCTTGATAAACGGTGACCCTATTAGTAAGCAATTTATTTTTTTAATGAAATGAGTGAGGGTTTTTGTTTTTCGATAAACGTTGCTCGGGGTGCATTTTACAAGATTGTTAAATGGCGAACAAAACCGTACTAGTAAATATGAAGAAAAAAAAAAAATTAATAAATTTTCATATTCCCGTAACCTACATTATTTAGAGGGAAATGGTTTTGGTATTACTCTTAAACAACTTATTTTTTTTACTGAACCATGGTTTACTAGAAAATTATGAATTTGAGTTATTGTTCTTCCTTGTCGAGAAAGAGGCTAGCTTGGGGAGAAGGACAACTCAAGGACATAATTTTCGAGTTAAAGGAATATGAACTCGAGTTATCGTTCTTCCTTCACTTGTTTATAAAGATGGCGACTATATTTTTTCTGGTCGAGTTTTGATTACGGCGTTTCAGGTGTACGGTAAAATTTGCTATAACTTAGTGTTTTGGGCAGATGGGAAGGACAGAGGAACGCTGGCTTCCGGTGAAAAAAGCTTGAAGAAACTGTGTACGGATGCCTGAAAGTGATACAACAATTTTTTTTTTTTTAATTCATATTAATTTCAGACTTTTCTTTTTTTCATATTAATTTCAGACTTTTCTTTCATCAGATTCTAATAATTAACATAATACTTGAAAATATATTTGAAAAATAATTTATTTGATTGTTTTCAAAACTTTAATAAAATTTTCATTGACGAAAATAAACAAAATAGAATAATCTTGTTTTTGAGCAACGGAATGTGTTTTTTTTTTCATTTAATGTTTTTTGGGAAATATTTAGTAAAAATAATGTGTTTTGGGAGTGTTAGGGATTAGGGTTAGGCCATTTCCATTTCTAAGAAAAAAGTTTGATTCCGGAAGTTACTCCATTTCCAAGAAAAAGGGTGTTCACTATTATTTTAAAAAAAGTTTTGAAAACAATCAAATAAAAACAAATAAATCATTTTTCAAATAGTCTGTATTATGTTAATTATTAGATTATGATGAAAGAAAGTCTGAAATTAATATGACAAAAAGGAAAGTCTGAAATTAATATGAATAAAAAAAATTGTTGTATCACTTTCGGGCATCCGTACAGTTTCTTCAAACTTTTTTCACCGGAAGCCAGTGTTCCTCCATATCCTTCCCGTCTGCCTTGTTTTTAATATTATCCTTCTTTTTTTTTTTTACTAAAAAATGGTTTAAGTAAAAAAAATGTTTGGGAGTAATGAGAAACCCATTTCTTTCTAAATAATTTAGGTGATTGAAATAGGAATTAATTCGGGGAAAAAATTTTTTAAATAAAAAATCTCAAAAATATAGGGTTTAGGAGAGGGAGATTGCCGTGGTATAAAACTTCTTGGACTAATTTGACCTGTCACCGGTGCGAAAAACAGACAAAACTAGTCGACAAAATATGACAGCCTCTTTTGGAGCTAACCGGTTCAAGATAGCCAACTTTTTAGTTATCGTTTATAGTCATGTTGACACCGATTTCCGTTTGTTCAGCGAAGTTAAGCGATGTTTGATAAGTGATCATTTTTCGCACTAAAGGACGACGAGTACGACGCCTTAAAAAACTAAAGTCGTCAAAAAGGGAGGCCTATTGTATCCTCATAACTGCAAATAATATCTAGTTTGTAAAAAAAAAAAAAAAACTCAACATGAGAAGACATGTTAATTCGTGACCCCAAATCGACACAGTCTTTATATTATTATGGTTTCCTATAAATGCCAGGGCTTTTTTAACAAAGGGTAATTATTAACCCCTAACACCGGCCGGCTCATAAAACCTGTAGCTTGTTTTTAAAAAAATACCAGACCACATGGCGTCTGTGGACGTCAAATAATAAATTACATATATTAGTAGGTAATTGACATGATTTTGAACTGGGAATGTGTTTTTTCTCCTAAAGCCCTAAGAGAAAATTTATTGTACCATTTTTTTTAATGTAAAATTTGGAAAGCAAAGGTTGAATGTCCAAAACAAAAATCGAACTATTAACTTTTTAGATGTGTTTTTAATAAGCTAAAATAAACTGGTTATTACTTTAAATCTTTTTATGTCGTACATACTTTTTGGGAATCGTTAAAGAGTTAAGGTCCCTTCTTATTTCTTGCCGTTGTGGCAGTGCTCCAGTCTCAGCTGAAAAGTCGTGAGCTGTTTTACGTCCACTGATCCAGCCTTTTTTTTTACTTATTTTAAAAAAAGGCTATCCATTTAAGTTTTAAACTAAAAAAAAAAAAATAATAGTAATTTTCCTAGAAGAAAGTGACAATTATTTAAAAACAAACAAAAATGCCTCAACTAATGGAGCAAGTTGTTCATCATATCGAAATCTTAGTTGCGAAAGACGGGCATGGATTTATGAAAGAATTCTGCTCGAAATACGGATTTCGACTTTCGGCTTACAGAAAAACTAGCTACTGTCAACAATGGTTGGTGACAGATCATCAAGTTAAATTCCTCATCACTTACGCGGCTCCAAATTTGAAAAAAGAATGCAATGATGAAACCAACAATAATGCAGAAGAAGGCCACTGTGATTTTCTTATGAGAACCGATCCTTACGTAACTTGGCCCACAGTTTGCGAATACTCTGAGGACGAGACTGAATCTGCTTTATTCTGCTCATCATCAGACAGAAAAACTCCGAATTCCGTTTTCAATATCTGCCTGGCCGTAAATGACATCGGGCAACACGTGAAACGTCTCCAAAACTGCGGAGTCACTTTTGTGCGTTCTCTCGAGACGATTTCGGATGACCACGGCTCGGTCACTCTGACCACAATCCGCTCGTGCGTTGGCAATGTCGTGCACACCTTGATAGAGAGACGGAATTATCGAGGACGATTTCTGCCAGGCTTTATTTCGGAGAGTGAGTGTGAAACGGCGGACGGGAAGAACAAATCGTTTCTTTTCACAAACTTTGACCATGTCACCCTTGCTGTGTGCGCTGGTATGTCGACAAGTGTCATTCAATGGTATGAACGATGTTTTGGTATGGCAAGATTTAACGTTAGTGGGTAAGTTATCCTTTTTTATATATATTTACCCCCCTACAAAAAAAAAAGACTTCCGTATAGATGTTCCGTCGTTTTTTTTTGGGGGGGGGGGGGGAGAGGAGGGTGCGATTTTAAAGGTATTATTGTAAATTAACATCCTCCGCTAAATTGCCTCATCCAAATGATGATGATATTCTACATTTTTAGTCGATTACGTGTGAATACATTAAAAAACTTGACGCAAAGAGGAAAGAAAATATTTTAGAATTTAGAGTAGGCGATCAGTTTCGGATATAAATTTAACGTAAGAATCTGAACCAAGCCGAACTAAACCTAAAACTTATGTTAGGGTTAGTTTGGGTTAAGCTAAGGTTTTAAAAAAACAAAACAGTTCAGTTCAAATTCTATAGAAATACCAAATGATCCTTCATTTTCGGGCCATTCTAGCGTTTTAAGCCCAGTTAACCAAATCTTTAGGTTTGGGGGGGGGGGGCTATGGGAGGTAAATCCTGTGCGTTTGTTTGGGGGAGGGGTACTTTTTATGCGGTCATGTGTGTTTTTACGACATTGCCATTCGGACTTTAGTGTTAGGCGTTAAAAATTAGTTAACTTCCCTAAAAAGCTAGAATGACCTGGAAATAGAGATCATTTTTCGTTAAATTTATATACGAAACTGCCCCCCACTCTAAATTCTAAAAGAATGTTTTTTAATGGTTTTTTTCTTCTTTCCGACGAGTTTTTTTCAGAGTGTTCACACGTAATCGCCTAATAAAAGTAGAATCTTAGGGAAAGGGCTTGTGTCAAAGAGGTTGATACTTCACTAAGAAAATAAGCATAAAATGAAAAGAGAATTTAGGACGCTGAAAAGTTCGCGATTTATTAGAAGAATGGGTACTTATGCAGATTATGACCCAAGCTAACCCTAACCGACGCCAAGTCGATTTTAGTTTGGGTCCTAATCTGCATAAGTACCAAAAGCAAATAAAGCAGCCGAGCTGAAAGAAAAACACGCAAAACAAACGTTAATAACACGGTTTGCTGTAAAAAATTTAAAAAAAAAAATGTTAAAAGGTGGGGCAGAGCGACATCTGTCGAAAATGTATTTTAAAAAAAAAAAACAAATAAAAACTTTCTTTTTATCGAGTGACAGCTGATTGACTAATCGCTTCAGCATCTTTCGGCTGCTTATGTAACCTGCCGACAAGTAGTTGCCGGAGATTGGATCGTATTGGATTCGGTTTTCTCCGTTCGTAGTCGGAATGCTTACATCACGACTACGTCACTTATGCAAATCTCTAAATGTCTATTAAGCATCAGTACCATAATTTTTTTTACAATTATTCCATAAAGAGAAAACAAACAAACAAAGCACCATAATTAATATTGAAACACTCGACAACTTCCGTCTAATAAGCGACCTAAATTCTCTTCATTTTATTCTTTTTTTTTTTTTCTTATTGAAACCTAGTTATCTCCCCTGCATTATCAACATCTTTGGTACAAGCGCCGGAGGGGGGGGGTGCTTAACAACTTCGGAATACTGGCTCCGTCGTTTTTTTTTTAGGGGGGGGGGGGGGTAAGTTTTTCCGCTGAAAACAGCAGATTCTTATTGTCGAGAGCACGATTATCGAAAAAGTGCCGGCTATGAAGTGTCTATTTAACAATAAAGGTATAATAGCAAAGTGCATAAAAATAAAGACGATTTGAGGAGGAAAAAAATATTTTTGCATACTGTGGACTCCTTATTTTTTTTTTTTTTTTTTGTCTGGTGCTTCGAACAGGCGTGTTCAGGCTTGCTGGTTGTTCAACTCGCCCTGGCTGATGTGAGGATCCTGTGAGACAAAGGAACCGCACCAGCATGTGCTTGCATGTGCACGATAGAATTGGTGTCGGCTTGCCTGCACGCCGTGTATCCGACAATTTGGGGTTGGTCCGGGATATTAGCGAGGTAGGCATCAAGAGAGCGCTTAAATTGTTCCACAGCAGCATTTTTTATATCCCGAATACACCTAGGCATGGCATTGAAGAGTTGTGACCCCTGTACAGGTAAGCTCGTTTCAAAAATGGTTCGTATTTTCCCACCAGTTTTTAGCGAGGGAACAATACAGTGCCTCCCGCGGCGTTCATTGTCTCGGGCTTGAATGTGGCCATTAATGTTCGGTACCTTTCCTTCCAATATCTTCCAGATGTAAATTATCCGGTACCTTTCACGTCGTCTTTGCAGCGAGAACATTTTTGTCTTCTTCAGACATGACCAGTAGTTCCGATCAGCTTGAATTTTCCGTAGAAAGGACCACTGAATGGCTTCATTATATATATACATGTGTTGTACATTTACCCCCCCCCCAAAAAAAAAACAAACAGTACTTATATAAAAAAAAAGTTTATCTTTAAGTTGAGGAGAATCAAATAAGGGGGAGAGAACTCTAGTTACAAGTTTCAACCACGATTTATCTGAAAATGGATTTTACTATTGTAATTATTAAAAAATGAAAAATAAAATGATTTTGAAGAATATGATGATTTGGGTAGCACTTTTCCCGGCCGCCACCACCAAATGGCTCGAGTGACTCAATCGCAGTCATTTAAAAATAAAGAATAGTCTTCAATATTAAAAAATAAGCATATAATTGAGGCTTCATAAAGAATGCAGAAGTGCCGAGTTTCTCCCCCCCCCCCCCGAATACATTTTTTTTTTCGGTTTATTTTTATTTTTCTACTCTTCCACCCGCCGCCAGCGGCTTCCACCGCAAAATGGCTCAAGTGACTCAATCGCAGTCATTTTTAATATTGAAGACTATTTTTTATTTTTTATTTTTCTACTTTTCCAGCGGCCGCCAGCACCAAATGGCTCAAGTGACTCAATCGCAGTCATTTAAATATAAAGAATAGTCTTCAATATAAAAAATAAGCATATAATCGCCCCCCCCCCCCGAATACATTTTTTTTTTGGTTTACTTTTACTTTTCTACTTTTCAATCGGCCGCCAGCGCCAAATGGCTCAAGTGACTCAATCAATTTAAAAATAAAGAATAGTCTTCAATATGAAAAATAAGCACATAATTGTCTCCCCCCCCCCCCTCCGAATACATTTTTGGGGGTTTATTTTTATTTTTCTACTTTTCCACCAGCCGCCAGCGACTGCCGCCGTGACTCAATCGCAGTTATTTAAAAATAAAGAATAATCTTCAATATTAACAAGCCGCCCGTGTGTGGTCCCCCTCTGTATGTGACTTGATGTGGCGAGTGTAAAATGCAATAAATTTGGGCAATTTGGGCATTTTTGACCCCCTGGGAGCGCGAACCAGAATTTTTCTGAGGTCAAGGATGCTCATTTTATATCCAGAATAATTGCCTCTACATTTTGGCCAAGTTTCAGAAAAATTGAATGGATGGGTCAAACGTTATGGGAGAAAAGGGTCATTTTTTGCCATTTTGGGGGCTTTTGACTCCCTGGGGGCGCGAACCAGACTTTTTCTAAGGTGAGCGATACTTATTTTCTATTAGGAACAATTGCCTCGACATTTTGGCCAAGTTTCAGAGAAATTGAATGGATGGATGAAAAGTTATGGGGTAAAAAATGTCATTTTTTGCCATTTCCGGGCCCTTTTACTCCCTGGGGCGCTAACCAGATTTTTTTTCAAAAATCGGAGAATGTCACTTTCTAACCTGACCAAAGTTACAACTTCATGCAAAATTTCAGAGAAATTCAATGGATAGTTGCGGAGAAAAATCCGGACGGACGGACATGTCTCAAAACATACGTCCCTGATTTTATAAATCGGGGGACCAAAAATAAGCATATAATTGCCCCCCCCCCAATACATTTTTTGGGGGGTTTATTTTTATTTTTCTACTTTTCTACCTGCCGCCAGTGGCCGCCACCACCAAATGGCTCAAGTGACTCAATCGCAGTTATTTAAACAAAGAATAGTCTTCAATATTAAAAATAAGCATATAATTGTGCCCCCCCCCCCCCCCGAATACATTTTTTTTTCGGTTTATTTTTATTTTTCTACTTTTCCACCCGCCGCCAGTGGCCGCCAAATGGCTCAAGTGACTCAATCGCAGTCATTTGAAAATAAAGAATAGTCTTCATTATGGGTTTCTAATGGGTTTCTAAATAATAACGTTATTATTTCAGCGCGGTCCTTAAAGTGCAAAAAATTAAGTATAACATAAAAGATATATTAGTGCAGGAAAGTTAACAGTCGAAAAATTAAAAAGAAAAAGTAACAATAGCATTATCAAGACTTATACCAAATGCAATAGAGTCTAATTATCTACCGACCTGTATATTTTATCGTGCTGAAACTGTCTAAGTGTTTTTTTTTATTTAGATATGCTATTATTGTGATGTTTGTTTAATTTGTAATATATTTCTATTTTTTTTAAGAAATCAAAATATAAATGAAAAGAACAAGTTAGTTTATGTATTAATGAGTCAAACATTTATTAAAAACAAATTGCAATGTTCTTTTTTTGGGGAAACTTTCTTTGTATTTTTTTTTTAAAGTTCCTTTTCAATTTTTATCACAAAACAATAGTCAATATTTGGGAATAAACAAATTTTAGAATTTTTTGCAAATAAATTTTTTTTTAATTATTTAGAAAAAGTTTGAGTTTTTGATGATTTGACTCTTTTTCTTTGTCCAGGTTTCTGCGCAACATTTATCAATTTTTTTTTGTGTGGTAATTTCGTCGTTTTTGGAATATAATTTTTCATGTCGATTTAAGAGATAGTTTGTAAATATCAATTATTTTCTTTCATTTCCATAATTCTGCCATAGTATTTGATTTATTGGTATAAAATTGCTTAAAAAGTAATCTCCTTGTCCATATAGACCTTTTTTTATATTTAAGTAATGTATTTCAACATTTTCTCTCAATGTATCTATCAATTCATGAGTTCGCAATATTTTCCAATTTGATGAATTCTTCACAACATTATACATTGACTCAGCATTATTGTTAGTCTAATTGTTTTTGATTCTAAGTTTCCATTTAGGCAAACAAACATAATTGTAAATTTTGTCAACCATTTCTAAAATGTATTGCGAACCTAAGTGATTATTCAAATGTTCAATTTCATCGAGCAAATTTTTATTTTTTGATTCAAATTCCGTAATTGATTGTGAATCTATCAAATGACCATTACCAAACAGAATCTTTTTATATTTAAATACAGTCTTCCGATCCAAGTTGCAGTTCTCACTCAACTACCTAGTCAAATGTTCCTTTAAATGCCTTGCACAAAGAAAAGAGAGTGAATTTTTGAAGACCGCTCTAACTGCTTTCACGGTTGCCTTTTCTTGATCATTGCCAAAATTAATTCTGCTGACATCGATTTCAAAATGTGTATCAGTTTGAAGCATTGCTGCAACGTGACTGAAGAAATAATGATAGATCTCAAATGTAGCCTTTTTGTGTAGCAGAATTGGACCAAAGAATATCGGATGATCTCCTATTTTCTTTCTAATAATTCTTTGATTTTTATATGTAAACATAGTAAGAAAGTAGGGTCCTAGATTAAAAGTCCTGTCTATACCAACAATTATATATTTCTCCTTACAATTCGTTTTAAAATCAGCAATTTGGTCATCGGTATAGCAGATAATAGGCGGCAAATTGTCTGCAATATTCATGACTGATCTCACAAATCCATCTCCGATTTTATTCATGCACTCAAGAATATCATCAGAAATATTTGTCACATGATGTTTAGACTTTTTGATTTTTTCTCTGTATTTCACGTTTTCAATTTGTTTTAAATTTCGAATCTCTTCATCTTTGGCTAAAATCTTCTTATTTGGTAATTCCATAGTCGATTATTATTGTGACCAGTGTCTTTTGATTTGTAGAAAAAAAATTGCTATTCATTGGTTGAACGCCGATATATTGATAAAGAATTTTGTTAGAAAATTCAGGATTTTTTATAGAAATTATTGAATATATAAATCTGCAGAAATCATTAACATTTTTGACTGTAGACTTTTTGAAGATGAACACTTCCTTTTCTGTAGGCTGAGAAGTAAGTTTTACAAATTTTTGGATGCCATCAACTCGTTTTCGAATGCAGAATCCTTCATCACGCTTATAGATAAGTTTAAACGTTTCTTCAACATAGTAAACAATATGACAGTTATACGTCTTGAAATTCCAGTCTCCAACATTGTCCACAAATCTTGATGTTAGATTCTTACGAATCCTTTCCAAATTTGAATGATTATCGCAAAAGAAATAGCAGTTTGATTTATCAAGAATAGGGGGAGATTGAAGAACAATAGTGGAGTTTTCAAACAGTGTATAAATTTGCAAAATATAAAAAAATTGATTTGCTTCTTCCACACCATCAATAGATATGGCCCTTTCTAGTTGATCATCCATTGGCTGATTAGTTTTTTTTTGTTGTTGCGTCATCAATGCTACTATTGCTCAAAGAATTCTGGTCAGTCTCTAGTTGTAAGCTTATTGTTGGCAAAAAACTTCCTGATTCCTCATTAGAAATATTGATGTTTACATTGTCAAAAGTTCGACCTGCACATTCAATAATTGTAACAAAATGGTTTGGTTGCCAAAGATTTTTCCAACATTTCTCGGATAGCATACAGCTAGTCCACATTAATGCAATGCTTTTAGAGCTGTTTTTTAAAAATTAAATTCAGTATTCAAATGTACAAATGGCAAATCAAGTAATCCATTAATTGGAGGATAAATACTCCTTATACATATTGCATATGCATGGGCGGCAGATGCCATTGTTAATGCATCTGACCAACCTGACGCTGTAGCACAATCTGTTAGAGATATTTTATAGTCTCTTGAAAGATTTTTAATGGTGCTGCTAACTGTTTCATCAATTTGTTACCAATTCAATGCCATGCACAGACATGTTCTTACCCTTATCTCTTCACAAAATTCGTTCAAGCCATATAAGGCTAAAGATATTGCTGAAAACAAACAATTTCCATCGGCTAATGTCCCTAAAGTCTTGAGTATTAAATTTGGTTAAAATTTTGTTACTGTCATTATGAAATGGCAAGTATGTATAATCAAAGTTTGATGAAACAAAATTTTGAATTTTTGGGGGTTTTAATGAAATCGCAACCATTTTACAATATTCTAAAAACTCATCAAAACTGATTTGTAATTTTATCTGACAAATCAGCTAAAACTAAATGAAAAAATTTATTTAATTTTATGCAATTTGGACAATAAAAATGTGAATCAAAGATCGATCCATTGATAAATCTTACTTCAAGAGCTGAAAGTTGCAAGCATTCAAAGTGAATCCAATGTTCACATGAGTGACACTCAACAGTATTGAAGAGTGCCGTTTTCTGACAAATTGAGCAAAAGTGACATAAAAAATAAAGTTAAGCACTCTAAAATATTTTGAAAAAAAGTAGCAAGTCGCACGAAATTTAGAAATCCCAATCAGGGTTCCCGACTATAATAAATGTTTGAATCCAAGATTTTCCGGGGGAGGGTGGGGGGTTGAAAACTGAAGCTACACTTTTAGGAGGAAAAAAGGCCAAAAGGAGCCAAATTAAAAATGGTATATTATAAAGAAAAATTGACTATATTGAAGTTGTTAACTCCCAAATGTCTCGCTGTGTCTATGTGTGTGCAAGTGTCTAGCACTAACCTTTGTTGCTGATAGTAGTAGTAATTAGTTTCTCTCAGTCGATTGTATCCTTCTGAACTGTCATATTTGGTCAGGTTGTGATGGTTTATATTGGGATCTATTGGCCCCCAGAGGGACATTCTCATTGGTTAAGAATTTGTGATTTCACACCTATCTGGTTGTAAACTTGTGTTCCACCATTTCTACTTACTATGAGGGTCTACTTTTTATGAAGGGGGGCCTCATAAATATCGATTTGATAGTAATTAATTATTATAGAAAACGTTATACTTAAATAATTTTTGACTTAAAATAATTTTAATTCTCATAATTATTTACGTTTTTAATACTTTTAAGTTCTGTTTTTAAACCCTTAAATTTATTATTTATAAATTAGTATTTAAAAAAGATCGTTTTAGTTTTATCTTTAATTTTTTCATTTCAATAAATATTTGATTAATAGTAAATGATATATATATATATAATTATGAAGGTTATGTCCGACACAACGATGTTTACTGCGTTCGTAAAAATTGAATGTGTTTTTTTTATCAAAAAAAATAAATACAATAGTTACATTCGATATTTATTTGATAATTGCCGAATTTTCCTACTTTGCCAAAATGTCCGAATTTTCCTTTGCTGAGTTTTCCTAAATTCACACACACACACACACACACACACACACACACACACACACACACACACACACATATATAGTTCTGGCATCCATTTTGGAAGATTCTCTGCACGGACGGAATTTTCCTCTGGTGTTTATTATTTTTGACAAAGCCATTTGGCGGCCACTGGCGGCGGGTGGAAAAGTAGAAAAATAAAAATAAACCGAAAAAAAAATGTATTCCGGGGTGGGGGGGCACAATTATATGCTTATTTTTAATATTGAAGACTATTCTTTATTTTTAAATAACTGCGATTGAGTCACTTGAGCCATTTGGCGGTGGTGGCCGCTGGAGGCCAGTGGCGGCCGGGAAAAGTGCTGCCGTGATGATTTTGAAAAATAAAACATGAAACACGGGAAATAAAGTTTTTGAAATAAATGACAGTTTTACACTGGGTAAAATTCGGCAATTTGTTGGAAAACAGTTCCCAGTGCCGTGTCCTTTCGGAATTTTTGTTTCCACATCAATTCGGCTAGGTACGATTCCACCATTTGCGTGTGGGTGCCACATTCAACTTTGTTTCTTTTCTTCGCCTCATTCCACATTCGTTCTACGTGGTTAGTTGTGGCACCTGTTAGTGGATCAACAAAATTGTATTTGTGATTCACACGCAAATGATGGAATCCTTCGGCACCGCCTACAATCAAACACAATCGTCGTTTAGGTACTTCTACACAATAAGAACCAAATTGTTTTTTTTTTGTTTTTTACCCTAACCATGAACAAACTTTAACCTAAGTTTTATGTTTAGTTTTGCAAAAGTCGGTTTAGTTTGGTTCGTATTGTGTAGAAGCCCCTTTTTTTGTTTATAATTGTTTGTTTGGTGCTTCTACTGTTCCGCAATGACATGTTAGGCCTCTCTAAAGAAAATAAAGAAATGTATAAAATTTGCTATGTACTTACGTGGTAGCTGAAAAGAAGACTGTAAACCAAAGATTATGCAAATTCATCCAATATTTATTAAATAAAAAATTAAAAAACGATTTTATCTATATGTCGCCATTTTTCTTATATTTTGAGAATTTCCATAATACATAAGCTGAAATGTCTACTGATACATAAGATCGTTTTCTTTTCAGTTTTTTTTTTATTTAGGAGTGTGAACTTTGTTGCCACTTAGACTTATGGTTAGCTTAGGGTTCCTGCAGGAGAAGAGGGGGCACTCAAATTCTCCGTCATTGAATATGATTAAGATAATTAAATCGCTAGTATGCATTTGGGAAGCACCGACAGGAGAATTAAAATTATGTTCACACAAATTTATAGGAATCAAGTTTGTCATTCGAAGAGAACTGTTTAGATTTCTGGGCCTGGCGATACATTATTTCGGCTAAACTCACAGGTGTGACCCCACCAGAGGTCAAAAGTCAGTCCGCATATTATCGCTGATATAAGTGACAAATTTCAAGGCAAGAGGAAAGCTGAGTGCAAGAGAAATCTAGGCTACACGAGATTGATACTGAAAGTCCGACCTCCAACAATGGGGCGATGTAAGCCAGCGACCAATCAGATCACTAGCTGGTTGAGGCAAGTAGAATTTGTCCGGGCGATGCTGAGTGACCTTGGGTATATAAAGCAGTGTGGCAAACAAATTTAGATGAAAGTAACAGAACAGTCGTAGAGATCAGACATAGTTGGAATAGCTGTCGTTCCTGCCCTCCCCCTTGATACGAATTACTTTTCTAAAAACCCGGAACAGAAAAGTTTTCGAGTCGATTGTTCATTAGTTAGTGAGTTGCAAAATTATAGTTGAAAATCCCCAAGTTACATCCAGAACCAAAGACAAGTACCCCTCTCTATCTATGAAAGACGTTGAGTTCCTGTACATACCAGTTTTTGAGGAAAAATACATATTCTTATCTTTAACACAAAATAAAGAATATTGTCATGTTTTGATTACCCGAACTGTCTCTTTGTTTTATCGTTTTTGTTTTTCTACATGTAACATTCTTGCCTTCACTGGTGAACCTCCTGGACAATGCTGGAGTGTGTTTCCCCGATTAAACAAACACAAAATGGGGGGGGGGTATTATCTGGTCAATGAAGACGTTTCGACCCCCCACCAGAATTCTTCAAGGGGGTGGACTTCATCAGTGCTGACTCTCATGAGTACAGCCCTAAATTTGGCGACACCACATCAACCAACGTCGGAAATATCAGCCCAAGACATGAGAGAAGTGTGAGAGTGGGAGGACTGGGTCACAACCATAAACCTTCATTTAAAACTGAAAAAGTGGTTTTCCTTTATTTAGGTATATTTTTTGTGGTAAAATCGTAAGTCTATTTGTCATACTTATTTAATTTTCAATGTTAATTATTTTTAAATATTTCAAAAGAGAGCGGTAGGTTAAAAATCGTAAATTGACCAAACGATACCGTAATATTTAGATGTAACTATTAAAATCCTATTTCTTAAAAAGTAAGAAAGAAATTTCTCCGGCTCATTTAATAAACTTGTAAGTTTAATAAAAGATTTTATGATGGTGATGATAGATTCTTTCAAGGTAACCCCACGCGCTGAAAATGAAGAAAAGGACAAAAATTATTCATTAAGCAAGCCGCAACAAACTCTAAATAATTTAAGTGACTGAAATAGGAATTTCTAGATGATAATTTTGTTAAATTCACACTTGATCACCTTTGATAATTCTTTCATAGGTAAATAATCGATTAATATTTGATATATATCGCCTGAAGAATCGGTTAAGTAAAATGAAATGTGGGCTGAGTTTCCAGTATTTCTGTAAAGCCGAACGTATCGATTAAAGATCTCGGAACTTTTATGCCTCGTCGATATATCTTTCTTTCTCGTGAGTTAAGAAATATTAGTTTAATTTAAATTACCTCCCTTGAAAATTAATGACATGCTATTTTAAGGAAGGTTTTCGTAATTTACCTTTTCTTTTATGAAATCTCTTTAATTAATTACCGTTAATATCAACAAAATTATTACATATATGTAAGAAAAATAGGGCAATAAAATTACAAATGAATAACACCAAACATTAATTTAGTATAAACTGTTTAAAAAATAGTTATGCAAATTAGGCATAAAAATAGCTGCGATTTGATATTTGTCCACTACTATACATACAATATTTCAACAGACAATGTTGTATTATTGATTTAAATAAGAGTGAGCCGTTTTAATAGTAATATAGGTGTAATAAATGTATAGTGTCAATTGAAATTTTTTTTTTATATATATTCTCTTGCACAAGTAATTTAGCACTTGGTTTATTTCTCCTATAATACTAGATTACAATATATATATATATATATATATATATATATATATATATATAATATGCACAGTAGAAGTAATATCTTTTTAATTTATTTTATTAGGTAAAATTTTCATACAGCAATTAAATTTTTTCTTTCCACTTTGTTAAGTGAGGAAAAATGGCTTACAGTGTATAAGTAAGATAGTTTTTGTTTAAATTTTTTATTTCCATGCTTGATTGCCTTCTAATGAGGTTTCACTGATTAAGGCTAAAAATAAACTTGAGGGTAAGGATTAATAAGATGGATAGATTGACAGTTGAATGATAATGAATACAATGAGAGGAATGAAAGTCTTTGCATACCACCATTTAAGACAACAGCAACATACCCAGAAAACAGCAATTCTTTCCTCGTGTCTCTGTTGGGTAATTTTATGTCTGAGGATTTAATTTTGCTTTCGATCAGTGATCATATGGCTTGGGATAACAGTTCGACACAGAATATTATTTTCAAAAGTCTAAATTTCATTGTTTTTATCAAATAGAAAAATTAATTTGTTTTTATTGAATAGGATTTATTATACAAGTTTTTTTCTTTACCGTTATAATATGCAAAATGTATTTTGATGCGGAAGTGTGGTGAATCGTAAAAAGTGTCTGTTACTAAATTTGTTCCTGGTCTTCATGAGTGTTAGTGATAGTAATTAAATGTTACTAAGTGAAAACTCCTCCTACCGTCTCTGAATTATCACTAAGTAAAATGAAAATATCAGTCTGGATATAGTATGAAATCGATGGGAAATTCAATTTTTATTTTTATGAAATATCACAGTTGTATGCACTATTCTATTGATCACAAAAAATCATGGAGAATAAACTAGCTCTACGTTATATATTAAATTTTAATTATTTCTTAAAATCATTTGACTAGGCAATCAAAACCACAAAGAGTTGTGAAATTTTCTAACGCAGATGAATTAATTGCATCCATATGGAAACTATTACCACTGTGTGTTTAATGCTCAATGAAAATGTGCTGATTTATATTTCGTTTTATGAAAGACATGTGTGTTGAAGATACAGCATTATCAAAAGAAAGAATGACAAAGTCTATCCACACAAAATAATTAATTTTTATTGACAACTTGTTAAGACAATGGAAAATAAAGAGTTTGTGAAGAATGAAAGTTCAGGGTTTCCAAGGAACGTTCCTGAGTAAAAGAGTTATTTTGTATGTAAAAAAAAGTACATGTTCATTTCGGCTGTCAACATGTGCATTTATGTGTGTGTCAACGGGATAAACATGTAGTGTATTAAAATGTCAGTGTATGTATAAACTATGCATGTTTTGCTGGGCGTACAGAAGTTTGTGTGTCTCTTGTTGCTTTTGTAAACGGCCTTTACCCAAAGGGGCACAGGCAGGATTATGTCATGCACCCATGTTATTTCTGAAAGAAAGAGAGAAAGAAAGCTATGTGTTTAGGTGTACACACAAGATTTTTGGACTGTATATTTCTTGCACTGTGATTGGTTGAAACTGCTAATTTGAGCTTTTGTCAATACATAAGAGCAACATTCACTGCCGCTGCTACTTCAAAATATATTTCATTTATGCTATTTCTGATTTGAAAATAGATTGCTATGTTCTGAGGCTGATCAGCATTTATAATTTTATGATTCATTGTCTGACTTAAAATGAATGTTGCTTTGAAACAGCTGTAAACAACCGTAATACTTTGGTGATGCTATTGGTTTTAAAAAAGTTTTGAATTGTTGAAATCATATATTTATATATATATGTACGAAAGCTATATATCATTAAATGTATGCATAGTATTTACAGCTGTGAAAATGTATAAGAACATCAATATATAATTATATTTTAAAATGTGTTAAATTACATTGTAAATGTCTTGTGTGTGAAATAATACGCATGAATACATCCTTTTCTTCTGTGTTAATCCCGAGCTACAGTGGGGTCTGCAATGATGGACTTTTATCTCCACTTGACACGATTACAGGCTTGGTCCGGATGAAGGCCAGTTTCATAGAGATTTTTGGGCAGGGTGTCAGCCCATCTCCTCATCGGCTTACCCCTCGGTCGTTTTCCGGCGACTTCTAGTATGAAGGCTAGTTTCGCAAATATGTCGTTGTTGGCCCTCAGCACATGTCCAGATCATCTGAGCCGCCATTCCCTCAATCAGTACAATGCCGTCATGTTTTTGGATATCCTCATTGTAGACATGGTCGAGCAGTGTAATTCCAGACATCCAGCGGAGCATTTTGCTTTCCATAACGGCGCATCTTTGCTCCACTTTCCTCGTTGTCGGTAAGCACTCAGAGCTGTATAAAGCAATGGGTCTCACAACAGTCCGGTAGATCTTAGACTTTAGAGGGTCGCTGATCTTGCGGTCACAGAGGACGTCAACAAAGGATCCCAGAATATCTTTATTAATGAAGATAAAGAAGAATATTGGCTCCAGATAAATTCTTGAGTTACGCCGGCATTGTATTTTAACCAATGCTTATCAACAACTACTTTTATAAACCTATACAAGAGAAATGACTCAATGGTTACGAAGACATTGCCAGATATTCCATAGTTGGCAAGTTTGGAAAGAAACCCTTTGTGCTAGACTTATATATATATATATATATAACAACTCAATGTCTGTGTGTGTGTGTACACTATAAAAAAAGTGGGAGGGTCGATTTTTTCACTATTTTAAGTTTAATTTCAATGTAATTATGTATTAATTTGGAAAGAAAACAATGATATTATGTAGTAATTTGTAAAAAACTGCCAAGTCATTCCTAGAATTCAACTGGAAATTACATTAGAGGGAGAGGAGGGGGAGAAATTCAAAATTAATAGACACAAATTCTGGGGAAATGACAGTGTAGTATTTGTTCTGATTCTACTCTGACCGGTACCGTCATTGATTCTGGATTCTGTCGGTCTGAGTGGAGTTCTAGAAAGAAGGCGGTCCATTCTCCGAGGCTTTACCTTCTTACCCTTTAGTTTATTGCTACTCTCCACAATTACCACTGTCCGCCACTGCCTGTAACTATTTCCACTATGCCCGCCAGTATACGCCACTGCCCACCAGTACCCGTCAATGCATGCCACTGTCTGCTAGTGCCCGACATCACCCACCACTGCCTGTAAATATTGCCACTACCCATTACTGCCCGCCACTAGATACCATAGCTTGTAACAATTTGCACTGTCCTCCATTAAACACCACTGACCGCCACTATTTCCACTGCCCGCCACTATTCTTCACTACCTGCCACTATCTTCCACCTACACGCCATTGTCCGCCACTACCTGCCACTTTCCACAAGTGTCCGCCACTACATGTCATAGCCTGTAACTATTGCCACTGTTCGCCACTGCATACCACTATTTCCACTGCATGCCACTATCCACCATTGTCTGCCACTACCCGCTACTATCCACCATTGTCCGCCACTACCCACCACTGCCTTTTAATATTGCTACTGCTTGCCAGTGTCGGCCACTAACTGCCATAGGATGTAAGTATTGACACTGTCCACCACTGTCCACCATTGCCTTTAAATATTATTACTGCCTGCGATTGCCCGCCAGTGTCTGTCACTACATGCCATAGCCTGTAACTATTGCAACTGCCAGCCACTACCCTCCACTACTTACCACTATCCACCACAGAAACTTTTGTCCTACTCAGCGTTGTCTGGGAGCAATAAAATTGTCATTAACATTAATGTATTATATTTATTAGAGGAGGAAGAGGGTGACAGAATTTTTTGTTCTACTCAAAGTTATCCGAGAGCAATAAATGTAAATTACAATATTACATTTAAATCTTTTTGGAATATTTCCATTATCAACATCATTTCTCTTTATATTATTGTGAAATCGGATGGGGGGAACGGAATTACCCGACATCAAGAATTTCATTGTGTTTTGTTTCACTCTGCGTTGTGCAAGCCACAATACTTTGCATGGGGGTGCTGGCTTAAGTGACACCTTGACAAGTTCCAATAGTCCTGTTGTCCCCTGCAGGAATAGTCAAACTGCTAGAGGTGGTCCTGGTCAGTTATATCCCGTAGCCAGCGGCTAAGCTGGTGATAGTAGGAGGGTGTCATCGTTTAATTATCCTGTTAGGATGATGCAGACAGAATATTTGGAAAGCTTGAGACTAATTAGGTCGTTGGACCTTCAAGATCTGAAAGCCACTAATCCGGACGAGTGGCCAATGATTGTAAGCTCCTTCAACAGGGATGCTGCTAAAAGGAATGTGGTTAGACCTTCAGTGCAGCGACAGCAAAGCTAGTTCCAGTACCTGCCACCACAAGACCAGGGAAATGGACCGAGTTTATTACCGGCGGCGGTGCAATCTGATTGGCCGTCCCTCTCCCTGACTCAGAAGACGCCGGTTTCATCTTCCTGTGGCAGCATTTTAGACCAGACTATTCCGGATGGACAAAGAACACCCGTTACGGTGCCAGCAGCTTCTGCCCTATCCCCGAAATCTCCAGACAAGACGGAAGCAGCATGTCACCTGAGACCTACAGGGACGTCTTTGCCTCCACCTATGAAGATCTTACAGACGACAATATCTTAAAGACCATCCCCGAATCAGTGGAGGCCCTGTCCAAGAGAATTTTGTCTTTTGTAACCACTGACGCTCAAAAGAAAGGCCTGACTGGGGTCTCTAAAGATACCATCGTGAAGCTTCTGGGAGATCTCAAAATCCTGGCAACATATATTTGCCGCAGGAGTTACACAAAATGGGATTTGCTGCTCCCAACATCTGAAGAGGCTATTAGACAAACAAAATTACATGCATTTAAATGGAAAAATCTACGACTCGTACCAGAGTTTATGACTATGAGGCAAAGTACTGTTACCATCCTCGGTGTCCCCTGCTACATCGGCTACAAGCACTTGGGTGCTGTCATCAGCAAATATGGGGAAGTCGAAGCCACTATCCCGGTTCGAGGTCCCCAAAATCTCATGGTAGGGGACTACTAATTGAAAATGTGACTGAACCGGGCTGGCTTTAAGAAAATCTCAGCCTCACTCAGGTATGAAGAGTGGATGATGCCGGTTATAGTTGAGAGTAGGAGGCCCCACTGCTGGCATTCTGAGCAGATTGGCCATATGGCCAAATTCTGTCCATTGAGAAACCCTCAGAAAGTACCATCTGTCCCGACCGGAAAACAAGCTGCCAATGTGACACCAGCAGCTCTGTTTTCCCAATCAGAACCATAAGGAAGAAGACAACCAAACCAGATACCAACGATTCTTTGGCAGAAGAAGGGAAACAAAACGAAAGCTCCCTGGAACGTGGTTGAGGCCGCGAAGGGGATTATCCCGGGTCTGAGGCTAGTGGATGAGGAGCACAACTCCCTCTTGAAGTCAAATGTGTAGGACGGGTCCCTATTTACATCCACCCTTTGTTTTATAGGGCCCTGAAATTAACATTCCCTATGGATGTTTGAGGTATATCCCGAGACGGACGGGTTACGTCCGACTTGCTTACTGGTAGTATCGGCCAATCCTGCGGCAACCTGAACCCCAAAGATTTTAATCCGGTGATCGACACTGCTTAGAACAATGGCCATAGAATTGAACTTGGCTAGTTTAAATACTAAGGGAATGAGGTGCCGAAGCCATACGGCCCTCATACTGAGGCAACTCATGGCCCGTAACATAGATGTGGCTGCATTACAGGAAACACTATGATTCAATTGGCGACCATTGGCTGCTGTCGGGGCATTTCAGTGTCTTTTCAGCATTCGGTAGCCGTCATGCTAGGGAAGTTTATTTGTTAGTAAGACGTACCCTGTCTGCAGGGGTAAGCGTTGTATACTCGGATACTGATGGCAGATTGGTTGTGGCCGATATTGCTGTGAACAGTAACAGGTTTTGGATTGTTGCGGTTTATGCGCCGGGGAGAGGGCCTCCTTTTTTCGGCAGTTTGAGGTGTTTTTCAGGGGTTTGGAGTGGCTAATTTTATTTGGAGATTGGAATGCCATCCTTGATCCCAGGATAGATAAGGTTGGTGGGAATAAAGGGTTGGATGGGTGTGAGAGCCGTCTGTCTGACCTGATGGCTGAATGCGATCTGGTCGACAGGTTTCACATCGATCACTCAGGGCAGAAGATGTGGACGTGATGTTCTAGTGTTCCCTCCGTGTGGTTCTTACTTGGATCAGTTGTTAGTTAGAAGAGCCGTGAATGTTGACGCTACAGAGTGTAGATCTTCAGCCATTGCAGATTGGATAACTACATTCAGAAGGTTCAAAGCCCGGAAGGACACACCCTTGTGTCGACTCAGGAGATTTGTTAGGAGTTTCGTGAGTATTTCATGGATCGCTTCACCAACTGTCCAGGCTCCGCGTCGAGGAGTTTGGCAACTATTTGGCTGGCTGGCTGGCTGGCCCATGTGGAGGTGGCCCGAGCAGCTAGTTGTGACGGGCGCATTATGGAATGTAAGGTTTTGGCTGTGTTGAAACAGGTTGGCTACAACAAATCTTGAAGACTCAATGGTTTGCCCTATGAATTGTTCTTGAGCCTGTCGCACATATTCGTACCTATTCTGACAGATGTGTTCAGCCACTGGTTTGAACAGGGTTCTATCCCTGGGCAAATCACCAGGGGAGTGATCACATTGTTTATAAAAAAGGACGGGTATGTTGGGAGTTTAGATGATTTTATGCCCTTAACTGTTAAATACAGACTTACAGATTTTGGCCAGAGTTCTTGCAAATCGGTTGGAGGCTGTTATTGGTGAATTGATTGAACCTGATCAGAATTATGCTGTGAAGGGAAGATCGATTCAGAACAACTTGCATCTGACAGACATGATCTGAGAGGGGTTAGAAGATGACACCGAAGCCGCGCTGATCAATTTAGATCAGTCCAAAGCTTTTGACCATCGTTTTCTGGGATCTGTTTTAGAGGCTGCCGGTTTAATACCTGACTTAAGCAAATGGATCTCCATGTTATATTGTCGTCCGACAGCAGTGGTACAGGTAAACTGGATGTGATCGGAACCATTTACTATTTCTCGGTCGGTACCTCAGAGGTGTCCGCTGTCTCCTCTACTTTACTTCGCAGGCTAAGGAACAGGGAGGCTGGACTGGCCCTACACAGTATCGCTCTACCTGGTGGTGCGCAAGCTAGGGTTTCAGAATATGCCGATGATGTTACCGTGTTCATTTCATAGTCAACTTAGCGAATCTAATGGTCTAATGTTGGCTATCTGGAGTGGCGCGATTGTGTTGCCGGACCTTTTCAACTGGTCAGATGGCCCGGTTTGGATCCTTGGCATGTGGTTCGGACCGGGCCTCGCCTCCAGTTTGCAAAGAATTGGTCGGAAGTACAGTCAAAGGTCGAAGCATCTGTTGGGATTTGGCATCAAAAGGGGGTTTCCCTTAAAGGTAGCGCTGAAGCGTGCGCCACCTACGTCTTTCCTCTTATCCTTTACCAACTGGCTGTACTACCTCTGCAGCTTTAACGCATCTATTCTTTTCACTTTTGTGGGAGAGGAAGAAATGCTTGTCTGTAGACAGATCTGTACTCAACGAATGAAGAGGGCTTGGATGCCGAGAGGTTGGCGTTCTTGAGTAAAACTTTGACAGATGAGACTGCATTGGGCTCTGCCTTGACCACTTAGCTGAATGCTGTCATAAGCCAAGAGGTCAAATGCAGTTCTTTAACGAATGCCGAACTGCGCTCAGATTGATGTGAGGGTCTAGTGACCTTGACCGGTCTAGAAAGACTATATCGGGAATTAGTGGTGGGTTCTGCTCTGGATCCGCTCGGGGAGCAGCTGAGATTGGAGGAGGAGTTGGCTTGCTTCCAGTCCCAGTGGAGTTGGGTGCCAGGCCGGAGTCATATAAATAATATGAAGTTTTCTCTGACCTGGCGATTGGTCCGGAATGTGTTACCACTCAACGGCTTTCGATTCAGAATTGGTCGGGACGACAACCCTTTTTGTCCACGTTGCAAGGAAGATGAAATAAAAACGGCTGAGCAGGCTTTTTCACCTGCTCCAAACTTTGTGAATTCTGGACGTATGTCAACGAGGTGACAGCTCGCATCGTCTCCAAGCGGATGACGTGCCTGAATGTAGCATTCGTCATCTACAACGTGGATCCTCTGTGGTCCAGGGAGAAACGAATAGTGTTTCTTGCGATTTTAGCTGTAGCTAGACTGGTAGTCTGGTCTTCACGCATAGAAATAGGGTGTGGGAGTTGCCTCTTTCTCATTATGATCTGATTTCGTACTTTAAACATCAGTTTAAAGTCAAAATTAGATGTGATAAGAGGAGGTTGCTCTCCTCACAATTAAAAAGTAAGTGGATACACACCGCTGATTTATGTGTATTTTTATAAAATAAGTTCGATTTTGTGTTCCCTGTCTAAGCATGGTGCACACCGACCTACAAGTGATTTGAATATCCTGATTATGGATCAGTCCCTTAGCTAGTAGTATAACTGAGTCATGTTCCTGTGTTTTATTTTTTTTTTGTTTTTTTCGGTGATAGAAGTCCTCCAGGATGCCCGTTCCCCAATTTACTTTGTCCTTGACCGCCTCAATAGTATCTATCCTGGAGGACACCACACATGCCTGCAGATCCCATTCCTCCATTTCTTTTATCCTTTAGGCAACACCTGCTCCCATTTAGAAACTGATTCACTTGTTTTCGGTTTGTGCTGGAAAACAGCGTGTAGTTCATGCCGTAGATAGGTTGGGGAGATCCCACTAACTCACCATAGTTATCATTTTATTTGATTCATTTATTTTGATCCCTTTTATTTTCCTTTATTTGGGGGTGTTTTTAAGGCTTATTTCTTCCCACCCCCTATCATTACACCTTTTAAGTAGTTTAGTCCATAGAGTGAATGTGGTATTTTGGTAATTGAAACTAGTGTAGGGAATAGACCAAGTGGACGACCCCCGACCCCCTTACCACCCATACCTATGTTGGCCTTGTGCCACATCTTACAAAAAATTTAACTTTTGTAAGAATTTTGGGATAAATAAAATGTTGTATTATTGATTTAAATAACAGTGAGGCATTTTAATAGTAATATCGTGTGATAAATGAAAAAAAACTTTCATATTTATTTATTTAGATGCATAAAATTTCCACAGGTTCACCTACTAATAAGTTGTACATGATTAACTTGAATTATACATTATTTGTTTTCTTTTGTTTTTAGTAGTCGTGAAGACAAGATGGAAGATTATGTCATTAACTTACCAGGAACTGCTCTGCGACTGAACGCCCTCGAATATTGGAAATGCGCTGAGATGGGTGTGTGCAGCAAAAACACTGATGGGTCGACCAATATCCTCTTTGTGATCGCAGAAAGTCTGCCAGGATCAGGTAGGCTCAATGTGTGACATAGTGTGTGGGATTTCTCTGATCCGTATGGATTGTTCTTTTGAAACGGCTGTTCGTCTCTCACATTGTTATTTTGTAGTTGGCTCATTGGATAGTGACGTCCTCATCAGTGGTGATAGGAGCAGTCGCAGAGATGATGTTCTTTTCTTTACTCTCATTGGTGGTTGGAATAATAGAAGCAATTAAAAAGAACAACAAATTACTCTATTATTTTCTCTGGGATTTTTTTTTTACAGCATTTGACAGCAAGTACATCTGAATGAAGTGTAGGGTGGTGGAAGCCTCGGAACATGTTGTCTGTTCACTCTGATGCCAAATATCTATCCAGCCAAAATCGATCTCGCTTTTGTGCCATATCGATTTCTTGTATGATGCAACTTCCTGTACATGCGTGAATGTGCGTCTCTGTACAGGCCGTGATCTTCCGCTCATGCTTGTCCAAATCTGGTGCTATATTCAGATACCAGTCGCAGTTTCAATCATGTGGTCTCTGTCACTGCTGCAACAAAAGGATTCTTCCTCTAAACAAAACCACAACCCTAGTTGTAAAAATGTTTTATCTTTAAAGGTTACAATGATACCAGATGTCTACCTGTAAAGATGGTCTAAATGGTGATGTAGCAGTCGTACATATGCTGTTTCTTTCTTTTTCCTTTTGGTCGCTGGAATAATAGAAGCAATTAAAAAGAACAACGAATGACTCCATTATTTACTCTTGGATTTGCTTTAATTTCTTACAGTAATTTACAGCGAGTACATCCAGATGAACTGTATCGTTTCCTTTCATAGGATGGAGGAAGGTAACTCTGATGCCTAATTTCTTAGAGGCAGGAACTTTCTAACCTTTCTGCCACATACTTCCTCCCATGATGTAACTTCTGGCAGACATCAGCTTAACTTCTAACTTCTAATGAAAAATTCCATTTTCCTGCTTAACTAAACTTGCGTGGAATTTTCCATTTTTAACCTTTTTTTACTGAGTCGCATCTAAATGTTTCTACAAATGGACATGGTTTTGCTTTGACCAATTTTTTAAATAAAGTGTAGAAAAAAAAAGGGAAAAAGTATGAAAGAAGAAAAAAAGGGTCAAAACACCAACTTTTAATTAAAAAAAATAATGAATGAAAGAAATACGAGTGAAAAAATTAAAAAAAAATTGGGTTTCAATAAATTAAAAGGAAAGATGGATATATGGATAGTTAGATTTTTATGAGTCACTGCTTATCAAGGTCCCTAGGCCACTCGAGGATAAGGCTTAATGAGTTTGTCAAGTGGATGGTGAGACAGCACCGTGATTATTGGTAATGATGGTTGAAACTGAGCAGAGTTTGTATTATTTAAGAGGACGGCTCAACAAGAAGTTGTTAACATTGGATTTGAAAATGACCATGTAGTCAGTTGCGAAGCAGCCCTATGGTATTGTGTTCTATAGACAGGTAGTTCTTAGAAATAAACTGTATCTACAGAGGGAGAAAAAGAAATTTCCAGTGGTTGTAGCTAGAGGAGTTTTTATTGTGAATGTTTTACAGGTATATATTATAGTTATTATATAGTTCCAAGAAAAAGGGTAAAAAAAAAAAAAAGAAAATTGGAACAAGTAAGTTATTTCCTGGTTCATTATTTTCTCATGAAAATTCTAAAGTTTAAATTAACACCTGTTTTCTTAAAAAAACAATTTGCAGGTATATTTTGTCTAAATTGAATCCAGGCTGAGATGTTTTTACCCCACTAGGCAGATATCTGAAACCGTATTTTGAATATAATAGCTTTGAGAAAATATACGAGAGCTGAATTATTAAAACATTTGAAAACAGAAAGAAATAGTTTTGTTCGGAGTATTGGAGGAAGTGACTGTTAACTTCTCTTGTCAATAAAAAAATACACTCATCATCATATGCGTTGGACGGCTTTTAGAAATTGACTTCTAAACTAACCTATCTCTGTCCAGGTCTTTATTTATCCCTCTTTCCCTCATGTACATTTTTATCACTTCCTCCCATGTTTTCTTTGACCTTCCTCTGTGAACTGAACCTGCTACCTCAACTGTTCTACATCTACTAACCCAAGAACTCTCATCCATTTTTTAAATGTGGTCATACCATCTCCCTATACTGTCCAGATTTAATCTTGCTCTAAGGTCATTAGAACTAAGCCTGTCTTTAAGACTCAAATTACACATTCATCGTATCATTCTCATATTATTTCTCTCCGTGCAACACATGTCCTCAACCCTCACTGGTCAAGTTTCACTTCCATAAATCATCACTCTACTCTTGGTCGACAGTGGTAACGTTCTTCTGGTTAGTAATGGCAGAAGTTCCCTGAACTTACTCTATCCACTCCTAATTCTTTCAACCACACTAGCACCTGCTCCACCCTGTGCTCTAATGGTATCGCCAAGGTAACAAAACTTCTTGATAACCTCAATAGCTTCGCCATCCAGATATACTTTCTCCACATCTGTGGGAAAGAAGAATATAGGTTGCGCAAGTTGCACAGGTCTCTATGTACTGGCCAGAAGATGTGTTTATGCCGTGGTGACTAGCATTCGCCTTATGTTTCATTTCGCATGGAAATGGGGATGACTATCTTTTGTCCTTTGAGTATCAGTCCATCTTGGACTGTGAGTTCATTCCTGTAATCAACAGTTTCAAAGAATCAGGTAGTGTTTTCTTGTTTCTGGCTAATTGAGACTTTGGATTTGTGATTTGTCAGCTGCTACTTGTAGCCACATGTTAAGGTTCCATGAAGTCTGGCAAAACAAGAGCTTGGAATGTTTTAGCACCACTGACCCGAGAATTTCTGGTCAGTTGGATGCAAACGTCCATCTTCTAATAAGGTCAGAGGAGGGCAACATCCCTCTCCTTCTTATACCTCAACAAGAATTTCACCCTCTCTCTAAATCAGTAAGAGGAATAGTATGATTTAGTCACTTGATGGTCCATCCATCCCCCTCTGGTATAGAAAAAAAGAATCAGTTTCGGTCTAGACTAGTGTTTTTATGATTCTGACTAATTTAATTATGACTCTGTTCCCTGTGTGTCATTAATTAAGAAACTATACAATTGAAAATATTCACAGCAAAACTCATCTAGCTATAACCACTAAATAATTTTCCTTTCTTCCTCTGTGTAACTGGATCTAAATGAAACTTCCATGAGCATAGTTTCTTTCCAAGAACTACCCGTCTGTGGAAGACAATACCTTGTGGCTGCTTCCCAGCTGGCTACAACATGGTCATTTCCAATGTTAACAAAATGGTCTAATGTTAACAAAATCTTGTTGAGCCGTCCTCTCAAATAAACAAATTTTGACCAGTGTCAACCATCATCTCCAATCCTCAATGTGTTTGTCTCACCATCCATGCAGTAAATCCATTAACCTTAATCCTTGAGTGGCCTTTGGGTCTGGATAGTCGGTGACTCGTTAGTACAAAAAAAAACTTTTTGTTTCTATTTAATTTACTTAAGGAACAGATCTCTTCTTTTATGTTCAGATAAGCTTCACAAAATTGCAATTTGTATTCCAAATTTCAATAGAACTAAATTTTGAATGTATTTTTTTTTTCTGAATTCACCAGTAATTATTTTTCTTATTTAATTAATAGCTTCGAATCAAGTGGAAACATTTTTGAAGGAACATGGAGGTCCTGGCATCCAACATGTTGGTCTACTTACCAATACCATGTTGGATACGATTGACTGGCTTAAAGCTCAAGGTGTCCTGTTTGTGGAACCACCGTACTGTTATTATAAAGAGGTAATCATAATCCAGCCATTTTCTCTTATGTTTTTAAACATAATGAGATTTCTTCTTTTTGTGTCTTCGAAACATGTGGTTCTACTACAGTTTCTCACTTCTTTACACAATCCTTAACATCATCATGAAACTCTACGAGATACTTCAAGCTGTGCTGATTAGGCAGTGGACGGCAGACAAGACAGTGCTGCATCGTATGGTCTTCCTCTCTACATTAACAGATGGTTGGATTGGTTTTGTAGCCTCACTTGGCCGTAGCAGCTTTTGATCGCCCCATTCCTGTTTTCGGGCAGTTAGGCATCCATCACTGGACACAAAGTGCTTCTGAGCACGGAGGTAGAGTTTCAGAAGATTTCTGTGTCAGGGAAGGGACTCATTATCTAGTCCTCTGGTCTACAGCTGCAATCTGGTTTCTTCCTGAGATGTTGTTAGGGCTTCATAGCTGAAGAAGCTTTTGCTTGACTTCAGTTGTTGGGCAGTGGGTTCATGTCCGTGCATTCATCGCTGGTCGCCGTTGTGATCTCTACTTGGCTGGCAACTTCCTGTCACACATCTACAGGGCAATGTCTGTGAGGAAATGCAAGTTGTTCAGGTTGGTAAGCTCATAGTAAGACTGATAAGACGAGGTCGGTATCTATTGAGAAAATGAATTCCAAAACAAATGTTTTTGGTAAGACAGATATATAAAACATCCAAACAAATCAGGGATGCGAGTTCTCCACATTTTAGCGGAATTACACTTTTTATTAATCGAGAAAAAGCTTGGATGTGAGTTCACTGCTTTTTGGGTCAAAATCTGCTTTTTTTCTTAAAGGCTGATTTCTGCTAAGTTGCTAGAGCTTTACCTCCTTATTTTTTCATCAATATTTGGCTGGATTTTATTTCTCTTTCTTCCTCTCTCTTGTTTTATCTTTTTTTTCTCTCTTCCTCTTCCTCTCTCCTTTCGTTAATTAAAAGTAAACAATAAAAGTTTTCATATTGCCTTTCAAAATTTTTATTACACCAAGCATTTAATTTTTATTCGTTTTTTTTTTGTTGGTTTGTATGTGTTTTTTTTATATGAAATATAAACATTCTTAAATTTTACTCTGTTGAGTAGGGACCCCACTATCAGTTTTCTAATTGGGCCCCGCAATCCTAGCAACAACCCTATCTGGTCTAAGAGAATGTCATCATAAGATGGAACTGATCACTGAAACATCTACATGCTACCAATGATCTGTTTGCCTTCATTTCTGTGAATCTTGAACTATCGAGTCATAAAAGGATCAACCAACCGACAACGCTGCCGTAACAGTACCTACCCGCATGCAGGGAAGGTAACAACTAATCAAAAATCTGCGGAGTTTCACAATGCGTTGATTGTCCCTTATGTAAACTAGCAATAGAATGCTAGTATATATGATGCACGAAAATATACTACACTGCCACCCCAAAGGAGGAGGTAATGTCTGGGAGGACATTATCATGACGAACGAATATATTTTTTATTTATTTTTTTATGAAAATCATTCCAGACAAGGCATGAAGCCACTTGATGTAAGGAGCTAAAAACAAAATACTACTTCAAGGTCAAAAACTAGCCAACGATAACTGTTAGGTGGATTAATTCCGACCCAGAAAACAGCAATTCTTCCCCCTTTATCAGAAACATTGCTCATGGAATGTGACGACTGCAGGACAAAATAAATACATTACTCTCTCGCCTCCAACAAAAAAGGAGGTAATGTCTGGGAAGATGGTATCATGATGAACGAACATATACTGCACTAACACCTCAAAGGGGGAAATAATGCCTGGAAGGAAGGTATCATGACCACATAACAGATACTAAACTATACCCAAAAATGGAGGTTGTAAAAAAAAATGGAAGATGATATTATGGCAACAGAACTGATACTACACTACCCCCCTCCCTGAATTGAGCATTAAAACATTAGTCTGAAATAGTATCGTAAACTGAATTGAGCAGTAAAAGATAACACAATAGTATAGTTTCAGCTTCAGACAGATATGAAATCTCCATTAGTAATAGATGTGATTTTTATTTTTATTTTTACCCCAAACAAGGCACGTTGCCACTGTTGCATAAGGGGTTACTATGATAGGGGACAGAGTCAACCTGGATTGGGAGTTAGGCAGCAAGATGTTTGTTCATATTGCATTTATATTTCTGCATGTTGGTACGATTGGGGAAACAGTAAGCAGGAAGGAAATTCCAAAGGCAAGTGGTCTGAGGAAAGAAACTACTAGAGTAGAAAATCTTCTCACATCTAGGAACCTCTACTGTGAAGGGGTGTGATTTTGCTGCTAGTCGGAGTATGTTTTTGTTGAGGGGGGTACAGATGTAGTAAGTTCATCGAAGCACATTCTATGGAAGTGCTTTTTAAAAAAACAAGCAGATATGCAACACTGCAGCGATCCAACAGGAGTTTGAGTCAGGGATATCGTCGGGTTTAAAACTCTTTTTTGCATCCTGTCCAAGAGGGAGAGGTTAGTAGTTGGTCCACAAGCCCAGATGTGGCAACAATTTTTCTAGGCACGGACGAATAGTGGCAGGTTTTACAAGTTTGTGAGTCATTTGGCCCCCATGTTTATTCATTATTCTGACATGTATCCATCTATGCCAAATTGGTTCAAGATCCGACAAGAAATCACATGGACTACATTGGCTAGTAATGATTTAAGGCCATTAAACCATATATATAGGCATAAGTTTTTGAAGTAAAAAAAAAAAAAAGATTTTATTATTATTATTATTTTCTTTTCTTTCTTTTTTGCCACAGATTGAACCACTTCTGAAGAAACTTGGTAATCTTGAGATAAGTTTAGAAAAACTAAAAAACCTTGGGATTTTAATTGATGTCGAAAATAAAGAGAGTGAAGAGGAACCAAGGTGAGGTAACTCTGTCTGAACTTCAGACTTATTTATTTCTTCATTTTTCTTTTTTTTTTTGCTGTTTATTAAGAGTATTGTATACATTTACTTGCTGTAAAATCCATCACATGACAGATTCATAATGTTGAATATCCATCTCTGGGGTACTGGAGATAACACCTGACTAAAAGAATAACATCCGGCTGATTGACACATACACTTGTAAGGACACCTTCAAAAGCATTTGACGAAATACATCCGTTCACTAAATAAACAATACATACAATACATTGCTGGAAGTAAAATCCCATAGAGGGCATGGCTACATCGAGTGCTTAGGCTAAATCCCGGAATGGGTGTGGCAGTTGAGGATGCGCGGATGTCCAAAAATGTGTTATTAACCAGCTCAAATTGAGATCAACAGAAAGCAGCAGGCTAGCAAATTCGAGTGAGGGTGAGGGGGTGGGGGGGTCTAGTAAAACTACTAAACATATTTTTTACTTTTACTTAATTAGAAATTTATGGACATATTTTTCACTTGCGAAAAATTATATATTTTTTCAAAACTTGATAACAAAATCTTTTTCTCCCTTTATTTAAATAAACAGATCTGCACTTCTAATTAAATAAAAACTGTATTTTTAAATAAATACAAATGGTATTTTTTTATTTATTCATTTTTTTTTCCTTTTAAATGAACATAAAAAACGTGACTTTCTATCAAAGAAATATCTCAGGTGAAAAGTGAATTTGTGATAAAATAAAAACTATTTTTATCTAAATACTATTAAATAGTTATGGTATCTTGGGAGTTTGTTCGTACACAAATACAAACATGATTAGTTGACAATAAACTAGAGTACACAGTACTAAGGAAGTAGATTTTACCCAAATTCGAATATTACATAAGCCTAAAGGATATTTTAACTGGATACATGTTTTATAAATCTAAAGAAATTAACATAGCTTGAAAAAAATGATGCAATGTTTTTTTTATGTTAAGTGACCCTTTTTTTTGATAATCTTCAAAAAGTAGACAAAGCGGGTATTTGGCATTAGTTTAAAGCAAATTATTTTGGCTTAAAAACTTAATTTCTAATCTTTTTACCAATAAAAACAATATGTAAATACATTAGTCGTAGTTACTTACTCTCTCATGCAAATACTAAGTAGCATATTTTTTTCCACAAATATTTCTCTTCACACTGCAATGTGAAATCTGACCAAACCCAACACATCAGGTCAGAGGATTTGCTGAAAGCACTACACTTGTCTGTCATGGAGATTTTCCTAAGGATGAATCGATTACGATATTATGGTTGTGTGGAAAGTTCATCTGTTTGGATAAACCGTTGCAGAAGCATAGATGTCCTAAATCACAGGAAGGTTGACCAGCCAAGGAAAACTTGGAAGCAAGTGATTAGACAAGACTGCACAAAGTGGGATTGGATGACAGCTGACCCGTTAAATCGTGAAAACTGGAGAGTGAGCTTGCATAATATCAGAAAACGTCTGACCCCTGAACAGAAGAAGTATTAGCTATAAAGCGGTAGAAGCTAGGTAAAAATGGAAATTGACATACCCGGGTAATGTACCTACACCACTCAAGAAGCGGGTATAAACTAGTTTCTTATTAAGAAATATAGAATTCAGATAAATATGGTAAATGCAAAATCTCCATTAAAAACACAGATGCTCGGAGGGAATGCTGCATCCACCAAGAATCACGGGAGGGTGACAGTTAAGATGATAATGATGCGAACTGACGACCTAGGTGTACCAAGTTCAGAGCGCCATTGTCACTTAGGGATGTTGGTAACCTTCACGTGGTCCCTCCTGCAAGAATCTTAACAACCGAATCAAGCCAGTCAACAAAGTTGTACCTTGCCGATTCATACAAATTAACTTTACTTTTACATTAGGGCTCCCAGAAAACAGATACACTAAACCTCCCTTAACAACAGCTTCCGAAAATTACCACACTTCAGCGATAAGATAAAAACAATTATCAGCACAGCTATCCGTAGAGAGGACCTTAACCCTTTCATGCATAATTTTTTTACAGATATTCTGCATACCTGATCAAACTTGTTCTTGAACCACATTTTGAGGTCCGTAACAACTAATAATGGAGGCAAAACGTATTCGACAGTGTCCCTGACTCTCACAAAAACAAATATAATTGGTGTAATAAAAATTTATGATAATTTATAACAACTTTTCTATTTCTTGTTGTGGAACAGCAGTATGTCTGATAGGGTTAAGATACAATGGGTACACTCCAGTCCTTCACTACAAGGACACCTAACGAAAAGACAACATAGACAACAACCCATGTACACTGGCAAAGTGCCCCATTTGAAGTACGGGTATATACCAGTATACCACATACAATGTGATAAGTGCAATGAATTTTACATTGGTAATACAATCCACGTCTGCATTAGAGAATATCTCAACATGCACTAATCCTTCCTCAAGAAACACTTACTCAAACGTGAGAATTCTAACAAAGACAACGGTAAATATCAAGAGAAAGAAATGTTGACAACATTAACATAAAAGAAGCAATAGTAATAGCTCGACTCAACTCACAAATCAATAGCAGATGAGAACTCAACACAGAATACTTTATCTAAAAAATTGCCGTATGGAACAAACCTAAAAGGACTGCTTCCATTATTGATGTAACCATCCCGAATGACTACGGTTTCAATAAAGCCGTACTGAAAGAAAGAAACATTATACCGGTTGTGGTAGGAGCAATGAAAAAAAAATCTTTAAAAAAATGCATAAACGCAATCCCTGGAATTTCAATTTATTCTTTAATTTTAGATATTTTCTTGAATCAAAATCAATTAATGGATTTTGATCAAAATTGGAATAAGGATTCCAGACATAAAGTTTATTAGCAGTATATCTTGATTTTAATCTTCGTAGGGGGGGCATAAAAATGGTGCAAAATTGTTCTGTTCAGGCAAATATATTTCACATGTCCTTTATTCTTATGGTATATATATATATATACATACATACATACATACATATTGGGTTGGCCAAAAAGTCCTTTCGTTTTTTTTTTAGTGGCTATTAAAACCGAGTTTATGCAATTACTTTCCACGCTCGATTTGGAAATCTTGAGAATGTCTGCGATTTGTCTGGTTGTCAAACGTCAATCTGGTTCAATTATGGCTTTCACTTGGTCACTGTTGATCATCTTTGGCCGGCCGGAGCAAGGAGCATCTCTCACTGAAAAATTTCCTTTTGGGAATCGAGCAAACCATTTCTGCCACACTCGTTCTGTAACAGCATATCTTCGTGCAGGTTTCTGTAGCTTTTTTCTTTTTCTCATCTGATGCCGGTAGTGCTCTGCTTGATCTACCATTTCAAGGCCTGAAATACAAGCAAAAATATTAGAACTCCTCTGCTCGTCAACATACTCGCTACACCAAATGCAGGATTTGAAGAATCTGAATATAAAATGATCTTCAGTAGGCCGGAAAGATGATATTCAAAAAACGAACAAACTTTTTGGCCAACCCAATATATATATATATATATATATTTCTTATTTTATGTTCTATTAATCTTTATGATGAATTTCTTCTATTTCAGGAGTTTAATGCAGAAGTTCACGAAACCATTGTTTGAAGAAAACACCTTCTTCTTAGAAGTGATCCAAAGAGATGGTGCTTTAGGTTTCGGGTCGGCCAACATCGTTGCCCTGTCGAAGTCTCTTCAAGTGATGTTAGACAAGAAATCTCAACAACTGCAGCATATCAATAGCTACACATAACAGAATGGGACACAACGGAAGGGTTACACACACATGCTTGTCCCTTTTTTATCGTATGGAAACATTGGTATGGTCTCTAAAATCATGCCAAAATTTTTTGACTTTCTGATTCCTGACTGTTAGTGGGTCTTTAACTACCAACTGTTGCTAATAAAATGAACCCTGACTGTAGACAACACATTGATTGAACAGATGTCTCTAACCAGTTTGGTCTAATTCATGATTCAACTTCTACTTTCTGAATATAATCAAGTTAGTTACGTAGACCTAGGATATAGGGTGACCCTAAATAAATGCCACCCATGGAATCGTTAATAAAATTCACAACACTTTTTGTAATTCAACCATATTTCATACATAAACTCGGGGACATGATGAACGAACATATACTAAACTACTCTCCCCACATCTCATCAATAGGAGATGTGACCCTGAATAGGCTCCATACTAACCAGGATAAAATTCGGAAAGGGGGGAGAGGTATCCTAAAGATAATGTCTATCAAAACAATTCTCAGACTACCACAACTAAAATCCATCATAGCCAGTGTGCTTGCGATGTAGAGGTGTACATTTGGAGCATATTATTGAATGGCAACAAAACAAAGACTGTTGGACATTTATGACTGAAACTTGGTGGGCAAGTCAAACCTAGACTGAAGTTTATTTCTACTAAATATGGTTGGATTGCAGAAATAGTGTAAATTTTATTAACAATTCCATGGGTAGTTGGTATTTAATTTGAGTCGACCTGTACATTCTTTCGCTCCATCAAGGTCGATCTTCAATGCTGCACTGCCTTCATTGCCGATTTTGAGTACTTTCACAGCAGCTACCCTGATTTGAGACCAAATAAACCGAAATGCCGCCGTGATGGTTTTGTGTTATGCATTTTGACATTGCAATAAAATTATAATTTGGCAGACAAAAATTCAACACTTTAAATGTGCTTATATTATCTTTATAATAAAATACAGTGATTTTTATTCAATTTCATAAACGCTTTCTAACCAGAACATATTTATGTGATTCTGCTTCAGCAACCATTTAAGCCAATTCTTGATGCATGTTTTTATCTACTTGTTGGGTGAATACTAAGGAAAGTAAAAATTTGAGAGTGAATGTTACCAAGATCAAAGTTATGATCAGTGGTTATAGTGTTGGAAAGCACCCAGAAAGAGAAAAGTTCCTCTGCTCGGTTTGTGGAAAGGGAGTTGTGTGCAACTCAATTTTTGGTGAGAATTGTAAGTATTGGGTATACCCAAGAAGAAGTGCAGTAGAATTACAGGTAGATTGTGAGATGATATCGAATTTGTGTGAAAGAAAAGTAAAACAATGGAGATGGATGAGAACTCAGATGTAGAGAGCGTATATTTGGATGGCAAAGTTATTGAGGTTGTTCAGAAGTTGGTGATATCATTGCTTAGCTGCTGGTGACGTCTCTCGCCATGGTTACCCACACTAGGTGGCTTGGATCTGGTGAAAGGCAAAAAATCGCAAACTGGAAAGGAAAATTTGTGTCGTCGGATGAGTATTGGGACGATCATCGACACCAGTTCTGGGGGTTGTTACATCAAATACTTCGTAAAATGTATACGGTAGAGCATGCACGCTGGTGGTTGTAGAAAAAAAAACATGTACAAACCAACAAAATGTTTATATAGACATTTTCCACTATTTATACTTGGTGTAATAAAAATTTGAAAGGCAATATGAAAAATTTTAATGTTAAATAATACGTACAATATAGTTAAGTTAGTAAAAAAAATAACATAAAGAAAATCAAACACTTTTTCCTAATGTTTAGTTAACTAAAAGTTTTTTAATTCCTTTCAAAACAATATATTTAAAAAGAGTTAATTAAATTAATTCAAGAAGAAATGTTTGTTCATTTTTGTTTTAAAGAAGCATTCATTAATCATTAATTCATGATTTTTTTTTTTTAATCCAGAAAAAATATTTTCCATTAGATGGCCGAAAATTATCAATAAATTGTTTGTCAATAATAAACTTATTCAGTGTCAGATATCCAATTAATGTCCTAAAAGTTCATACAAAAATATCTGGCTGAAAAAAAAAATCATATATATATATATATATATATATATATATATATATATATATATATATATATATATATGGGTGGGTCAAATTCTGTGTGGTGGAATTACTCTCTGGTGGCAGATTCGTCTGAAAGACTTTTATAAGATCACTATAAATCCATAAAATCCTATCACACGGAAGAAAATTGATTTATCTACAAGTTTACCAATGTGTATTGTATTTTCTTTCTAACTTATCAATGAGATACAAAAAATGAACATAGATTTTGTTCCAGCGCAATAGTATACTGAAAAACTGACAGAAACAAATCATTAGTTGATAACATGACTTTGGCATATTTACATTTTAACCTCATGAGTCAGTGTTGTTCTTTTTAAGAAAAAGTTTCTGATGAGAAAAGCTCCAAATAGCGGAAAATGTCTATATAAACAACATTTAATGAACTCTTTCGATAGGTGGTCTATAGTTGTGCAGATGATTACTTTTGATGCTGTGGCTGTGTTCTTTTGGACGTTATCGGAATCGGGAATGTAGAATGATAAGACCGACAGAGCAGCCAAAACTGCTTAAAAGCAGCCCCGCAAGAAAAAATTTCAGATTCTATACACAGACGTTAAGATAAGCATCCATACATATATTTCGCGAGAAATGGTAGTTTCGCTGAAGCAATAACATCTCCAATAAAATAAATTGTTTAAGTTGTCTCTGAGTTATCTCCCTTTGAGTTGTCTCTGAGTCATCTCCTTTATATAGGGTAAAGAATCAAGAGTGACTTCCCTTAGTTAGTTGTTGGAAGACAAGATGGCGACGTGCACGAACGGTCAAGGGTTTCCAATTTGAAAGAAGTGACACAGATCAACATTGGTAGCAGAAGCTGTCTTCTTTGTGTGATAAGAAGTTATCTTGTTCAGCAAACGTTGAAACAATTAAATGAAAGATGGCTTCGTTTAGTAAAAGCCCACCCATTTTAATAAAAGCAAGATATCGGCATATGGTCTTTATTTACGGATTTGTCAAAAGAGAAACAGGGCCCAGCAGTATTTTTGTCACTGCCACAAAATATAAGAGAATGTGTTCGACATTTGGAAACAACGGATATCGGTAGAACAAATGGACTTACTATAATTATGGACAAATTGGACGAAATTTACTGGATGAGAACATGATGGCATATATGTCATTTAAGGAATTTTATTCATACAAAAGGGCGGGTGGAGTTAATATAAATGAATTTCTAGAACGATATGAAATTTTATACCAAAAGTTAAGGAAATTTGGAATTACTCTGCCAGAAGGAGTCCAGCAATGAATGCAGCAAATGTATCGGAGGAAAATGAAAAATTAGCAAGGACCACATCATTATCAGACACTAAGCAACGATGAAAGATACATTGAAGAAAGTGTTTTCTGATATTTCATCAACAGAATGTAAAACCGTCTGTTATCAAAGAAGAAATTGAAACAGTCAATTACAATAGATACATAAGTATCAAAGAAAAAAAAATTACCGGGATTATAATACAAATCCAACGGACAGACAAATGTAATTAGATCAAGCATTTTGCCCGAGATTGTACGAACTTAAATTCTAGAAACAATATCAACACTGTCGTGGATTCAGACCAGGTGAACTTTACTTTGTTTAATGTTGATTCATGTTATTGAACATTGATAAATGATTCTTATTCTAATGTAAAAAGAGTCAATCTTGTGAAAGAGACATTGGGTATGGCAGTGTTGGACTCTGCTTGTTCACGACCTGTTGCTGAAGAACTTTGGGTTAACATATTCTTTGATACATTAAATGACCGAGATAAGCAGTTAGTTGAACTAATAGAATATTTTGTTTTGGAGATGGAGTGGAAGTAAAAGCCATTAAAACAGTTAAATTTCCTGTAACAATAGGTGGTATAAAAGGTGTCAGAGGTTATATTGAGGCTGACATTGTAAAAAATGATTTGCCCCTGTTATTAAGTCATAAATCTATGAAAAACGCAGGAATACTATTACATTTTAAAAATGAGAGCTGTCGAATTTTTGGCAGATATATAAAATTGGAAATCCCTACTTTTGGACATTAACTAATATTCTTTTGGAGGTTAGAAATACACCGGGCATAGTGTTGCATTGTGAGACTTTAAGAGGATGCTCTAGAGTGGAAAAAAGGAGAAAGGCTGCGAAAATACACAGACAGTTTGCTCATGCATCTAAAAAGAAATTAATAGCTTTGGCTAAGGCAGTAAAGCATTTCATGATAAGGAATTTCTGAATTAGATCAAAGATGTTTGTGATTCTTGTTCAGTTTGTCAGAGGTTTAGAAGACTCCCTCCTCGACCAGTTGTAGGATTGGCTCTTGGTAACAGGTTTAATGACACTGTATGTTTGAATTTAAAGGAACATCAACATAACCAATGCTGGATTCTGCATCTAATTGATACATCCACTAGGTACTCTGCTGCCAGATTAATTAAAACCAAAAAGAGCGAAGAAATTATTTGCAACATATTTTTAATGTGGATATCTTATTTTGGAGCTCCTATGCGATTTTTGAGTGACAATGGAGGAGAGTTTAATAATGAGGGCTACCGACAAATGAACGAAAAGCTGAATGTTGAAACATGCACAACAACTGCAGAAAGTCCATTCAGCAATGGTACTGTGGAACGTCACAATCTAATAATTGCGGGAGCAATGAAAAAAACATTAGATGATGAAAAATGTGAGCCAGAAACATCTCTGGCGTTGGCTGTCAGTGCCAAAAATGCACTTCAGAATCATTCTTGATATAGTTCAAATGAGCTTGTATTTGGGTCAAACATTAACACCCCCTCAGTTTTGAATGATCGATTACCTGCATTAGAAACTGCAACAACCAGTGACATGGTTAGAATAAATTTAAATGCCCTACATGCAGCGAGGAAAAGCTTCATGGAAGCTGAATCAAGCGAAAACATTCGGAAAGCTTTGAGATCCAATATAAGGACTTATGTGGATGAAGGTTTTGTAACAGGTGACCGTGTCTACTATAGAAGACAAAACTATGAAGGATGGCGTGGTCCTGCTAACGTTTTGGGTAAAGAAGGTCAATTTGTATTGATCAGACATGGAGGAGCATTTTTAGGATGCATCCATGTCACTTGATGAATGTAGACAAGGAATTGCGAAGTCCAAGGAATGAGGAAAATACAAATTCTTCAAATGAGAGAATGACGTCTTGGAGGAGGAAGATGAAAGACAATATAATGACAATTCAAATAGCGATAGAAGGGAAGTGAAAAATAACGGTATAAAACCAAGTAGAAACGAAGTTGTAGAATATAAATTGAAAGGAAGTGATGAATGGAAAAAACGAATGGTTATGAACACAACCAAAGTCAACGGGAAAATATAGCCATTGGCTAAATATAAAACTTGAAGCCGAAGATGAAAATCCTCTATGTATCAATTGGGATCATGTTGATCAATGGAGTGAATTTTCTCAAGCAATAGAGTAATTTATCAGGAATATGCAGTTTTGCTTTTTTCTGAACAAGAATAAGGAGAAGATGTGATTGATGCAAAGAAAAGAAAATTGGAAAATATGGAAATTCATGAAGTATATGAATGTGTGCCTGATATGGGACAAAAATGTATATCAACAAGATGGGTGATAACAGAAATATTTGTGAAGGACAAAAGGATAATGAAGGCTCGTCTTGTTGCACGTGGTTATGAAGAAGATTCCCATAACCTAAAAACAGATTCTTCAATGTGTAGCCGTGAGGCTATGTGCCTCGTATTGTTCACAGCCTTGGTTATCATGTGACAGGTGGAGACTCTTGATTTTACCTCAGCATTTCTGCAAGGTAATATGCTGAAGAGAGAGGTATTTCTTAGACCACCATCTGATGTGTGTCCAGAATCACAAGTGTGGAAGCTGAAAATATGTATTTATGGATTAAACGATGCACCTCGTTCATGGTATAAGCGAGTTAATCATGAGTTAACACACTTAAAAGGAATGGTGAGTGCATATGACAATGCACTGTTTCTTTGGCATGATGCCACTAGTGACTTGATAGGCATTCTGGCAATCCATGTTGATGATTTCATATTCTGTGGAAATGATTTATTTAAGAAAAATGTTATCGCAGAATTGGAAAAGATATTCAAAATTAGAAAGCATGAAAGTGGAACATTCAAATTTTGGGAATTGAGTGTTAAGCAAACAATAAATGGGATTATTTTAGATCAAAATCTATGTTTCAGCCTTATCCCCAATAGACCATAAGGAAAAATTATGAATTGAGTCAAGAGGAGAAGACAAAGCATAAAATATTGACAGGTAAAAGATGTGGGTATCCACCCAGACGCAACCAGATTCATCATTTGATGTGTGTAGAATGAGTAATATTGAAAAATCTCCAAAGATGAAGTTACTCTTCGAGGCAAACAAATCACTAATAAAGTTAAAATTAAGGACAGGATCCGTATCTTTTCCCCAGCTTGGAAAACCTTCAGATCTGAATATTGTTTGTTATTCAGATGCCACCTATGTTAGTCTGGAGGATGGATCTTCACAGGGTGGTTTTATCATTTTTGTTTGTGGCAAAACCAACTGCCACCTCGAAAGTCCAACTCTGACTGCCCCTGCCCAGGGGGGTCGGCTCTGGCACCTCCCCTTCTCCTCTCCTGGAATATTTTCACTCCTGACCGTAAATCTTAGATTCTGATCTTTCTCAGTGGTCACCCACCATTCAACAACTCAAGATACTTGAGATATCCACTGGAGATAACTGCCAGACAGTGTCCACTCAACGATGTTTATCTGTAGACGATCTAAGAATATTACTTTTCTCAAGTAGACCAGCCTCAGCATGACTTTCTGTTTAATGACTATTTGAAACAAAAACCACTTCTGTGTGGTCTAACTCACAATCAGAGATATTTTTAATTTCTTCTATTCCCTTTTCCTTTGGCCGGACATCCATCACCTGGTCCTTGGGAACAGATGGTCTGTTGTGTCGGGTTGGACTTATGTTTTTTATTTGGCCAGGATAAAAGATCTTATTTTTACAAGTCTGTTAGTCAACCTAAGAAAACGAGCACCATTTGTAATCTAAAAAAAAAAATCTAAATAAATAAACATCTGTTAATTGTTTATAAACTTGACTCCTGGTTTTACTTGGAATGAGAATTCTTTGTTGCAGCACTGACCGAGTCGAACAGCAACTTTGCACCAAACACAACGAGCGAGACGATCACAGCCAGTGCAGTGAACGCACTCATGCAAGTTCATACAATAATATTGTGGCAACTGCGTTTGCACCGGATGTCTATTGAATGGAAATATGTCATAAACTCCTCAAAGGATTTTGGAGATACACCCCCATAACTAGATATATTCTGAAACTACATTAAACCAGAGTACTTAGATAAGTAGCTTTCAGTTTGAACAAAGGTGATACAATAATATCATTGGGTCTGCATTTACGCCAGATGTTCATAGCATATACAACAGACGAAGGATACTGATCTATTATTATATTAATTGTAAGCTAATCAACGTTTGTTTCTCTAAGGCGGTTTTTATATATACTTTAATAACCTGAACAGACGGTCACATTCTGTTTTAGTTGTTCTAATTAGTCAGAATTTATAATTACCTGAACACGTCACTCATCTCTCTATGAGCTATTTATGTATTTCTCTTGTCCTTTTCAGTCCATTGTTTCAACCACTCGCTAATATTTCTTAATTTTTCTGTGAGCATTTAGAGAAAGCGTGACTCTCTTTTCAGCATTGACATTACATTTGCATATGTGCACACCACAAACACATAAGTAAATAAGATGGCAAAATACCAAGTCTCTCTACTTCTACATAATAATAATATGAAGAATAATAAAAAGACTTATTTTTAGTTATGCAAGAAGAATGTCTTAACAAATATGTCACACTTGTATGAATTTTTTTGAATGAAGTCAAAATACAATAAATAGTGGTAGTGACATCATATATACAGGGTGATTGGAAAGTAACATCCTATACTTGTAAGTTATTACTGAAATATAATTCTTGCAAGTTATGAATTATGCGCTATTTTTTCCTTTAGTCCTCACATTTCATGAGCAATGTTTTTGACAATGAGGAAAAAATGATGTTTTCTGTTTTGGCTGCTGTTTTCAATACTCTCATAGTATTCATCACCATTCATCTGTCAATCTATCCATCTTGTTGACCCTAATCCACGAGTGGGTTTTGAGCCTTGATATGTGTTGACTCATTAGTAAAAAAAAAAAAAAAAAAAAAAAGAAAAAAAAAAGGTTACTTGTGAAATCAGTTGATGCGGTTTCCAGGCAGCTTTAGAAGCTGGTGGCGATTGCTGGCACCCATATCGAATTTTGAATAAAACCTCATGCTATACTTTCTTATAAAAATTATATTTCAGCAATAAATTACGAGCACTTAATAATAGGGAGTTACTTTCCAATCACCCTGTATATTAGTCATCCACAGACAGCTGTTCCGTCATCTGCAACTCATCGGTGTGGCTAGACATAGTGAGTGTATCCACGCCAAGATTCAAAACCCAAACCACCAATCACATTCAAATGTGATCAGCAGTCAAGCACAGCATCCACAGTGCTAAGAAACCCTTCACTAATATATATATATATAGTCTTGGAAGTTTCTCAACCATTAAAACTATATTTTAAAAAAAACAAAAAAAACTAAAAAAAAAACTGAAGTCTCAAGTCGTTCAGTGGAAAATCACTTTTTCAGTTATTATATTAGTTTGCTTCTAACATTATTTAAGGAATCATCAGTTGTTTACCATGAATAACTGTTTCGGGAAATTTATATATATATATGTGTCTGTAATATTCAATGAAATTTTGCAGTAGAGATGATATTGTTCCTTTGCCATTGTAGCTCAGTTAACCAACAATAGCACATTTTGGCTATTAGAACGGGCCCTTTGTGAATTCAGGTTCGAATCCAGTAGATTTCTTTTTCTCTTATGTAATTTCAGGCCACAAGTTATTTTTTTTACATGTGCGTGTGGGTGTGCGCTGTTCCTGTTCACTAAACATTTTTACTCATTACATTGTGTTAAATAGGTTATCTTCCTTGCATTATAAAATTTTAAAGAATACTTAGCAGAACACAAACATGTAACAATACAAATGAACATAAATACTTCTAATAGTGATCAGCCTTGTCTAACCTTGTACCTTGAAATTGCAGTTCGAAAAATAATTAATTTTAGATGACACTGATCATCAAAAAAAAGTGTGTTGAGATGACACTCCATATGTCCTTGTCTAAGTTATTGGAAATGAAACTGAAGAATGGGAATCTCCTAAATACATGCAACAAAAGACGACACACAGGCTGGTTAGAAAAATATACATTTATTCATGGTCATCTTCACAAACTATAATAAAATAGAAAGTAAACAAATATATGTCCGCAAACAATCGACTGCACATCATTTTGACACAAGCAAAGGAAGTTGCGTGAAACACATAAGGAATTCACTAACAATTGACACATGGTCGTTCCAAGTTGGAGCAGGTCCGCTTCATTTGGTGAAAAAAGTTAGTTTCATTCTTGGATCTCACAGAAGCCGGAACGAGGTCACACATTCTCACAAGATTTGGGGACTTTACTCTTTTTCCAAAGGGGCACAATTCTGAATCCCCAAACTCAGAAAGAAAGATAGCTTTGAAAAGAGTTAACTTTGTTGTCTCTACAAAAGGTTTACGAAAAAAAAAAAGAAAAAAAGTTACTTTCTCATAGAAGTGGGCCTTCATTCTAAATTGAGCTCGGTTGCAATTTCATTATTAAACAAAATTGCATCTGCGTTTGTAGCAAATATTATGACTCATTTACTATATACAGGGTGCGTAACTTATTTGGGTGCTGCTTTGGCTTGTTATCTACAAGGAAAAAATATCTACACTGAGAGGTGTACCTCTCATTTTTTTTTTCAATATACGAATCTTCGTGTCAAGCCATGATTTTTCAATTCTTTGTATATGTGCTTCGGTGTTGGAATCGATTTAATTTTGCTGATGATTTATGGAAAAATGATGAAAATTGAGTTGGTTTGAATTAGCATGAGCTCTCCATTCATCAGAATAGATTGAGCCTTCAGTGACTTCTCATTAAATAATTGGTTGAAGTGTCACAGTCTCTTTTAACGTTAGAGCTCCATGCTCGGTAACTACATTCTTTCAAAACCAATTAAGAAAAGTGTTTTCCTTGCTCTTGTACCATGTTGATTGCAATATGAGGTGTAGATCACATAACAGAGTGTAGATATCATACCAAAGTAGACAACAAGCCAAAGTGACCCCTGTATTTGAGGACTGATTTACACATACACAAACCCGATTCTTTGAAACAGATTTTTTTTTTATTGAAAAACGTTTTTGACGATAATAGATATATTGTACCCATTTATCTGCCTCCTCACAAGGACAGAGTTAAACACAAGGTCAAGTTTTTAATGCAGGAAAAATCCAGATCCCAAAAAGGGACACTTTGGATTTAGACAAAATTAAAATTGCCTCAGTCTAGAAGGATTTCTCTTTCACTGACCAAGGACAAAAAAGATGAAATGCAGTATCAGAACAGATACTACACTTTGCTCCTCTCCAACAAGTCTGATGTTAAAGCCCTGACTTTCAGTAACTCGAGGATTCACATCACAAATAAAGTATTTCAAAGTTGCAGGTGCATAAAACAAAAAAGATTAATAACGTCGCCATCTTTTTCGAAAGCAAGAAAAGACAACAGAAACATCTAAAGTTCTGGTTTATAAGAATGTTTAATTGACTAACATTTTTAAGAAATAACTAGAAAGAATACCCGTCCTCGTACGGGTAAAATTAATCCCTCGAACAGAACAGTTTTGCACCACTTTTATGTCCCCTTACAAAGATTAAAATTAACATATAATGATACTAAACCTTATATCTAGAATCCTTATTCCAATTTTGATCAAAATCCATTACATGAAAAGTATAAAAAAAAAAAAAGTATCTGAAATTTAAAGTTTAACTTAAGTGGTCGTAAGATAAAATTGAAATTCAGAAAATCTTGCTTAGTTGGTGTCTAATGAGAATAGATCAAATTTAATGCAAATCTGATATATATGGGAGGTTGTGCCAATATTATGCCTCCTAAAATTCCTTTAAAACACCGAAACCGAAACTGAAATTTTGGAGATATTTATTAATTTATGTTTAATACTTATTGTTAAAATTTGACAAAATTCGGAAATATCTGAATTATCACGAAGGACTTCCACCCTCTTTTTACCTAGTTTACAAAAAACTAAATTAAACTAAATATAGCCGACATTACAACCCCTTACACCTAGCAGCTGTGTCCCAAAATTCATAACGATCGGTTAATTAGTTTAGGAGTGAATCCTGTACATACAAATATATAAACATATACACATTCCTAACCTTATATAATGAAACAATAATTCTCTCTTAGTTTTTATGCTTGAAGAATTCTCTTTTGTGTTGATCACAATTTTTAAACAATCTCTTTAAATCCTCGAGTATCAGATAGTAGACGCTATATGTCTCATTGATGTAGGTGTAAATACTTTCTAATTTTTCAAATAAAAACGAGCAGTTGATTTCATATATTGGTGTCAGATTTTACCTTATTATGACCAGACTAATTTACACCCTCCATCAAAAATAACGGGAAAAAATGTTTCACGCTAATTTATATGTAAAATTTTCCGGGGAAGACAATGGAGGTAGTCTCGATGTGCCCCTCTAAGAGAGCAGAATCTCCCTTAAAACTCTAAATATAGCCAATTTTTATGAAATTGAAATCATATGCATAAAATTCTCTGGGGAAGACAATAAAAGTGCTCCCGAATTTCTATGCGTCCTTCAATGTGCTGAATCTTTATGTGTCCCCCTCTAAAGAAGCTATAGGGACAGAACCCCCTTAAAACTACTAATATGTATATCCGATTTTAATTAAATTTAAACCATATGTATAAGACACTTATTCAGAGAGTTTTCCAAAATTTCAGTTTATCCGGACTATATTAGCAGATGAAACAGGACAGTAAAAAAAAAAAAAAAAAAAAAAGAAAGTAATATGGCTTTATGAGCATAGTGAAAAAGGAAAATGTTCCTTATTCAATCCTGAGCAACATCGGGTCTTATAAAATCATAAAATTGCATCAGTAATTTCATTTTTCATATAAATTATCATTTCTGATGACCTAAAAAACAAAAAAGAACACTGACAGTGAACTTTATTGAGAGTGGAGGATTTTTTCTTTCCAAATTCATTTTAGATGGTGAAGGTTGTTTGACTTACTATGTTTTCTTGCTTCTCATTATTTGAGGTTGTTCAGAATTTTCTTATCTTGATAATACCATTAGAGCACAGGGAGGAGTTGGTTCTAGTGTAATTGAAAAAGTTGATGGAGTAAGTTCATGGAACTTCTGCCATTACAAACCACTGTCAACCAAGGGAAGAGTCTATCAGGCATGTGTACGCAATGTGATGATGTATGAAAGTGAAAACTGGGTTTCGTTTGTTTTACAGCATATCAACCGTCTATAAGTTATTTAATGCCAAATGAAGTTGTCAAATATAATTCTATAGGTAGGATAATTATTTATATTCCGAGAATACATTGATCTCAGAATACATTGCATTACTCCTAGAAAACATTACTCTAAGAAGGAAATTTTACAGAGAGGGTGGGGGCATTACTCTTTGAAAACATTAAAAAAAATTACTCCTGGACATAGGTACTCTTTTTTGTTCTCAACACGATTTGGGAAGAAAAAAAGGAGAAATAAGGTTTTCATTTTTTGAAGAATCAGATTGAATAATATGGTTGGGGCTGAACTTATAGATACTAGGGCATGACGTGACCAACTGTTTGATAGAATTGGCCTCTCTCCAGTCTCCTGTCTAGTCGAAGTAAGGGTTTTAAGTGGAATAATGGCTCAGCCACCAGGATCCCTTCCTAAGGCATCACGGGTCGTCACCCACGGCCTACAGGTAGGCCAGTTCTCTCGGGAGTTACAGTTGGCAAATTTGTGGCCCCGTCAATGGGGCGAAAAGTAAAACCTGGCTAGTGAGGATTGAGGATATGTGTTGCATGGAGAGAAATAATATAAGAATGATACGATTGATTGTAATGTGAGTCTTAAAGACAAGCTTAGGTTTGATGACCTGAAAGGAAGATTAAAACAGTACAGTAAAACTCCTACGCTATGAACTAAGCTTAGCAATTAAAAAAAGCAAATTATAAAGTTAATTGATATATTTCTATAAATTAATCATTGCAGTGAGTCAGAAGAATCAGAAGAAAACGAGAATACAGAGAAAATATAATGGGAAATTGCAGAATGAAATACAGAATCACTTCTAACATTCTTAGAAAAAAAGAGTTGCTTTAATAACTACGATATAGAGATGGTTCGTGCTCTACAAAGAAAAATATTCATTTAGAAAATGGAACTGAACAAAGTATCCAAATTTTAACAAAACTTTAAAAAAAAAAAAATCAATGAAATCATTGAATGGAAATAATTTCGAAAACAATGAGGATATTCAACAATTTTAGTGCAGTGATATATATGCAGTATTTATTGACAATTTTTTTTTAGATTTAGCCATTTAATGTCTATTTGCGTTGATCAATAGTCATTTTCCTAATAAATCCATTTTGTTTACGTATAGTTTCTTTAATTATCCTCATCAAATAATACTATAGTTGGCCAAACCTATACTCATTTTCTATATCTTTTAATGAAGAACATTGTTTCAAAGTCATCTAATTTATCCTACGCTATGGCCAATCCTATGCTATGAACAGATCAAAAGTTCATAGCATATGAGTTTTACTGTATAGTGAGATGTGCGCAGAACAGGAGACTTTATTGGCTTCGTCACATTGAAAGAATGGATGAGAGTGCTTGGGTTAGTAGATATAGAACAGTTGAGGTAGCAGACCCTGCTACCTCAACTGTTCTATGTTGGTAGAATAAGGCCAAAGAAAACATGGAAGGAAGCGATAAGGGTGAATTTGAGAGAAAGAGGGATAAATGAAAACCTGGTTAGAAATAGGTTAGCTTGGAAGTCAATTGCTAAAAGCCTGAAAAAAGTATTCCAACTCCAGAGTATGTTTCAATAAAACAACTCCATTTCTTGCAAATATCAATGACTCTCGACTGACCTCTGGTGGAGAGTCAGATTAAAAATAAAAAGTCTGGTGTCTTTTTTAAAATCCGACTCAGATTTCCACAAAAATTACCAATTTCTGACAAGAGATAATCATATATTCTAAAGATTAAAAAACTTCTTTTTTTTTAAAAATATACAATAAACAGAGTGAGCACAAAAACACTGATTTCAAGTAGTTACGATACAGGATGACCCCCAAAAATGCCATTCATGGAATCATTAAGACAATTCACAATCCTTTTTGCAATCCAACCATATTTGATACCTGACTTGTCCACCAAGTTTCAGCCATGAATGCTCAACAGTCTTTGTTTTGTTGCTATTCAATGAAGAGCAAACCTGGACATGACATACAAAATTGTCAATAACTGACATACTCCTCTCTTGTCACTGCCCTGATTTTGACTGCAGTAGCCCTTTTCTGTTTAATAATTTGTGCTATTATGACCCTCTTTAACTGAAGAAATAGTCTGAGGATTGTTTTGATAGAAAATATCTTTGAGCTAACCCCACATATAAAAATTGGGAGAAGAGGGTGGGGTAAGGTCTGATGAGTGTGAAACAAACTTAGGATCACACCTATTGATGAGACACTCACCAAAGTGACCCCGAATATCATTGATTGGCAATAAAGCAAAGACTGTTGGACATTCATAACTGAAACTTGGAGGGCAAGTCAGGTATAGACTGAAGTTTATTTGTACAAAAGTCTGGTTGGCTTGCAGAAATGGTTTGCGAATTTTATTAATGGGAGAAGGGGGAGGGGGGTGACCCTGTATTATGCATGACTTCATACAAGGCAAATGTGTTTTTATTTTTGTTTGTTTTTTAAGAAGACTGAAGATGAATCAAAAATTGGCTGGGATCGAGCGAGGTAAAGAAACGAAAGCAAAAATAATGAGGGTAACCCTGTATCGGAAGTTATTGAAATATGGGTACTTCTACAAGATTTGAACCAAACTGTTTTTTAACCTTAACCTATGTTTTAGGTTTGGTTCGATGCAAATTCTGCAGAAACACCAAAATACGTTTAAAACATTGTGAGCAGAGATTTATCAACTCAAAAACTCTATTTTCCTTGCAGCACCAGGAGAGCGCACCCACCCCACAACCCATTTGTTTTGTGCTCACCCGGCAACATAAAAAAGGAAGAAAAGTCGTGTACAACAAATAAATGAAGGTTGATTTGGTGTTTATTGGTTCAGAATTTTGCTACGTTCTTTATTTTCACCATTTGGGATTTAAAAAGAAAAAAAATATTGAAAAGAAGGAAAAAAAAAAATAATGGAGAAATTGAAAATTTCCACTTTATGACAATTTCATATTTTTATTTTTCTCTTTCCCTTGAATAATCCAATGTCAATAAAAATTGGATCATATTAATTTGCCCAAAAATACACGATAAGTATTTTAAGAGATGAATAAAAAATGTGTAAGGCTTTGTTTTTCTTTAAAGGAGAGAAAGAGAAAAATAAAAAGATAATTAAAAAAAAAAAAAAAAAGAATTAAAATAACGATAAAAAGGATTAAAAAAAAAAAATCAGTTAAAATGTTTTTTTTTTCTTCCAATATGAAAATTGGGAGATATATATCACTTTAAAAAAATGGTTGATTTTGTTTTGTTTATTATTATTTTTTGTTGTTTTGTGCATATTGTTTTTTTTATTTATTTTTTTGTAGGGTAGGATTTAGGGTGTGTCAGCACCAGGAAAAGAAAGGTGCCCTGTGTGCAAAGCGCTGCGTAAAAGTGTCACTGTCACTACGATGGCGTGGGTAGCCTCCCAGATTGGAATTCCGTTCGACTGTCACCACAGGCATCTGGACTAACTGAACAGGTGATTTGCCGTCTTTAAGTGCTTGCGTCAAATTCAGAATCTGTCGACAAAAACAAAAAATTCAATTTAAGATAAACAAACAAAAAGGTTTTTCACTGGCATTTATAACGTTTCTTAAATTTCTAAGCAGTTCACCATCAGAATAACGCAGAAGATTTGACGATATTTCTGTGATGAGGTATTATTTACATAGTCAGGCGATGAAATTGAAAGCCATTTTTTTTTTAAACAAAAAAAATGAATAACCCAGATTAAAATAAAAATCCACCGAAAATCAGAATTATCTGACCGTAATAAAATTTTCAGTATTAATCTTTGATATATGAAAACTTCATTTTTTTTTTTTTAATTCTGTGGGGGCTGTGAAATACCTGGCATGCATACTATGGACCCATAGATCTTGTCAGATCATCCATCTAGAATAAGGAAAATTCTGATATAAAACCTTACGTCTTGGCACCAAACCAATAGGAGAGGGAGGCCTCCTTAGTCCTGATCAACAACCTTCCTAGAGCTGGAGATTCAAACAAAATATCCGGTTTGCAAACCTAAAATCGCTTAAGGAGTAGATGGGCTCTGCTTATCGCACTCCTTATTAGCCAGGCACAGAGGTACCAAAACACCCAATATTTGACCTTGTTTTCTGACTAGGGCAATGAACGCCGTCTCACTTTTTTTCAAACTGGGCAATTTGGAGAAAATTTCTTGTCACTATGTCTCACATGACTAGTCTGAGCCGCTCTTGTTCCGACAGGTTGAGGGTACAGGTTAGACAGCTTGTCTGGCTGCCGTTTCTGACTGACAGGAGCCCTAACTCTTAAGTAGCGCTAGAGTGGCTGCTCTATCATCAGTTGTATAATATCGGGATATCTGTAGTGCCATGCAGCACATGGAAAGGGATGCAGCACATGGAAAGGGATGCAGCACATGGAAAGGGATGCAGCACATGGAAAGGGATGCAGCACATGGAAAGGGATGCAGCACATGGAAAGGGATGCAGCACATGGAAAGGGACCCTGCACTTATGTCCGGTGGGCTTTCTCGGGGCCACAACCCCCATGGATCAAGACTCAGCTAATAGTCTACTTGTGAGCTTACTGACAGCAAACAAACACCCACTTTTCCCACCCCACTTTGTCATATAACTAAACAATGACAGTACATAGTAAAAACAACACATTCAAACCAGACGCCCACCAAAAACAACACATTCGCCTCTACCCTTGAGGCTTGGCTTCACAAATATTCGAGGGCTTAGAACCAACATCGATGACATAGAATCCTTTCTCCTAGTAAACTCTCCGGATATCCTAGCACTAAGTGAAACCAACCTACACTCCTCCATCTCAAATCGATTTGACATGACTGGATACCTCCCTCTCTATCATAAAGACTGACAAGCATATGCACGGACTTGGGGGTTTATGTTAAGAACACCCTCCCCTTGACTAGAGAACATAGTTCAGAATCAGATGATCAAGCCTACATGTGTTTTAGATTGACCTTGCAACACAGCGTTAATTACTTATATTTCATATACTGTTCTCCTCCGACCCAGGACTCTACTCAACTTTGTCTCAGATAGCATAGATGCAACACTCTCACTAGATCCTAGCGCCCAAATACATGTCCACTACCATGATTGGCTTAGATTCTCGACTTATACAGAAGCAGCAGATAACTGCACGTATAGTTTCTCCATTCCACACTCCCTCTCCCAGATCACAATAACCAGTAAGCCTCACTTCTCAACCTGTTCTCGACTTGTGACGAATACCCGAAGCCCGCTTGGAATGCTGATCACCTTGTGGTAATAATTGATATCACCCCAAAGTTTCGTCCCAAAGCTGATCAGCCGTTACTTAAAATGACAAGATACTTCAAATGGGCTGATTGGGAATCCATCAGAGACGCCCCATGGAGTGAAACTTTTTCTCTCCCTGCTGATCAGTGCACAAACGAGTTAACCGAATGGGTCAAAGCAGGCATTGAAGCACATGTCCCCATGCAGAAATTCTACAGCAAGCCCCACTCTGCCCAATGGTTCACCTCGAATTGTGCAACTGCTATTGTTCAGAGGCAACAAGCATTCCATCAAGTCAACCGCCATAAGTCAACTAAAAATAGACAGAAATTTATAGCATCAAGAAATCATTGCAAGATTGTAATAGCTGCAGCTAAGAAAAGGTATAACGAGAAGACCAGAAAATGCATCGACTCACAGAAACTAGGAAGTCGCAATTTCTGGAAAATCTATAATAGTGTAGTGAACAATTGGTAATCTACAATTCCCTTGCTATCCAACTACAATGATGTCGTTTCCATGGCAACTGATAAGGCTGAACTACTTGCCCAACGGTTCGCTTTGAACTTCACTAACCACTCTCTCCCAAACTTCTCATTCCGAATTAAAGCCACACTTGACTTGATCATCACCACTTCCTATGTCCGGGATATCATAAAAAAACCTTGATACTTTCAAAGCATGTGGGCCTGATCTTATACCAGTAATAGTAATTAAGAAATGCTCTGCTGAGCTAGTCCCTGTCCTCTCAAAACTATAACAAATGCCTTGCCGAATCTTGCTTCCCTAATAGCTGGAAAATTACCTCTGTGGTACCAGCCTTCAAGAACTCTGATGATAGAACTGACCCTCATAATTATCGCCCTATCAGTCTACTCCCAATTTTAGCTAAAATCTTTGAATCTTTAATCAATTTAGTAATAGTCCACCATCTCGTTAATGCTAAACTTCTTTCTGACCATCAGTATTGATTTAGGCAAGCACGTTCTACTGCAGATATCCTAATGGTCATTTCTGAATGCATATATCATACACCGGACAAGGCAGGTGAAGCTAGGGTGGTAGCACTTGATATATCCAAGGCCTTTCATAAGATCTGGCATGAAGGTCTTCATGAAAATTAATTTGTATGGTATTTCTGGACGTATACTTAATATAATTAGATCCTTCCTAGCCAAAAGAAAGATTCAGGTTGTCCTCGATGGCCGTTCATCCAAGCAACATGACATAAATGCTGGTGTACCTCAGAGATCCATCCTTGGACCTTCATTGTTCCTGATTTTCATAAACTACCTCCCTGATGAAATTGAGTCCGAGATGGGTATATTTGCTGATGACACCATGCTTTACTCTCGACATGTGGAAAAAACAGATGCGCACATATCCAAGGCAATGGCTGAATCCTTAAAAAATGACCCCCAGTCTGTAGTTGAATGGGGACACAAATGGATGGTAACATTTAATGCCACTAAGACAAACCTCCTTTCCTTTAACAACTACAAGAAATCTTTTCAACTCCTCGGCCTAACATTAACAGGTAATATGAGTTGGAACAAATACATAGAAGACATTGCCAAGGCTGCTGCAAGGAAAGTGGGCCTCCTCTACCGTGCTAAAAACTTTGCACACCGACCAGTATCCTATATTTCTACAAAGCCACCATCCGCCCATGCATGGAGTATTGTTGTCACATCTGGGCTGGTGCACCATCTACTAGTTACTACCTCTTAGGCAGGGTTCAAAAAAGAGTCGCTAATCTAATAGGTTCCTTACTATCCACTGAGCTCCAACCCCTGTCCCATCACCGTAATGTTGTATCCCTGTACTTGTTTTGCATGTACTTCAATGGAATGTGCTCCGATGAACTTGCTGCTCTGCCCCCCCGACGCAAATACACCGACCAACTCTACAATCAGTTAAATCCCATCTATTCACTATGGAGGTCCCGAGATGCCGCAGAGCTTTCTACTCTAATAGCTTCCTTCCTCGATCTGCCAGCCTTTGGAACTCCCTCCCTGTTTCCCCCGATTGTGCCGACATGCAGAAATTTAAATGTAATGTAAACAAACATCTTGCCACACAATTCCTCTCTTTGGATGCCCCCTTTAATTTCTGGCACCTTATCCACAGTAGCCCTTACGTCTCAGTGGCAGTATGCTTTGTCTGGGATGAACTTAAGTTTAAAAATATTAAAACAAAAAAACTGTATATTAACATTCATCATTTATTAATAAATACTGAAAATTTCAATAAGATTAAATATTTTCATTTTTTTTAATCATCGATAGTGAGTTAAACAAAACAAATTATTTTCAATTTCATTGCCCGACCCTATATTGACATGTTTCAGACTGATGTCCTCATCTTGGTTGCTGTCATCTTCACAGCATTTCGGCTGTTGTACTCTTCGGCCTTCTTCAAACGTATTTTGTCATAGTTCAGGGAATTTCAAACTGACCTGTTTATTTAATCCATCGTGGCAGCTTCTCGCATTCTGTGTTCCTACTAGACACACAACAGAGTGAATAAAGCCATTGGGTTAAGATATTCTAAAGTGAGTTCTACTGAGAGGTTGCAAGTTCAATCCATGGTGCACCATATATCTACATTTCTAGTGTATTGTCTGCTTTTTCATTAGTTTTATGCTTAACATCATCTTATTTAACGTCTGTTTTACATGTTGGCATGTAAAAGCTATCCAAGATTTTAGAAATTGCCTTCAAATAAAACCTATCTCTGGTCAGTTCTTCATTTATCCGCCTTTCTCTAAAATCCATTCTTATCACTTCCTCTCATTTTTTCCTTAGCCTTCTGCCAACTAACTGCTACCTTGACTTTCCTATATCTACTAACCCAAGCACTTACATCCATTGTTTCAATGTGACCAAACCAACAAAGTCTCCTGTTCTACACACAGATGTACCTATACTGTCCAGATTTAATATTCCTCTAAGGTCATCAGATTTAAGCCTGTCTTTAAGACTCACATAACACATCCATCGTACCATTCTTATATCATTTCTCTCCATGCAACACATGTCCTCAACCCTCACTAGCCAGGTTTCACTTCTATACACATGCCTGATAGACTCTTCCTTTGGTCGACAGTAGTAATGCTCTGCTGGTTAGTAATGGTAGAAGTTCACTCCATCCACTTCCAACTCTTGCAATCACACTAGCACCTGCTCCACCCTGTGCTCCAATAGTATCACCAAGGTGACAAGACTTCTGAACAACCTCAATAGCTTTGCCATTCAGATATACTTTTCTTCACATCTGAGTTCTCATCCATCTCCATTGTCTTACACTTTTTGCATGCAAACTAGTTACTCTCTCACAACCTACCAGTAATTCAACTAAGCTTAAGCCTTAACTTTTAGACATTTTCTAAATCATGTAATGGATTTTGACCAAAATTAGAATAAGGATTCTAGACATACGGTTTAGTAGCATTATATGTTGATTTTAATCTAAGGGAACATAAATGGTGCAAAATTGTTCTGTGAATTAAATTTACCTGTACTGGAGCAGGTATTCTTGTTATATAATAATGAAAAGAACAGATGCACCTATTAAAAATTATGAAAAACATGGATAGCGAGTTTGAGTGTATACAGTTGATGCACTCTGATACAGAAATAATTATGACCTGGATGTAAATGCCAGGAAGACAGGTAAGAGTTATTTCCCTTGCACTGATATTTTAAAGGTGTTTTTACAATTTCGTGCAGTATGGATATACGGAAATCACTCACAGCTGATGGAATGAGAACAATCTACCTCTGTGGATTAAATAAAAAGGTTCTGTTCAAAATTCCATAAAGGTCTCCAGAGTTCAACTGGAAGATTCCCAAATTCAAAAAGATGCAGGGCAGAGTTTACATTGGCTGAAACGTCGTGAATATAACAACCAAGATGAGAATAGTATTCAAATAATACAAATTATCAATCCTCATCTAAAAAATTCAGAAATATTATGGTTTTTACTAGTGGGATCAATGGAAATTTCACAGTGCCTTCATCCATCTGTATAATTTAGTATTAATAATAATATTATTTTTGAAATAAATGTCTGTCAGAGTCAATACTATTAAGAAAATATACTCTTTCTTCTTCCATAAACAATAATTGTCAGCTAAATATTCTTCAAATAAATAAAGGAATATGTCTTACCATAAAATAATTGCCAAATCAATAAAAAGAATGTCACTTTTTGAAATGTACTGTTTTAGTCGACGGGACGACGTAATTTGATTTTGAAACAATTCATTTTAAAGGGGGTAAAGCCAGAATGATTTACCTTAGCAACATTAGATTAATCACCAATCACATTTGCTGATCGGATGATCTCATTTTATAAAATAAGTGTGAAAGGTGATAACGTACGTAAGAACATGAAATGCCTTATTATATAGATAAGATTGTGTCCCAAATTGGTAACCAAGTATTTTACTTAGTAAGATAAAGTTGGTAATCTTGCAGTTTGCAGCCGAGAAATTAAAAAAAAATTTTTTTTGAATTATAACTAATAGCTTTCACCAAACGCATCAAAATTTAATTTTCTACAACCTGTATACATTTAGAGTGTGGAAACTAATTGCAAGATTGTAAGTTGAATTATCAAAGCACAAACAAAATGGCGCCAATTCTTTAAAAGTGGTTGCTTAGCTTTGGATAACTTTAGGCTTTAGATAGTAAAAAAATGACTTATTCTACCACTAACCCTAAGTCCGGAGGGATGCCATTCTGACTTCCGGTTAGTGGTAGGATAAATAACAACATAGAGCTAAACAGCCATTTTGTTTCTCATGTGTTGAAGAAGAGAGCTTTTACCGAAATCTAATTTTGAAATAACAAAACTTAAAAACATTTTCTGAATGTTAAAAGTATACAGATCAGTAGAGAAATAAATTTGAATGTGTTTGGTAAAAGTTATTTGTTGTATTTTTTGTTGGTTTCTTAAATTTTGTGGCTGTTAACCAAATTGCAAGATTACTATAACGTCGTTCGCAATATAGGCGTCATTAATGCAAGACTCACCTGGCCTCGCATGACAGACATTTGCTTCTCAAATGTAGCTTTATCAAATCCTTTGTCATGCTGCAAAGAAAAAAAAATAATGAAAAGTTGAATTGAAAATGCGATACGAAAAGAGTTATTAGCTTTTTACGTGAATAGTGTAGACTTTGTGATTCAATAACTATTAAAAAAGTAATTGTTTTGTTTTTGCTTTTTACTATTGGGTCACCAGTTATCAGACTTAACAATACACATGAAAAAATTTAAATTGCTTAAAACATCTCAATAATATATAGAAAGAGCTTGATGATCTAAGAAAGAATCTTTTAAAATTTTTTAAATCTGACTAAAAATAAGGAAGTTATGACTATTTTTGTGCCTCGCACAATTGGATATTTTCCCCTCTTTAAGACCATATGCGTTTCGTCACATTTTTTACACTAATTTTACTTTCTTTTTTTTTTAGACAATTATGTGTAGTTTTAAGTGGGTCTTTGTGGAAGGAGGTATATGTGTGTGTGTGGGGGGGCTTGTCACTCGGACTTTGGGTTAGTGGTAGCACTAGAGGCAATTACATATGAACACCCTGAAAACTTGGAAGAAAGGAAAAAAACAATTATTTTAGAATATAGAGTGGGGGGATTAGTTTCACATAAATTTAATGTAAAATAATTCACCATTTCCGGGCTATTCTAGCATTTTAGGGCATAATCATTTTTTTTTTTTCCTATAGGAAATAAATCCTGTGCGTTTTTCTTTATGGGGGTCTGCTTTTTAAAAAATTTTTTTAATTATTTTTAGACGATTATGTGTGGTTTTTATGGGCTTTTTGTGGGATGGGAGCTTGCCACTCGGACTTAGGATTAGTGATAAGGTTAAGGAAGGGGTTTTGTTTTGGATGGAGGTTGCCATTCGAACTTAGTGTTAAGTTTAAGGTGTGGCCATCGTAATAGTAAACTAGTTTACTATATTACGTAGGCCATGGTTACGGGAGTTATTTTTAGGGGGTGACTTGTCACTCAAATTTAAGGTTAATGGTACAATACATTCAAGAGAAGGCATTTTTAGTGGGCTTGTCACTCAAACGTAGAGTTAGTGGTAGAGTAATTATTTTATATCAAGTTTTCAGCTTGAAAAAATATTTTTTAAATTGCACTAAAAGGCAAGAAATGGGAGATCATTTTACGTTAAATTTATATAAAAGAACCACAAACAACATTAACTTTTTTAAGCACAAAAATTATTTGTCTTCTTTTTTTCAAAAGAAGTCATAAACGAATTTTACGAAGCTGTTTATAACTAGCTGCTGCTTGATTGCTATATCAGCAATACTTGTAGCAATAGTTGACTTTCATAATAGGACAATATTTTTTCAGATAGGGTAATTAAAAATTACAACTACTGAAAGACAAAACATACAATTATAATTTTAATGCATAAAAAAAGTTTAAAGATTTATTTACTTACTAGTTGGGGAACGAAATTTTTAATTTTTTTTTTTTAAATGTTCGCTACACGTTATGTTGAAGTTTTATTTTTGAAATTACAAAAAAAATAATGAATCAATTAACTTCATACCCCGACAATATTGAAATTAATATTTTTCTTGATTGTTTTCCAAATTTCATGACGAAATTCGCCATACACGAATGGTACGGCATTTTTAAAAGAACGGGGGATTAAAAAAATAAAGTGATGTAAATGGCGTAACATTTTTAACTCTTTATTTGCTGAAAACTCTTCAAATATATGATCATTATTTATTAATGAATGCAAAAGGATATTTATTTCCGAACAAAATGGTGGTATTTTGAGGACTTAAAGTGCTTTGGTTTTTAAAATATGACTATTTTAGTAGAACTACCTTGAAATCTGTGATTATCCAAACCGTTTTATGGTCGGTGAGTATTGCTATTAAAATGTAACATTTAAAATAAAGAAAAAGGAAAAAAAACATACTTTGAACAGTTCATACAGGTCATCACATAATTCCTGGACGAAATTCATGTCGGACAACTGGGGAAGAACAAGATCCTTGATTTCTTGAGAGAAAGGTCTCTTAGCTAAAGGCAACCATGCCCAATGATAGGGATCTGAAAAATATATATATATATATAATTACAACAATTGATTAAATGAAGCAAGGAAGAAGTTTAAAAATTTTGTTGGAATTGGACTCGGGTCTTTTAAACTGATTACAAAGTCAGATTTTTTTTCAGCTAATACCAGGAATTTTTACAGTAAGTTATTTATTGTTTTTGGAATTGAGATTAGAATTCTTTATAAAATTACAAAATTACCAAAAAGCAGGCCTGCACAATTCAAAGCTGTTTCTCAATAAGATATATCTTTTCTGCCATCAAACCTGGACACAATGCAGCAATGAATCACAGACTGGAAACTGAAGCTAATTGTGGACAAGTGTACCCACCATGAATTTTTGGAGGAAATATCCAGAGTCTACATACTCACTATTTAATCTATGTTCACATGTTCCACCATCACTGTTTAAAATAATTTAATTCTAGCATTAATAACAAATCAGATGTCGAACGTTCAAGCAAAATATTTTCTATTGTATGGAACCAAGCGTCTTACTTAAAAAAAAAATTTGTTTTTAAATTAAACAATTGATATTACTAAGCAATCAAACTATATCGGTAGCATTAAAAAATTTTTTTTTTAATTTGGTACTTTTACAGAATTTGAACTGAACTATTTTTTTTTTTTAACCCTAACCTAACCTAAGTTTTAAGTTCGGCAAAAGTCGGTTTGGTTTGGTTCAAATTCTGTAGAAGCTACAAAAACTCATTTGAATTTTAAAATGCTAATTTAGCTTTACTTAAATTCTAAACATAATGAACATTTTTAGAATAGAGAGAAAAATGTCTTTTCCGCTTTTTAATTGTATTTTTAATTTTCTATAAATTCTTTATAAAAACTGTAAAAAAAAACAACAACTAAGAAGTTAAGTTCAAAATTGTCCAATTCATAGTTGAAAAAGAAAAAAAAAACTTTAAATATCCTCATAATTTTCCCAAGCAAATCAAATTCTGAAGTTTTCTTGTGAACGTGATCTGGACATTAGTGTCAGCAGCAATCTGCATTGGACAAAGCACATTTCTAAAATTGTCAAGAAAGCCAAGCGTGTTTTCTTAGAAAGATTTTTGTTAGCCGCTTTCCAGCTATCTACTTAAAACTGCATGCAGCTATGGTGCGACCACACTTTAGAATTTATAGTATAAGTATTGCTCAGAACGTCAACCACCTGGAAAACGTTCAGTGACATGTAACCGAGCAAATACCCGCCATCAGACACCTACACCCTGCTCCCTTGGGCTTGGATTCATTGAAGCTATGACATATAACGACTGACTTGGTAAACATCCACAAAATTATTAACCAACAACAACATAACACACTTTTTTGATCTGCATGCGTCTAACACACGTCAACATGGCTACAAAGTCAGAAAACAGCACAACTCTCATAACTTTCGGAAACAGTTTTTTTTCAAGTTCAGATTTACTGAAGCATGGAACAAATTAAAGGATATCCATTTTTTTTTCCTTTGCTAGGAGTTGCTTTTGGTTGGATCATCTCCACAGAGGTTTAAGTGCCCCTAGCTATTAGAAGCTTGCATTCCATGTTTTTTCAATAAAATTCAGACTGCAATTGACATGCAACTTCAAATCTTTTCCTTTGTCATGTGATCAAATTAATCTAATTCCCATATAAAGCCATAGCTGATACCCCACGGTCATAATATATCAATCGTACATAACTCACTTGCAAATCTACACTGATGCATAAAAATATGATAAATTTTTATTGTTGGTGGCGGTAAACAAGTGTGTTGAGTGAGAAAGGTGGAGGATGCACCAGAATTAATCGAGGTTGATTACTCAAATTTTATTGCCAGTCAACTCTCAATCGCAATTTGGGCTAGTTCATATAATGATTTAGGATGCCCATACATCCACCTGTAGATGTCTATTCTGGGATTTCGCCTTCACTATCAATGTAGCCACACTCTGAGGGCATTTATTTAGCAATGGTTGTATTTACCTCTGCAGGTGTCATTTTCATCATATCCCTAGATATTTTATTTTCAAGAGTTGTTTCCGTGTCAAACAACTGCATTTTGTTTCTTCCTGCCAGATGCCATTTCCGGTACACCAGCCCTGATATTAAACACTTAGATTAAAAAGCATAGTATTGCCAAAACATGAGTTTTAACTGCTATAATTAATTTTTACTGAAAGTTTTAAATACCTTTTGCCTCCTTTTTATTTGGGGGAAAAAAAATCATATAAAGACAACAATTTACGTATATTGAACTTACATGCTCTCCATTCATCTGGGTGTTTATATGGAAATGCAAGGCCATTATCTATCGCAGCAACAGAAATCTCTGGATGCCGAACCATATTCCAATCTTCCTGTAAGGACCAAAAAGACAATGCTATTTAATAAAGAAAATTCGAGGGAATTTATTGAGCCCAGGCCTCTTTTGTATTTTAAGGTCTTATTTGACTATTTAATAAAGGGAGACAACTCAGGGGAAATAATCTTTTTCATTACCTCATTCCCGAAATTTAATTTACAAAAAAATATTGCTAATAAACAAACCTGTATCTGATAATTCAATGCCCAAAAATAATATAACAAATAAAATAAATTACATTTTTTTTTTTTATAATTCTTATCTGTAATTTAATGTAAACAAAATGAAATTTCAGGAATGAAGAAAGAGAAACGTTATTTCACAGTTGTCTCCCTTTATTAAATATGTCTTAAAAGCTAAATAAATAAAAATACGTGTTTTTTGTGGAAACTGATAAGTATTAAACAAAACAAAAAAAGTTAAGATGTCCAGTAAAAGATATGATCCACATAACGTTTCATTTATTTAGCTTTTAACACATCTTATCCTCAGGTATGGATCAAAATGTTATTCTAAGTATTTTCACATAAAGTTGACTTAATTTCCTTTCAAAATGTCTGAAAATCAAACATTTGTCAGCTGTGCCATGAAGTGGCCTGTAACATAGAACGACATGATTATGTTCCTTTGTTTTCAAATTGTTCAAAAGTGCTACTTTACCTCCGCCAAGGAGGTTATGTTTTCGGTCGAGTTTGTTGGTTTGTGTACAGTCTAGTATCCACATCGTTTGAGCAATCATGAAGAAACTTGGTCAAAATATAGGTCATTCTTCAACTTAGATATCCCAAAATTAAATCAGTTCTATGTCAAAAGGTCACAGAAAAAATGAAAGTTAGTTTTGGCGATAACTTGTTGTATTTTCTTGTTACATCGAGTGACCACAGAAAACAATTCTCACTTTGCAGTTGGTTGTATGAATTTTAAGAACTAATCTCTTTAAAATTATTAAAACTAATAAAAGTAAAAAAAAATAGAAAACTGAAAGAAAAATAATGGAAGATGTCTTTCTCTATAAAGTGTGAAACATTCTAGAATGTCACTGTTAGCAGAAACGACTGATAGTGGTAGCAAAGTGCAGTATCTGTTCTGATGCTACACTTAATCTGTTGTCCTAAGTCAGTGAAGGAGAAATCCTTCTCGACTGAAACAATTTTTATTTTTGTTTCAATCCAGAGTTTCTTTTTTTTTTTGAGAGAGAATTGAATTTTTCCTTCATTAAAAGCTGACCTTGTATCTAGCTCTGTCCTTGTAAATAAGAACTGACAGCTATTATTATTATTATTATTAGTGTTTTCAAAAGTAGAAAAGAAATGCATGCAAAAATTGGAATACTGCTTGAAAAAAAAAAAAAAATGAAAAGATAATCTGCTTCCTGGAAAACGGGGAACAAGAGATAAAAACCCAAATGAAACCGGAAAAAAAAGGATAAAGCAAGGAGTTGAAAAAAGGTTAATGGTAAGAATTATCCCAAGAGAAAATGATTAAAAAATATAAGAATCGTTAAATGACTGAAATGACAAGTAAATATATGAGGAAAAATAAAATGGAAAAGCGTATTCTTTTAATAATTTTTAAATAAAATCAATGTGACATAGCAATAAAATCTTGATTTTCTCAACGTCAGTAACATAACCGGACGTAATACCTGAAACTAGTAAATTAACAACAATTTTATAGCTCTGTAGAAATTACAATTGGGGGGAGGGGGGGGAATTTTGAGAGGATCAGTCTATTTCAGTATATTTACTCCCTCCTACTGCAGCAAAGTTAGGCATGAGGTCAGTTTAACATGAGGGAATCCAGTTCCCTCAAAAAAGGGGGACTCTGGATGCATTCAAAATTTGTCATGATCGGACCTGTCAGCATTCCCTGGTAGAGGCACCTCAGGCAACTGGCAATAAATCAATCCCCCTTCATGGAGGACGAGGTAATGCCTGGAAGGATAGCTTAAGATGGGACTGGAACTATACTCCACTAACATAAGCCAAAAAGTTATGTTTAAAATTAAATCCATGCAATGTGTGTGTACTTAATTTTTGGTAGACTTAAATGTTGCAAGGTCAAAATAAACCTGTAGCATTTTTTGAAACTCCTTTCATCTAACTCTTCTCTGAAAATATATCTGCATGGCCGCTTAGATGTCTCTCAAACAGAATGAAATAAATACATTTCTTATATTTCCATTTTCTCTCTCTCTCCATTTGTAACTCTTTCATTGCTAAAATGTAAACAAATAGATTCTGGGTATTTATTATTAATTATTCTGCTAAAAAAAGAAAAAGAAAAGTGATCTAATGTTTATATTTTACAATAGTATCAATGGTGATGAAATTAAATTTTGTTAAAATCTGAACAGCTTTTTCACTCGTAGTAAAAGTACTATGTCGTACGATTTCAGTAGAGAAAAAAAAACACAATTGGTGCAGTTTCCAGTGTACAATTAAAACAGCCCATTTCTAACCAAAACCAACCCTGCCAGCACTAGGGGCTCATAAGTTCACTCAAAATCTGTGATACAGGGTCCTACTAGGAGACTAATCTTTATAAACAAATAATTTGTTAATCTATTTTTAGCAGAATAATCAATTTTTAATATTTTCAGCATTTATTAAATTATATATATTATAAGAAATAAAATTTTTTTCAATGTTTGACAGAATTTAAGTTTGGGACAGATTAACGCACATGTGGAGTAAGATTTGTTGTGAAATATATATATATATATATTTAATAATAAATATTTAATTATCTACATACGTATGCGTTTCATCCTTACAGAATCGTCAGTGTAGAGATAAATATTCAAACCAGTCGCATGTTTCAAACCACAGAACAAGAGTCACGTTTAACTCCACATTCAGACGCTCAACCTATGTGGTCACAATGAATATTTACATAAATTGGTGAGAGTTTAATCCTATTGTGCCGAGCAGGCAATAGTCAACCATCGTAAACAGTGTTCAACAAAGGAGGAACATATATATATATATATATATTAGACGGTTGAACAGTGATGCTATATAAATTTTTACGATATTCTACGAAATGCGACAAAAATATAAAATAAAGAAATTAAAGAAACCTCTAGAGCACAGTCGAAAGCCCACAAATCTTAAACAAGCTTTGACCACTCCCTGGCTATTATGAGGCACTTATAAGGAATAGGCCTCCAGAGAATTTCAGTACTTCTGCAGTCAGTTCTGAGTATTGACGGAGTTTATGATTTGAAAGTCAACTTTTAAAAAAATTATTTTTGAGGAAGGTTTTCCCAAATGTCTTCTTTTTTTTTGAAGGGCTAAAAACATTTTTTTAACCCTAAACATTTGCATGCTTAGTTTCATCTGCCTTTTTACATTTTTTTCGCAGCTTTCAAACCCGTAGACTGCTTCAGTCATTTCTGGGACTGACTTGGGATTCTCCATCAATACTCGGAACTGGCTCGATAAGTACTGAAATTCTCTGGGTGCCCATTCCTTACATGTACCTACAATGAAAAGAAGTTATAAGCACAAAACCAGAAAAGTCTATACATTCTTTGATTCCCACATCAGTCTTCTTTTTTGTTTTCAGAGAAAAAAATTAATCCAAATAAGACTAATAAATTAGAACAAGAATGCATATCCTTATTACATATCGATTTAATATTTAGGTTTAGCGATGAAACTAAAGCATAACAGACCAACGAACATACCAAGTTGGTAAAAGTACAAAATAGCTAATATTTGAGAACTGTCAAACCAAAAAGAAAAAACATAATTTATATAAAATGCATTAGAATGAAATTCTCTACTGGATTCGCCTAGTATTAACATGTGGAAACAATTTGTAAGATTTTTTTTTAAATAGTGAAAGTACAGAATAGTTAACACTCTAGAAATTGTAAACAAAAATAGAAAAAAATGGTGGAACCCGCCATTTTTAAAGTGTGGAAGTAACTAGTAGAATTCTTTTAAACAGTAAAACATTTTACAAATCCTTTCCACAGGTTAAAACTAGACTACTCACTCTATAGAGTTTTATATAAATGTGTTGTTTTTTTTTGTTTTTTGTTTTTTTTTTTTTGGGGGGGGGGGGTACGCATTAGTGAATGTTAACTATTGTGTATTTTTACTCTTACAGAGATATCTAAATTCAGCCTATCTATCTTATCAACCCTTATCCGCGAGTGGCTTTTAGCCTTGATAAGTGATAACTCATTAGTAATTTAAAAAAAAACAAAAAAAAACGCCAATTCTTACAGAGATGGTTGAACGCATCTGCGCATTTACCAATAAAAATTCTTTTTCAAACTGAAGCGCAGCAGACTGATGGACCAAGCTTCTTGTCGAGATGCATGGACACATCCAAAAGCTTTTTTCATCGACAAGCTGTCGTGAAATATTTGTCCGAAATGGCCGCTATCGATCAAGCGCAAAGAAACTTACGAAAGCCATTTCAAAAACTCACAATTTAAAATGAAAGCAACATTAAATCAAAAGAAAAAATATTACAAAAATGCTAAGTATTTCTATTTTCATGAGGAAATGAGAGATGCCTCGGATGATGTATGGGTTACTGCCTTGGATGGGCGCGGTGAGGGATTAAGGAAGTACAAACAGGGTTCAAGTTTCATTGTTGGTCAGTTGCATTCACGTTTTGCACTAATTAAGTCCAGGAGAAAGAGCATAAACAATGGTGTTCTACATTATTTGAACCAAACTTTTTATTCAATCCCTGGAGTAGGTTAAATAAAGGTGAGTTATTCCCCTTTTCTTGTTATTAATCTGGTATTAATCCACGAAAGAGACAGCTTCTGCACAACCCTTTTCCGGTACTGATTAACGGGAAGAACTTTAAACCTCAACACCGCCCTTTTTAAATGACCAGCATGCTGTTAGCAACATAATATTTGCATCCAGGCAAAAAGCTGAGGCAAAAAAGCAAAAATTCTCTTTAAGGAATGAGAATTCAACTCAAATTATTATTGGTTTGCATAGAAAGGCTTACAAAAGTTTAGTTTTAGTTTACATGTCAATGAATATCTTACGTTTATTTTTTGCGGCGACCATGTGCGTTCAAATAAATATTCTTCATCGGTCAGACTCGTGTTGCTCAATGTTTTGGGCTCAGTGCTACTGTGACAAAAGGGTTTGTTGAAACCTGTATATAGTGTGCACGTTCAGTTTCAATGTTATGTAGATCATATCTTTTATTGAACCCTGTATATAGTGTGCACGTTCAGTTTCAACGTTATGTAGATCATATCTTTAGTTGAACCCTGTATATAGTGTGCACGTTCAGTTTCAACGTTATGTAGATCATATCTTTAGTTGAACCCTGTATATAGTGTGCACGTTCAGTTTCAACGTTATGTAGATCATATCTTTAGTTGAACCCTGTATATAGTGTGCACGTTCAGTTTTAACGTTATGTAGATCATATCTTTAGTTGAACCCTGTATATAGTGTGCACGTTCAGTTTCAACGTTATGTAGATCATATCTTTTGTTGAACCCTGTATATAGTGTGCACGTTCAGTTTTAACGTTATGTAGATCATATATTTTGTTGAACCCTATATATAGTGTGCACGTTCAGTTTCAACGTTATGTAGATCATATCTTTTGTTGAACCCTGTATATAGTGTGCACGTTCAGTTTTAACGTTATGTAGATCATATCTTTTGTTGAACCCTATATATAGTGTGCACGTTCAGTTTCAACGTTATGTAGATCATATATTTTGTTGAACCCTGTATATAGTGTGCACGTTCAGTTTCAACGTTATGTAGATCATATCTTTAGTTGAACCCTGTATATAGTGTGCACGTTCAGTTTCAACGTTATGTAGATCATATCTTTTGTTGAACCCTGTATATAGTGTGCACGTTCAGTTTTAACGTTATGTAGATCATATCTTTTGTTGAACCCTGTATATAGTGTGCACGTTCAGTTTCAATGTTATGTAGATCATATCTTTTGTTGAACCCTGTATATAGTGTGCACGTTCAGTTTTAACGTTATGTAGATCATATCTTTTGTTGAACCCTATATATAGTGTGCACGTTCAGTTTCAACGTTATGTAGATCATATATTTTGTTGAACCCTGTATATAGTGTGCACGTTCAGTTTCAACGTTATGTAGATCATATCTTTTGTTGAACCCTGTATATAGTGTGCACGTTCAGTTTCAACGTTATGTAGATCATATCTTTTGTTGAACCTTATATATAGTGTGCACGTTCAGTTTCAACGTTATGTAGATCATATCTTTTGTTGAACCCTGTATATAGTGTGCACGTTCAGTTTTAACGTTATGTAGATCATATCTTTAGTTGAACCCTGTATATAGTGTGCACGTTCAGTTTCAACGTTATGTAGATCATATCTTTTGTTGAACCCTGTATATAGTGTGCACGTTCAGTTTTAACGTTATGTAGATCATATCTTTTGTTGAACCCTATATATAGTGTGCACGTTCAGTTTCAACGTTATGTAGATCATATATTTTGTTGAACCCTGTATATAGTGTGCACGTTCAGTTTCAACGTTATGTAGATCATATCTTTAGTTGAACCCTGTATATAGTGTGCACGTTCAGTTTCAACGTTATGTAGATCATATCTTTTGTTGAACCCTGTATATAGTGTGCACGTTCAGTTTTAACGTTATGTAGATCATATCTTTTACCAGATATCTTAATTACTCCTCGGTTTTGTTAAATACTTATCAGTTTCCACAACAAAAACACATTTTCATTCATTTAACATCTATTTTAACACATGTTCTTATCCCCAGGTATGGGTCAAAATGTTATTCTAAGTATTTTCAAATCGACTTAATTTCCGTTCAAAATTTCTTGAAATCAAACATTTGCGAATAGGCCTCCAATTGTTCTTTTCAGCTGCACCATAAAATGGCTTATAATATAGAATGCTATGCTATAAACTCATACACTCCTTCCAATTTGGGTTTTCTTTTCACGTTGTATCAATCCTTTAGGGTTATTTAATGCCAGAATAATACTGATAGGAAAGGAGTCATTATAAACGATAATTTGAACATAAGTTAGTATTTTTTAAACTCTCCTTTTGAAAAGACTTTTAGGCTCTTTCTGTAGAAAGCTCATAAATAAAGTATTAAATAATTCCGATGGGTAAATAATAGATTGAAGTAAAGGGTGACTCAAACTAAATGCCACCTGCAGAGAGAGCTTTGTGGAAACTTAATGAAGCTCTACTTGAGACGATTTCGAACGAATTGTCAGAAGACTCCATTTTAGTTTGGCTCGCTGGGCAGTGGAACAAGCTGTCAGAAGTTGTGGTCAGCCTGCAGACGTCTAAACAGTTCAGGCAGCTTCCATGTGTTGTTGGAGTTATATTCATATTAGTATTATGTGATTTCGTAGTGACACCATGTGTTTAGGGAGATTCGTTTGTATTCATTAACTTTGCCCATCTTGATAGAATAGGAATATTCAATATTCATATTCTTCCAGAGGAAGAGTACTGTGTGGATTTTTTAAATATGATGTGCAAAATTAAGTGTTGATGAGGCAGCCAAAGTTCCCATCTCTCTCTCTCTCTCACCTGGTAACTGCAACTATGCACAACATAAAAGAAAAAAAAAACTCCAACAATAGTGTTCTTAAATGGCTCATGTCCCTTGATGTTTTATTTGTGGACGCTGATCTTTGGATTATTGCTCCCGTATATACCTCCCTCCCCTTTATCATAACTTGCTTTTGCATGGTTCTAGCCCTATGCTAATCTTTTGCCAATATATTGAATTGAATATTGAATTTAATTGTTTGTAGATTCGTACTAAATTTGCTTGTTTTCTTTATGATGATGATTTGGGGCCATGTCTTCCCTGTTTGACTTCATGCTTTTAACTTATAAATATAGGCCTTTAATACACCCCCCCCCCCACCACCAAAAAAAAAAAAAAAGTGACATCCATGCAATCTCGCTAATAAAATTCACAATCCATTCTGTAATCCAACCATATTTGGTACAAATAATCTGACAGATTTAACCAAATTTCTGTCTAATTTCTTTCTTTTTTATTAAAATAGAAAAAAAATTATAATATTTGGATTATTCATCTTGGTGGTTATTTTCATAACATTTCGGTCAATGTAACCTTCAACCTTTTTCAGGTGCATCTTTTCAAACTTGGGAATCTTTATGATAAACTGAAACCTATACTGAATTTCAAACTTAACCCTTATTTAATCCATGGGTAGATTGTTCTCGTTCCGTCAGATAGAAGTGTTCATTTTTATGCTATTGTTAATTCCTGTAGTAAGGATTGAAGATTTGATCTTCAGAAGACTGTCACTTAGAACTGATTGTTAACCCTTAAATGCTTTTTGTTTTAAATGACACATTCCAACAAAATGCCTATTTAATATAATAGGCAATGAAAATGTGTCAAACTGCAACTTGATTCACATCCGCAACGAGCATGTTGGCAAGTGTGAGTAGGTATTAGTATAATGTTGCATCAGCACACCTGCTAAATAGGTAATCAGTATCTTCGATGTCACGGGCGAGTGTCATCGGTGTATCATCTGCCTAATTCAAGAGTCTGAACTTTTAAATCTGGTCATTATAATGGTAAGTAATATTATTTTATGATTCTCTAGTGTATTATGATTATTTAGATTCATATATTGTAATGTTTTGTTATACATGTAAAATTTTATGCCATTTGTTGCACATTTGTAACATTTATTTTTGCTCAATAAATTTTTTTTTCCCTAAAAATCATTTATACTAATTTATATTATCCCTATAAAATGTTTTTCACTTTTTTTCAGACCAATATAAAAAATAAAGTATTTAACTATTACGTCATCGGTCCATATAGACAATTAAATTATTTTACTATCAAAATTATTTTATTTTATGAATATAAATGTTTTTATGAGTATAAATGTTTTACGTTTAAAATTAGTTAATTGTAAACGTTTTATTTTTTATGATCACAACTTTGTTCTTTTTTGTTCTTTACAATTAAAATGTGATGTTATCTGAACGCACGCACATTCACTTTTAGTAAGAGTTTTTCTACAATGGTTCCCAAAATGTTTAGGCAAAACCATATTTTTAACAATATTCGCATGTAAATAACCACCATAGATTTGATAGGTTTTGTGGTATCATCATCATCATCGGTTTAACATCCATTTTACATGCTGGCATGTGTTGGATGGCTTTTAGAAATTGACTTATAAACTAACCTATCTCTGACCAGGTCTTTATCCTTCTTTCTCAAGTCTATCCTGATCACTTCCTCCCATGTTTTCATTGGCCTATCCCTATTACTTCAACTGTTCTACATCGACTTACACAAAAACTCTCATCCATTCTTTCAACGTGGCCATACCATTAAAATCGCCCTTTCTGCACACATCTCCTTATACTAACCAGATTTAATCTTCCTCTGAGGTCATCAGATCTAAGCTTGTCTAACACTCACATTACACCCCCATCATATTATTCTCATACAATTTCTCTCCATGCAACACATCCTCAACCCTCACTGGCCAGGTTTCGTTTCCATACATCACTGTGTACACATGCCTGATAGACTCTTCTTAGTTGATAGTGGTAACACTCTGCTGGTACCTCTTACGCAAATCACTTGCTTCCCAAAACTGCTCAATGAATGTTATTATTCTAAACTGAAAATATAATTAATAATAATGGAAAAAATTGAGAATATCGAGACTAGAAGGCCATCACCCAGAAAATGCAAATCCACTCAATATACAAAAAAAGTAGTGATAACAGACTCGAGAAATTTTGCAGGAAAATAATTAAGCAGAAGGAACATCCTCCAGACCCTTAGAAAGAGAGAGGGAAATAAAAAGCAGAAATAAAATGTTTATTTGTAGCATTTACCTTAACTGACGATTGTAAAAGACTTTTCTTGGAATTTTTCTTACGATTCGAACGTTTCTGTTTGTGTCAGTTCAGTAGATAAAAAGAAGTAAATTAACTGAGGAAATATGTTTGGAAAAAGGGAGAAAAACATCCATGTAGTTCATGTTTATAAATTTATAGAAGCTAATCTCAAATAGCTTTAGCGTTAGAATTACGGGCATGTTTTAGCATTAGAATTACGGGCATGTTTTAGCGTTAGAATTACGGGCATGTTTTAGCGTTAGAATCACCAGAATTTTTTAAATGGGTCTAATCAAAAACCTAAATAAAATAAAACTGATTGTGGTTCTTTACACTGTCAGAGCAAAAGAATAATTTTGTTTTTTAAATAGGCCTATTTTTTATTGAAAAAAAAAAAAGAAAATAAAGTTAATCAGTCTACTCCCAATCTTTGCTAAAATCTTTGAATCATTAATCTATCTAGCAATAGTCTGGCACGTAAATGTAAATGCTAAACTTCTTTCTGATCATCAATGCGGATTTAGACAAGCACGATCAACCACAGATATCCTAACGGTCATCTCTGAACGCATATATCATACACTGGACAAGGCAGGTGAAGCTAGGGTGGTAGCGCTTGATATATCCAAGGCCTTTGACAAGGTCTGGCATGAAGGGCTTCTCTTAAAACTGCACTCATATGGTATTACTGGACAAATATTTAATATAATTAACTCGTTCCTAACAAAACAAAAAAAAAGATCTAGGTTGTCCTCGATGGCCGTTCATCTAAGCAACATGACATAAATGCTGGTGTACACCAGGGATCCAGCCTTGGACCTCTACTGTTCTTGATTTTCATAAATGACATCCCTGATGTCATTGAGACTGAGATAGGAATATTTGCTGATGACTCTACTCTCGTCATGTGGGCAAAGCAGACGCGCACATATCTGAGGCAATGGCTGAATCCTTAGAAAATGACCTCCAGTCTGTTGTGGAATGGGGTAAAAAATGGATGGTAACTTTTAATGCTACAAAGACAAAGCTACTTTCCTTTAATAACTACAAGAAACCTCTTCAACCAGCGATTGTCATGATAAATGACACCCTACCTGAGAGTTTATCATTCAAACTCCTCGGCATAACTTTCACAGATAACATGAATTGGAATAAATACATTGAAGACATTGCCAGGGCTGCTGCAAAGAAGGTGGGCTCCCTCTACCGTGCTAGTAAACTTCTCACTCCTGACATTATCCTATATCTCTACACAGCCACCATCCGCCCATGCATGGAGTACATGGCCACATCTGGGCTGGGGCATCATCCACTTGTCTCTCCCTCTTAGACAAGGTCCAAAAAAGAGTTGCCAACTTAATAGGTCTCTCACTATCCACCAAGCTCCAGCCCCTGTCCCATCGCCGCAATGTTACTTCCTTGTGCCTGTTTTATAAGTACTTCAATGGATTGTGCTCTGATGAACTTGCTGCTCTGGTGCCTCCACAACGTAAATTCACAAGACCAACCCGACAATCTGCCAAATCCCATCCATTCACTGTAGAGGTCCCCAGATGCCAAAGAGCTTTCTACTCCAAAAGCTTCTTTGCTCGTGCTGCTGGACTCTGGAACTCTCTCCCTGCTCCCTGACAGTACTGACATACAGAAATTTAAAACTAATGTAAACAGACATCTCGCTGCACAGCTCCCAATTTAGGTCGAAATGTAGGATATACTTAGTTTAATTTCATTTTATGCAAAAGGGGTAAAAAAAGGAGGGAAAGTCTTTCATGAAAATTCAGATACCTCTGATGTTTTAGAAATTTTAACAGTAGGCATTTGACATCAATAAATATTTCCTAAATTTCACTTTCTTTCGAGTATTTTTAAAGGGTTTTACGGGGCCCAACCTCTCATTTGAAAATTCAAATATTTCAGATTTTCATTGAATTTGATTCATAGTCATTAGATACCAATTAAGCAAGATTCTCTGAATTTCAATTTCTTATTGAGACTCCTTAAGCTTAAGCTTTAACTTTTAGACATTTTCTAAAATCAAAATAATGTAATGATTTTGGTCAAAATTGGAATAAGGGTTCTAAACATATGTTTTAGTATCATTATATTCTAATTTTAAGATATAAAAGTGGGGCAAAATTATTTTGGGGGAATTAATTTTTACCCGTCTTGAGACGGGTATTGTTCCAGTGTATATGTATATATATATATATACACACACACAAATTATTTATTTAAAAACTATACATTACAGATTCCAAAGATGTATCATGGTTTCATTGACACAGGTGTCCTTTACTGTTTAGAAAAGACACTTACAACCTATTTCAAATCGCCAGCTTCTCAAAGTAAAAAGCCAGTTCACTGGAATCTAATGTATAGTTTTTAAATAATTTGTATTTTAGCTTTCATATTCTTATGATCGAGAACTTTATTAATTTCTTTTCAACATACACCTAAACACACACAAACATATATATATATATATATATATATATATATATATTTATATGTGTGTGTGTACGAAACTAAATATCCATATCTCTAAAACCATATACATTGTATTTCAAAAGTTAGAATAAGTTTAATATATATCCTTAACTATTTTTACTAGATTTCAAGTAGTTAACAGAGTGTGGGAGGGGGGTTAAAGGAAGGACAAAATAGAAAACATTTGATTTACTTACATCACGGTTTGTAGTTTCAGCAGTCTCGTATTTTATTAGCCAATTGTCATTACCTCGATCTGAAAGCAAATCAAACAGTGAATACTGATATAAATTCTGTTTTCTTTTTGTTCTTTTTTTTGTAATAATAAAACCCATCTCGGTCATATTTTTGATTTTTTGATAATGAGAGGTTCCACTCTCGAAAATAAAAGTCTACCTTTTCCAGACCCTTTTTAAATTGCTTGACAGTAAACTTTTTTCTATTTACTGCTCTGGTATTTAAACCGTTAACCCATGAAATATTAATAAATTGATTTGAGATTCCATTCACATTTTCTCTTCTCATTTATTTTTGTTCATCTGTTCCACCTTCCGGTACCTATATCACATTGCTCCTGCCTCGGATTACGAACTTACATTTATATTTACCAGCAATGCTTCAAGCAAACTACAATTTCCTTATATATATATATATATATCAAAAAGAAAGGGGAAAATTTGGATTTTGTCCATTTTATATTTAACTGGCTTTGCAATTTCACTTTTTCCCAATTCAAACAATTAACTCAAGCTCAATGGATAACCCAACGACTTACATTTTCTAGCTTATTAATAAATCTCGGATGTTACTTTATCCTTCTTTTCTGTCATGAACATGTTGTGAGGAGAATAAAAAAGTCTTACCATGTGCAACTAAATAGAAAATGCATATCAATGTTTAAGATCCATGTCAACGCTTACGATTCATTTCAAACTCGAAGCACAACATTCTCAATTGTTTGCCATAAAATAAACCATTCATATTCCATTTTCATATGTTTTTATAGTGACACATGTTGGAGTATTCAACGTGGCTGCCATATAAAATATGTTTTCTTTGAGAACTCACGAGGGTCAAAAGCAAACAGGGACTTTGTCTCTAATAATCAGAATTTATTTTTCTAAATCCATTTTTACCCCCCCCCCCCCCTTACTTAAAAAAAAGAAGCCAATTACAAGCAAAATATTTTGTTAAAATACTTAAGACAAAATAAAGAACTTTTTCACCGTTACCTGTATTTCGGATAATGTAATCTAAAACTACAAGTCTTTCAAAATAATGATGGAATTTCGTAGATGTGGATTCAGGCAAAGCTTCATTGTCAAATCTCCGTAACCAATAATCAGCATCTTTGTAGCCTATTACAAACAATTGGAATGAACCAACCTGAAAAAGATAAGAGAAAAGGAGAAGAAAAATATTTAAAATCTCTTTGAAAAAGAAACATTCAACATGTGATTTACAGAGAAAGAAAGGAAAAAATTAACGTTTGGAAAACATACAAAAAATAATAGCATTCTGTTTTCTAACTGGCATGATGCAGCAAGATTAGATGCTGGGTGTGTAAAAATGAGGTGAAAAAAAATGGAAAATTCCACATAAGGTTAGTCAAGAAAATGGAATATTCCATCAGAGGTCAAGTTAGAAGTTAGGCTGATGTTTAACTGGTGGTTGCATCATGGAAAAGCATACAAAAAATACTAGAATTTTGAATTTGTAACTGGAATGCAAAATTGTCAATAACTCACATGCTACTTTCTTTGCACTGTCCTGATTTGCTTTGATGGCCATTATCTTTGCAATAATCCCATAGGGAGGTGGTAATGGGGGGTTTAAAATTTGGTGAGTGTGAAGCCCACTCAGGATCACATTTCCTACATATGAGACGATTACCAAAGTGTTCTCGCATATCATTCAACAGCAATAAAACAAAGACTGTTGGACATTCATGACTGAAACTTGGTGGCCAAGTCACACATTAACTGAAGTTTGTTTGTACCAAATATGGTCGAATTAAATAAAAAATATTTTTATGGAAATCGCTCCAGACAAGGCATGAAGCCACTTGATGTAAGGAGCTAAAAAAACTAACCAAAACTAAGTATTAGATAGATAGATAGATAGATTCCAACCCAGAAAACAGCAATTCTTCCCCTTTTGTCAGAAACATTGCTCATGGAATGTGATGACTAAAAGATAAAATAAAGAAAGCGAGAATTACGAGGCTGCTGAAAGAAAACCCAAGCAGAAAGGATTGTGAATTTTATTTAAGATTTTATGTGTGTCATTTTTTTTCCTCAGGTCACCCTATACTTTATATAAAGACTTTGGATTAAGTATGTTAAAATATAAAGAAATAAAAAACGAACCTTTGGAGGTAGTCCAATTCTGTGAAAGCGTCGACCAACTGCAGGGACACGTTCCATGATATTTTTCTTCGTTCTAGCTTTCATTTTGTCAATTGCACTATAGTTGAAGGTTTCACTTGCTAATTTCACCACCTGTAGAAAGAAAAAGGGTGTCAAAAGGTAATTATTAAACAAATTTAGAAATTAATGACAGACTGTAGATAAAAATAACTTTAGAAATGTTTTCATCAAGTTTTTTTTGTTAACAAATGTACGTACATACACGTGAAAAAATCCCTGAATACAAGAACTTATGAGAAAAACAGATTTATTTTTGTAAAATATTTAAAATTACAAGAAAATTTCCACCTTTGGGGGAGTGTTGAGATTATAAATATATATAAAGTTAGGTATGTGTATATGTTTATATATTTGTATGTACAAGATTCCCTCCTAAACTATTTAAATGATAGTTATTAATTTTGAAACATAGCGACGAAGCATAAGAGGGGAAAATGTGAGCTATATTCAGTTTTATGTAAAGGGGAAAAAGGGTGAAAGTTCTTCATAAAAATTGAGATGCCTCAGATTTTTGTGAAATTTTAGCAATAGCTATTAGATATCAATAAATATTCTCCAAATTTTAGTTTGCTAAAGGGTTTCAGGGAGCATAATATGGACACAACCTTCCATTTGAAAATTAAAATATATCAGATTTGCATTAAATTTGATCCATAATCATAATTTCTTAAGACGTCTGAAGCATAAGCATTAAATTTTAGACATTTTCTAGAATCAAAATCATGTAATGGATTTTGATCAAAATTGGAATAAAGATTCTAGTGGCATTAAATCTTGATTTTAATCTTCATAAGTGGGCATAAAATTGCTGCAAAACTGTTCTGTTAAGGGAATTAATTTTACCTGCCCTATGAAGAGTATTGTTCAAGTATATATATATATATATATATATATATATATAGTGTGCAGAGTTGAATGGTTTTGATGGGAATCCGAGTAAGTGTACTTATTAACAGAGCAGGAATAAATTTAAAGGAAATTCACTGACGCATAAACAGCTACATTCAGTTCCGAAATATGGTTGTTTACGCGTCTGATGAGACCTATCTAGGTCGAAATAATTTATAATACAGACAGCCCTGATGTGTGTTTAGTTTATTTCCTTTAAATTTATATGTCTGTGTGTGTTTTAAGCCATTAATTGACACAATGACAGGATTCAAACTGTTTCAATTCATAACTGGAGACTGTCTCGATACCGATTGAAACATCATACAGATCGATTGCAACCCCAAAAAAGTGACTGGATTAAAAGAAAAAGCGGAATTCCACTAAAATGTATAGAATTCACATCCCTGATGAATTTTTAAAAACTATGCAAACAAATAAAAATTTTAAACTAAAATGAATTCACTGTATCCCAGGCAACGCCGGGTAGATACAGCTCGTACTTAATACGAATATTAAGTACGCAGCACATGTATAAAAGCTTTGTCATGTTTTACAAACACCCAAGATTAAACGTCTTTCGTCCCTGAGCCCGATATTGATTAAATTGGTTGTTATTCTTATCTCGCCGTTTGGTTCATTTTTTCCGGTGCCATTATCTTACATCTTTGTGAGCATCATCACTACCGACACCGTTAGTCAAGCGGACGAAGACGCACCCCCCTCTCGTTAGGTAGTCCCTTTTTCAGAGACATGTTCGAATCCTGTACAAGCATAAATTTTCACTTTGTTTTTTTTTTAAATTTATTCCCAACCCCATAGACTACATTAATTGTATTAACCACGCAAACATGAGCATAAAAAAGCAGCTCGATACATAATATACTCATCAGAAATAAATTCCAATGTTTAATATATAACACGTTCCCTGTATTCGCTTGATCAGTGCACCACAGATAAGATCATGGTTACTCACTTTTGGCTAAGATCAAAGTGTAGTATATGTTCCGACGGATACTGCACCCCATAGACTGGTATTGTCTTGGCCTTCGGGGCTTGATTTACGCCGGTCTATGTGTCTGTCCAGTGCAGTTCTAGGAGGTCTACCCTCCCAGGCTTCGCCTCCCCTCTTTGGGGAGGAGTAAGTTTATTGCTTACTGCCTGAGGCGCCCCTACCGGGGAATGCCAACGGGGCTACCCAGGCAATTTTTAAACCCCATTTTCCCGACCCGACCTTGGGTCATATTTTACTTGTGGGAGTAAGATAAAAACTGGCCTTGTGCCTAACTCCTGGAGAGGAGTAAATCAATACTCACTAGTAAAAACGTAAACAAAGATTTATCAGAGAGCTTGGAAGATGAGTTATTTGAACAAATTCATCTTTCTTTAAACACATGGATTGTTAGTCAAGCAGTCAAAGACGACACTCGTATTAGGTTGCCCTGTGTTTGGAGGCACGTTCGAATTCTGTAAGAGTTTCACTTTGAGATTTTTTTCCCACGACCCCATCTACTAAGTTGTTTATTTAATTGTCTTGCTCACGTAAAGATGAGTGTCAACAAAAAAAGCAGCGAGATACATGATATACTGTCAAAAATAAAGTCCAATGTTAAATATATAACAATATATTTCGATAAATTTCAATGTCTGTGTGTGTATTCCCTATAGAAAGAAAGGTTAGAGAATCTACATAAAATATATGTGTATTTATATGTAAACTTTTCTGGCGAATACAATGGGAGTGGTCCTGAATCAAAACCTTTTTGAAATATATATAAAATTGGGTTCTTCGTTTAGGAATACAGATTAACTGATTTTTGCCTATAAATTTTAATTCTAGTTAGACATTAGTTACTTATTGACAATTTAAAGGCTTCAAAACCACTTTAGAACACAAGATTTGGTTCTGAAATTATTAATTGAACCAAATTGTTAGAAAAGTATAACTAGCAGGAATACCCGACGTTGCTCGGGATTTAATGAGGAACACTATGACCTTTTTCACTATGATCATAACACAATATTGCTTTTAACACCCAAATATAATCGAAAGAAACTGAAATTTTGGACAACTCTGAATTAGTGTCTTGTATATATGGTTTACATTTCATTAAAAGATATACTTATTTTAAGTTTTAAAGGGGTCTGCCCCGATAAAGGAGTCACATAGAGACTCGGGACCATTTCCATTGTCTTCACTGGAAAATTTACACATATGATTTCAATTTCATCAAAATAGGATATATTTGAATATATCAAACCAGCATTCGTCTCATGACTTGAACAAGGAAATTAAATTTTTATAAACATTTACAGTGTTAAATAAAAGTGGAACAATTAAAAAATCCCAACCCAACATTTTCAAATAGTTGACAACAATCTCTGGCAAGTTAGTGAGATAAAGAGAAGCAAAGAGACAGATACAGACATAGGTAGATAGAGAGGGGGAGAGAAAGAAAGAGAGTCAACAGATGACGATTAGAACGGAAGTGACGCCGCCGTTACTGACATTCCGACTTTTCACCAGCAAGAATTGCGGAATCCGCGGTGAAGCCCGGCCCGGCGGCTCTGCTCGCCGAAACAAGGAAGCGCGGAAAGTACAGCTCGCTCACTGCCCGTTTCGTCTTCCAACCAATTTCAGTGGAAACGTCGGGTGTGCTTGGCCCCAAGACTGTTAAAAAATTTTCAGGACATTGGACGGAGGATTTCAACGTCTAGGTACGAGCCCCGTGAGTCAGCCTGGTTGTTCCAACGCATCTCCCTGACTTTAATTGATTATTTACGTCTGCATTATATTTGATAAAACTCCAAAAGATTACTAATTGCTGTAATATGAAATGGTGTTTGTTTTTCTGCATTCATAGGTATTTTAATGGTGAAAATCATTTAATATTCAGGTTGTTAATCTTTCTGAAGAAATCAAGCATAGTTTCATTAAAGAGCCATTATAAAATGTTATTGAAACTTACATTACTCTTCTTTTTTTTTTTAAATTGAAACCATCCTTAAAAAATATATATTTGCCTTTTATGGACTTCAATTATTTTAACATGACATGAGGAAAAACAAAAGATTTTGTTTTTTGTGTTTGTAATCATTGAGCAATTCCCTTGAATTCATAAAGAACTTTTATGCTGAAGATAAGATGCTTATAATTGTCAATTTCATCCTGCAGTTGAATTGATAATAAATTTCTGAAATATATGTACACAAGGATAGATATTGTTGGTGTTAATTTTTTAGAGCATGATTGCAAAATATAAATTATGTCATAATTTTTTTATTCTACTAAGTTATAATATATGAGCTCTGTTGGACATGATGTCCTAATCATTAAGCTAAATTTCACTTGCAGTATTTACTTATATCCTGGAGATTCGAAATATTTCATTTTTTTTATATATATATAAAAAAAAATGGTATTATTCGTCTCCCTGTGGTATAACTAAAGTTAGTTATTGAACTTGACTTTTCTATATATACAAGTTAGGTATGTTTGGGAGGCAAACTCCCAAACTAAGTAACCGATCATTATGAATTTGGAAAATGCGTAAGGATGAGTAATGTGGATTATATTTAGTTTCATAAAAATGGGGCAAAGGAGTGCTGGAAATCCCTTCTTTTTTTTTTTTTTTTTGAAATTCAGATAGCTCCAATTTTGACGAAATTTTAACCATAGACATACATTAATAAATATCCTTAAAATGTTTTGTTTATTTGGAGTATTTTAAAGGATTATTAGGAGGCAAAATATAGGCACAACCTCTCATTTGAAAATTCTAATATTTTCTATTTGTATGAAATTTGACCAACATTATATATATATATATATACTAGCTGGACCCGTTCACCAGCGTTGCCCGGGAGAAATATAAAAGAATTAATTAAAATTTGTCAACATCCGACAGAACGTACAAATTTAATGTTTAGAATAATTGTCAGTTTGGAATTGTTGAAGTGTGAAAGAAGGAAGAAAGAAATGAAGGAAGGAAGGAGACGCGGTTGTAGGAGTCTTCCTGGCCATCCCATGGTACCGGTATTTCCCAAACACCTGCTCTATCTATGATAATGAGCACTTTTAAAATTAAAGAGGCCTACAGAGCCCTATTAAATCCAATCTCCCTTCTGCTATCTTTGTATAGAAATTCCATTTTTTTTGTGAGGAAAGAAAAAAGAAAAATGAGTATGCCTCCTGAGCACTACTGAAACACAAATATAATTAAAGAGGTCTGCAGAGCACTAATAAACCATGTGTGTTCGAAGAGAAATGATGGTATTCATAATAGTTAAAGTACTACCTATTACATTGATTTCTTTTCAAAAAAAAAATCCTCTCTTCCCCTCCTCCCTCGTAGGCAAAGGTTTAACAATGTAAAAAAAAAAAAAAAAAAAATGTGTATGTCGACTGGGGTTGAACCCTAAAGCTCTCGGACTACGATCTACGGCGATAACCACTTAGCCACAAAAGCGAATCAAAATTCTATTGAAAAATAGGTCAGTAAAACTAAGCATGTAGCTGGCATGCCTTTTATATTACGATCCGAAAGGCGACCAAATGTTGGGTCCACCAGACACACGTTTTGGGTCATTTCTAGACGAAGAAATAGATGATTTTTCCAATTTTTGGATATTATGCGTATGAAAGGTGTAGGATTCAAGAAATGTCAACTTTATGCAAGTCTGTCTCGTAGCTTGGCGTATATTGACTTAATTCGGAAGTCGAGTCACTGAAGAAATTGTAGCCGCCATGTTGAATAATGAACACTGCAAGGAACTATGTTCGTTAATTGCATTCTCTAAAAACTGGAATGAGTATAAATGTATACGTAATAGGTAGAAATAACGTAATCTGATTTTCTCAAATATCAGTGAGATTAGTGGGAGCTTCCATTAAATGTGTGCGTAATATTTTGTATTATGTAGTAAATTAATAGCAGACAAATCGTAAATATTAACGGACACTTTTTTGAAAAGTAGACGTTTATTAGTTCCCGATGTCAGTGGGGAGAGTGCCAGTACTGAAGTGTTAGGGGAAAAAGTTTTTGCTACCACCTATATGGAGTATGTTTTGAGGAGAGCTGAAGATGGCAGGCCAAATGTAATATTTAGTGTTAGCTGGAAAAAAATAATAACAAATGTACTAAAACACGCTCGAGCGAATAAGTGTAATATAGTGATGAGTTTAGTAGCCTGTGATGCATGTGGTTATTTTCCTATTCTTCGAGAAGGTACAGGGGAAAAATCGTCTTAACTTATATATATATATATATATATATATATATATATATATTTTTTACTTTCCCGAATTTCAATTTCTTCTTAAGGCCAAATTTTAGACATTTTTCTAGAATCAATGAATTTTGATCAAAAGTGGAATAAGGATTCTAGACAAAGTTTAGTATCATATATATCTTGATTTTAATCTTTGTGGTGGGGGTGATATAAAAGTGATGCTGAATTAATTTTATTATAAACTAATAGAATACCCGTCCTAGGAAGGGTATTCTGCTAATATATATACAATTATCAGAGAAGATCATATATATATAATTACATAAACAATATTATAGCATTACGTCAATCAATCAACGTTTCAATGCGTATGTAGGTCATCAGTTTGCACTTGATTACCGGCTCAACGCCTAGTAGGCCGGACAAGCATGTGGGTTGGTGGGGCGAAGAATTCTTTGGTCATTAAGCAGCCTGAGTGGGAGATAATATGCATTTCTATTTAAAAAAAACGCTATAGATAAATTTAATCCCCAATATTTGGAGTTGTCATCTTCGTGTATTTGGATAGGTTTTGGCTATATAGATAAATAACCGTATTATCCATTACTCTTGTTATCAAATATTATTATTTTTATGTTACTTGCTATTTTCTTCCAACACTTTTATAATTACCATTATTATCATTATTTATTATTATTTCTATTATCATAATAAACATTGTAGCTGTTATTCCTATTTTTACCGTTATTATTGATATAAGTACTATTATTATTGACACTATTGTTATTACTATAGTTATTCCAGATATTATTTTTATAATTATTACAGTTATTAGTGTTATTGTTATTTTTATCTCCGACTATTCCATTTTATTCTTACTACATTTCACTATACTTATTATTTTTGTTATTAATTTGGTAGTTACAATTATTATCACTATTGCCATTATTGTTATCATCACTGTTACTATAATTATTCTTCCAACTATTAATATTATTTTTATTATTACTTATATTATTACTATTAATGTCAACATTAATATATTTTATTATTATAATTAGTATTGTTACTATTATTTTTACTATATCCCCTATTTGGCTTATTACTACTATTGTAATATTTATCATATTTGTTATTGGATGTGGCCATTTGCGTTATTTTCATTAATTCTCTTATTACTATTTTCACTATCCCCCTCTTATTATTGCAATAATTATTGTGTTAGCGGTAAGGGAGGTAAATCTAGGTTTTAATTTATATCTTTAATCTTATAATCTATTTTTGGGGGTTTACTCCTAATTAGATTTTTATGGCTTCTACATGATTTAAGTTAAATTGTTTTGTTCATTTTTAATCTTTTGGTTAGGGCTTGATCCCTTATTTTTATTAGTTTACTTGGATTCGATCCCTTATAGTAGGTTCTAACTATTGTGAGGCGGATTAAGTTAAGTTATTTATGTTATATTTTCTAGGTTGTTCACGAACTTATCCAGAGTTATCCGTTTAAAGTGCCTACAGTTAAAGCCTATTTCGTCTCTTATCAGGAAACATAATAGCTATAGTTGTACAAATAACCTGGAAACAATAATTAAGAGTCATAATAGACATGCATCAAAAAGAGAGGATAACAACTTACAAAATAATAATAACAACAAGAATGTAGCTGCAGAGATAAAAGTAAATGCCCGTTGCAAAGAAAGTGTCTAACTAAAGATATAGTTTACTTAGCAAATGTATTCGCAAAAAACAACCCTAATCTAAATAAATTTTAGATAGGGGGTACAAGTACTGATTTTAAGGCCAGGTACACGAACCACAAATTCTCATTTAACAACCAAAATAACAAGAAAATAGGAACCTCACTATCGAACTACATTAAATGCCTAAAAGATGAAAACATTATACCTGTGGTGAAATAGAGTATCTTAAAAAAAGTCCACAACACCTACATTACACAACCCCGCGTGCTTTCTCTGCCTTAGCAAAAAAATAGCTATTATGTTTCCTGATAAGAGTAGATTACTAAATCAACGAGACGAAACTGTAGGCACTTTAAATGGCTAACTCTGGATAAGTTTGTGAACAACCTAGAAAATATAACATTATATATATATATATATATATATATATATATATAAACACTGCCTTGAAACAGTTGTAAACAACTACACCTTTGTGTATGCTCTATCTAGAACTTCATTTGAAAAATGATTTAAATCGTCAAAATACATTATATATATATATATATATATATATATATATATATACATATATATATATATATATATATATATATTATAAAGTTAGGTATATGTGTGTGTGTGTACAGGGTAATCTCTTAAACTAATGAATGGAGCATTATGAATTTTGGAATATATATTCTAGGTAACATGGTGAGTAACATGGGCACATTATTTTTTTGTAAATGTCAACATTTAGGGGATGCATGCATACATATATATATATATATATATATATATATAAAGATTTTTATAATTCTTTAAATTTTGTCTTATGAATTGATCACTATGAATTTTGCAATATATATTCTCAGCAACGCGGTAAGTAGCAACCTGGTAACATATGCACATTACTTTCTTTGTAAACTTTAACAATTATTGGGGGCACTCATCCAAACTTGCATCCACCCCCCAAAAAATTTAAAATAAGTTAGATACCAAACATTTAATAGAGAAAGGAATTGCTCAACATCAAATTTTGAGTTATATTAATTAATACATTTTTAAACGGATCGTCAATAATATGGATGTGCTTAGTAAAACCCTAAACTATTGAACCTATCATTATGAACCATAGAATATGTATTCTAGGCAACAGGGTGAGTAATGTGGACACACAAAGAAAAAAAAGCATTCCCACACTTTAAAAATAATATTAAAATGATAGTACCAATGCATAGGCGAGGATTCCATTGAAACAATTAAAAAAAAAAAAAAAAAAAAAGGTCTTATCTGGAAAATCTCACAGAAAGTCGGAGGACGTAAATTGAGTTTTGTTGTCACTGATCAAACAATCTATCACCCCAAAACAGGCAAACAATTTGTGAAGGAAGTTTATCGTTACCTCTGTCATGGGCTTTTTACATCAAAACACTTTGGGCAATTTGATAGAAGTATCTATCACAATTAGATAGTAAAAACCTTCTAACGGGCCTGCAAAATCCACATGTATCGGTTCATTTTTGGCCACAGATTATGTTTAATAGGAGATGCCTTTGCCGCCAAGGCACAGCCTTTACACGTATTGACAATGTTTTCAATGTCCTGGTCCATTTTAGGCCAGTACATGTAGCTATGTATTAAACTTTTCATCCTATTTGTCCCCGGATGGCCCACGTGAAAATCCTTCAGGATTCTCCTCTCTAGTTTTTTTGAGATGACGACTCTCTCGCTGTACAGTGAAAAACTGTCTGAAATATGGTGGTCCTTATCAGACATTTTTGTTTTTGTAATGTTAATGAACTCATCGAGGGCTTCATTTTTTTTATTGCATGTAGGGTCACAAAGAGTTCTCTTATTGTGTCATACAAAATAGCTTTCATTTCCCCCGTCAGTTCCTAGGGAAACAATCACAGAATCTTCCAGTGTCTCTCTATATCTCGGAACCAATCTAGATAATCGATCAGTGTGATAGATTTTTTTTAGGGTAGATATTCCATCTTAAAATTGTAATTTAGTAAGATTGTCCCCCATTTCTGCAGTCTATTTGCCTTGTATGTGGGAAGACATTTTTAAAACTGAAAATGGTGATTAACAAATCTTCCGTGTATGTAATGGTGGAATTTGGTTAATGTAAAGATTCTTAAAACCTCCTTTTCGATTTGGGAGTAATGTTTTTCCGCTGGAAGCAGAGTCCTCGATGCATGAGCGATGGCTCATGCATCGAGGACCCTGCTTGTGAGTTCTGTCTGCCATTTTATGAAGAATACATGCTCCTATTCCATACAAGTTGCGTCGCTAGCAACTATGATGTCTATGTTTGGGTTATAATGTGTGAGGAATAAATCCAAAGTTAAAACTTTAATAGTTTTATCGAATGCCTCCTGGCATCCGGGTGTCCATTTCCAAACCTTATCCTTTCTTAAAAGTCTGTTCAGCTGAGCACGGAGGTTATGCATATTTGGGATAAATGCTTGGTAATAAGTTACCAGTCTCAGAAAACTCTGTATGGCTGTGATGTTTTCAGGAGTCGTCATGTTCTCAATTGCAGTGGCCACTCTGGATCTGGCCTTCTGCTGTCTTTATCTATGATATGTCCCAGATATTTGATTTCTTCTCAGAATAAAATCACATTTTTCTTCTTTAATTTTGAAGCCATAGTCCTGGATTTGCAAAAACACTTTGTGAACGTGTTCCATATTTTTACTACTTATTAGAATGTCGTCTACGTATGCGATCGTGAAATCAAGTTCACCCAGCATAGTATCTATAACTTGCTGGATCAGCCTTGACCCGAAAAAGCCTTTCAAACTTGTATAATCCGCGATGCATGTTTATACATAGTAATTTAGAACTTTCTTTTTCAATGGGTATTTGGAGATATGCTTCACTAAAAATTAGGCCTCCATTTAATTTTGTAAAAACTTCTGGGCTTGGAAGTGGATAATGGTAGTCCTTTTGCGCTGCATTTAATCTTGTCGCAAAAATCTACACACACAGATTTCTTTAGATTTATTTTTACATAGACAGTGGGTGCTGCCCATTGACTATATTCCACTCTAGATAAAATGCCGGTCTTTACTAATCTGTCTAATTCCTCATTTATTTTTTTCTAACGAGGTGAAAGGCACATGCCTTTTTTTTTCTTAAATACGGGTTGAATGTTCTCGTTCAGTTCAAATTTTGCTGACATCTTTTTACATCGACCAATACCGCCAGAAAAAACTTTGGGAAAAGTTGCTTTCAATTCCTTTAGTTTTTCTGACTCGGTCATCCGGATTTTCTATTTTCTGGCAAAACGTATTGATTGGTAAATCCCATACGTTGAACTGTTGCATCCAGTCTGTGCCAAATAAATTATTATTAGGCGGTACTTTATCCTGTTTTCTATTGGGCTGGTTTGTTTTTGTAAGAGTGTGAAAATAAGTCCTTTTTAAAATTATTTTTGAAGGAAATGTGATTTTTGACACATTTTTCTAATGTGCACAATGCTCGATTTTTCAATGTCTTTAGAATCTTGTTTAACACTTACAAATCTGACAGTCTTCGGCTAATTTCTGTAATGTTAAATTTGGCTCACTTTCTAATTTGTTTAGAACTCTACGCCTGATTTCTATGTCTCTGGCTGATACAAATCCCTGTACAAATATTTAAAGTTATCTGAGCTAAGTTCTGCTAGTTTTAAATCGTCACAGTGTTTATGAATGAATGATGCGAAAATCGAATAATCTTCATTTTATTTTCTGGTTAAGTTCATGCACTTCCACCATTTGTAGAACAGGGAAGTTTTAGGGCTAAATAATTCTGTTAAAAGTTTAACCGCTTCAGAAAAAGTCAAGTCGCTAGTTTTTCAGGGTAAAATATAGTCCACGAATTTGGTATGTTGGGGGGTCCCTAATTTTCGGAGCAGTTGGCAAACATTTTTGAAGTCTGCACAATTTTCACAATCTATTTTGTATAGATCTTCATACCTTCTGAAATATGAAGCAAAGGTTTTATCCTCGTCTGGGGAATAAGTGAAATTGTCAATTACACTCCAAAACGGCATTCTGAGAAAAAGCATTTTCGTTTTCATTATTTTGACCACGATTCGATATTGTAATTTTTTAATTTTATTCCAGAAGTCTTCCGTCGGATTTTTTTTGTTGTCCAGTAGTTTTTGATTTTGTTCTAATACAAGCTTTTAAAATCTTTTTTCAGTTTTCTGTTTCTGTTCTCACTGTCTTTCTTCAACTTTCTGTAGTCTTTAGTCATTTTTTTTTTGTTGTTCCAGTTGTTGCTGCATCTCGAATTTAACGAGTTCTGTTATAGTTGATTTAAAATCTCCCATGTTTAGATGTGTCTTTATAAAATACAGCTTTTAGAAATTCTTTTATATTATGCTGCTAACATAACTTTGTTGTAAAAAGAGAAAGAAAGTATAAAACCTTTTTGTTAACAAAAAAATCACTTTATTTAAAAAACAATTTTTTTTTTTTTTACTAAGTTTTTCACGTAACAGTAGATTTTACGGTTAGCACTCGAGTCAACAAAAAATATGAGGTTCTAATTTTTTTCTTTTGCCGGTGGAACTTTTTCTCTTTGGAAGAGAAAAAATATGTATTCCTTTCTTGTGAAAAATTAACACAGTGCTGGAATAGCAATAAAGAAATCACTGACCTTCTTTCTTTGAGAGAAAATAAGTTGGTTTCTTTGTATTAAAAAAAACAAAAAGGAATCCACCTTGGTTAAAAAAGAAATCCAACTTACAAGATCTTTTCTTCTTTTTGGTTTGCCAGGTTTTAGAACTAGGAGTTGTCGGGTGAATTTGCCATTGATTTCTCCACGTTTGTTATTTTTAAGGTTCTCAAAAAAAAAAACTTAATATACCTCGTCGCTAGTTGTGGTGGTGGTGGTGGTGTAAGTTTGAAATCCCTCGTCGCCAGTTGTTGTGGCCTTGTAAAGGGTCCGGAAAGAAAATACGAACTCGGAGTTTAAATAAACAAGTGTATTGAAAAAATATAATACAACAGATAACAAAAGTGGTTGTACGTAAGTCTTGACTGCCAGTATTGGACTGGTGTGGTTACAACCCTGAGAGGCATGTGCTCCCAGTATTTATATTGAGCGGAAGAGTTCAAGTAGTCCATATAGGTGAGGTACCATAACAGAGATGTATCCATTTTATTATCACTATCATTTCTATGAAGATTAACCATTAAAATGAACATGGATACTGTGATTTATTTAGCAGGATGGAGCAACATCGCATTGCTGCAATGCTTCATTCAAATACCTCAATCGCTATTTCTCTGAAGACAGGCTCATCTCTCATCATACGGACCACTCTTGGCCTGCACATTTTTCAGACCTATCCCCTTTGAATTATTTTCTGTGGGGAACCTAAAAAAACAAGGTCTATGTTAACAATTCGAGCAGATGTTAAAAGAATTCTTCATGACATGTTGGACAGAGTCATTACAAACTTCAATGTACGAGTAGCCACAGTGATTTAGCGCTAAAGAGCTTGGATCAAGCACATTATAAACTATTGAGCCGTGTTTGCAAAATGATGCTATATTGGGGGGGAGATAAGTCATGCAAAACTCATGTCTGTAAGATAGGCCTATGAAAAAGCAAAATGGTCAAGATTTGCTTTCAATAATAAATACTACTTTATCACAAATGATTGCATCTTTTTGGACCACCCTGTATATCTTTTCTTTTTTTCTTTATTCATGTCATTTATTCATTTATGTCATTCTCTTATACTCCTTCTCTTATGCTTCTACTACTACTATCACTACTCCTATTTCCATCCTTCTACTAACAAATTAAGAGAATTCCCCATGTTGAGTTGTGCTCGTAAAATGGTGGTATATGAGGAAACAACTTACTTATGCTACACAATACTTTTAGATATGGCATGATCATGTTGACACACCAGTTCTTGTTGGATCATCGAAGTTAAGCAACATTGAGCCTAGTCAGTACTAGATGGGTGACCATTTTGGAATACCAGGCGCTATATGTGGGAGGATGGTAACACTTCTCTGCAAAAACTAACGTTGTCCAAATGGATTGCGGACTGACAATTGCAAACAGAGGTCTGTCCTCTATATAATGTCTATCGTTAACCAAGGTTGGCGAACACAAAACACAAACAAAACTTACATGTCTGTAAAATAGGTCTATGAAAAAAAAAGATTAAGTTTTCCTTTCAATAATAAATGCTACTTTATCACAAAATGCTTACACCTTTTTGGACCACCCTGTATATCTCCTTTTATTCTTTGTTTTTCTTTTCTTTATTTCCATTGTGAAACAGTGATTAGAGCCGACGCAGTCTGCACTTTAGGGTGCACTGGAGTGCATCTTGGGGAGGGCCCTACGTAGAAACAAGTGGAGATCTAAGAACTAGTACATATTATCAGCGCTGGGCGATACTCTGGAAGTGGTGCCGGGCTGGCTAGAAAAAGCGTGTAAGCTGTCAATTATAATTATCCATACACAATGGGAGAACATTGGCCAGAGAGTTGGAATGTTGATAACGGCTGTACAATTTTGGTCAAGAGTCTTTTGGTCACTCCCCGCCCCCTGGTAGAGAGAGAAGGAGAATAAGTCTTTTACGATAACAGGAAAGAAAACAGCCCACATGGAGAAATGAGAGGGAGAGGGATTAGAGAAGAGGGGGGCTGAGAAAGAAAGGGTATCTGTTGTACGTTTTTCGTTTTTGTTGGGTGAACGAGATCAGTCACGAGTCAGTTAGAAATTGGAATTCGACCAAGACGGACGAGCGCCGACCAAGCGGGAGCGTTGCGCGAACACCGCTCTCGTTCGGGATGGCAGGGCCATAGGATCCCCCCCCCCCACACCGTTCAGTAGACAAGTTACAACTTAATTAACAACTTGAACATCGTAAATAGAGTTTCACGCACAGAGAGACGATATAGTAAACAAAGCCATTATCGAAAAGCAGACTTTAATTCGCCGTTTTAAAAACAGTTGTTATCTCGTTAATAATGAATACAAAAGGAAACCGATGTTAAATTATTCCTATCGTTGTCTATTTGCTCTGCTTGTGTAACTTTGCCATCACAGAATCAAGCTATCATCATCATCCGACCGAGAGGAGTTTCGACCCATCTTTCCTTTTCTGCCGCTACGACATCACAGGCCAAAGAGGGTGTTCACAGTCTAGAAGGATTCAGATCAGATGTGTGAGTACCGAGATAGAAACACGAGTGGACCACCTATGTTACAAGTGGTTCAGTGACGCCGGATCAGAGTGAGGTATCTGTTCATATCGGCACTGCGACTTTTGTGTTATATTTGATGCCGTCACCAAGGATCGAGTGAGGTACCCTTTTATACCATCACCTTCTTACTCTCCTGCTCTTATGCTGCTACTATTACGTTAGAAGCTGGAGATGATTCTCGGAAGTACAGAAAGTACTAGGTGTGTAAACAATTGCTTATATCTTTAATAATTTTAACTCAGATAAAAAAAGTAAAAAATTAAAAATTAAATTCAAGTATTAATAGGCAAACGTTGGCTTGGTTTAAGCAAACTTGTTTCAACGAGAAGATGGTCCGTAAATGTGTCACTTTGCAATTTTTTTCTCGCACCACTTATCGGAAGTAGAAGAGTGAAATAGTAAAATTTATATCAAAAAGAAAATGAGTCGGCTCTTTTAGATCAGACATCAGGTAAACCCCTTCTTTTCAGTGATAAAAAGAGAGATGCTGTTCCAGAAACGGATTTTCAAGAACCAGATTCATTACGCTTCGTATCGATTTCCATCCATAAATCGTCAAAAATGTTCTGAGACCAGTTCCAATAATTACTATGATCGGCAAACAGCTAAATGTTTGCCAATTGGCCTGTTTGTTCCTTATTTATAGAGAAATGATATTGGCAGCGGAATAGAAATGGAATTAGCATATTATACTAGTAGACCGTTTTGGTCATGGGAACTATTGTAAGAAAAATGAATGGAGACACTTCTCTGCAAAAACTAACCTTATCCAAATGGATTGCGGTCATGTCATTTTTTTCTATTGTAAGAAAAATAGGTAAACGTGTTGTTTCCTGACACATGTAATTTTATCAGAACACAGATATGCAGTGGCTCAAAAATTGTATTTTTTTTAACATTATGACATACTGTGACATACGTATGAAATAGAAAAAAAACTTTTTAAATTAGTAAATTAGACGACATACTGGCATAAATAAAACATGGCTGGTCTGTAAAACTAGTAGATATAAAAATGGGAACGGAGAAGAAGAGGTCACACTAAAACTAAAATAAAGAAAGTCTTTTAGTGAGTAATATAAAAATAATTTATTTAAAGAAAAAGAATTATGTTGTGAAACATATTTTTATAAATGTTTCAATTGTTTTAAATTAATTATTTTCATATAGCGTCAGGCAAAATTTCCATGAACAAGGCTTCTTAGCAAGGGCTTCCCATCTGTGGAATAAATTGCCATGGAACTGCTCCCTCGCAGATTACAACTTGGTCATCGTTAAAACCAATGTCAACAGATTCCTATCTAGAACCGTCCGCACAAGTATTCAAACTTGGTCCTGATAATTATTCAATCTCATTAACCCTTATCCTGGAGTGGCATCTGGCCTTGATAAGTGGTGATCATTTAGTTTAAAATTAAAAAAACCTGTCTGACATATCAACATTTGATTCGGACTAGCCTATTTCTTCGGTTTTTTTTTTTCCTTTCCTGTTTATTGGCAGGAAGATACTTATATACTTTATTCCGTATCAGTTTTTTTCATGAAACTAACAGACCAAATGCTGCATATTTAGTGGGGTGTGAACGATGGGCCTGCAATGGGAGAATATTTAGCTGAGAGAAGAGAGACCACTCAAGAAATGGGTTGACCGTTGAAATATTAATGTCTTCACGGATCAGGGTCCAATGCTGTCATTATCAGTCACTTGAGTCTTGGAAAAATTAATACCCCTCCAAATAAGAGATCCCCTGGTAGTCATTTTTTTTGTATGTCTATAAATAAACTGGCCCATTATTTTCAAGTAGGTGTCTGGGTGGTCTACCACAAATGACACCAATATCTTTATATATTCCAGCAAGATGGGTCTCAACAGGTGGACATTCATGGCCTGTGCAGTGAACACACATTCACACAGATGATGTCTATGTTCAAGAACCATTGCCAAAGTGAAAATCTGAGGAAAGACAAATAGTAGAAATTGGAAAGAGGTGGAAACAGAATGAACAATAATATAAGTCAGTCGTGAGACTGCATACCTGTTTGACAATGTAAGGATAGGACAAATCTTATCTGGATCTTACTACTCGTTATATGAAATATTCCCAAAAGTATGCCATAGAAACGTTTATAACTCAAAAACTTTATCTGATCAGGCTGAAATTTTGCATTGGGGTTACTATTATCAAGGAGCCTCAGATCCATAGATCAAATTTGAAAAACTCGGAAGTTAAAATTTCATTAAAATTTCAATTTCCGAGTTTTCCAAATTTCATTAAAATTTCAACCATGACCGTTTACACAGTTAATTAAAAAAAAAATTATGAAACAGGAAAGTGTGCTTCCTTAATAATGTTGCATACATTTGTGTCTCCCATCTTTTTTTTTTTTTATATAGGTGGAGGGTTGCGTGGTCTAACTCCTACGTCCAGAGTGGTCCAATACAGTGCGATTAATTATAATCAAAATTTAAATTGATAAATAGCTTTTTCAAATAGAAAATATTTAACTTGAAGAATTTACAAAAATGAATAAGTTCATTTCTTTTATCGATAGAGAAATAAGATTATTTACCCCCCCCCTCCTCCTCCCCAATCACTATCACATTTTCTTGGACAAAGTTCAAATGTGGAAATATACGACCAATCAGAGAGAAAGAGAAAAGAAACGTTGGTTGAATCTCTCTCACCTATCTTCACTCTTGGACATTAAGTGAATGCAGGTGTCTGAATAGTTTAGTTGATTGAGCCACCTGTTACCATTATTTTATGGGTGAAAGACTGAATAATTATCTAAGCAGACAATAATGGTAATCACATACACACAATATATATTTAATATTTATATAAAGTTAGGAATGTGTATATGTTTAGATATTCAAATGTACAGAACACACTCCTAATTTGATTAACTGATCATTATGAATTTTGAAACATAGCCATTCTTACACCTAGAAGCTAATGTGATCTATATTTAGTTTAATTTGGTCTTATGCAAAAGGAGAAAAGATGGGTAGAAGTCCATGAAAATTCAGATACTTCCCATTTTTGTGAAATTTAAACAAAAAGTTTTTAAAAAGTGGTCGATCATGGTCAAGGGCCACCAGAAGGCTCCCTTTTCATTAGCTACTACACCAAGATGTAGGGGAGAGTGCCACTCCATTCTGAGTGTTTATTCCACTTATCCTTGATCCTCACCTTATAATGCTGAGTGTTTAACAAGGGGCATCTGGTACCATTTTTTTTTGTCTTTGGTATGACTCGACTGAGGATTGAATCTCATTAGCAAACACTAACCATTTATGCCAATTAAATATTAGACATCAATTCATAAATATTCCTCAATTTTCAGTTTCTTTAGAGTATTTTAAGGGGGTAGAGAGGGTAATATGGGCACAACAACCCATTCGAAAATTAAAATATTTTAGATTTGCATTAAATTGGATCCATAGTTATTAGACACTGATTAAGCAAGATTCCCTGAATTTCAATTTCAATTTCTTAAGACCTCTTAAGCTTAAGGCTTAAATTTTAGACATTTTCTAGAATCAACATCATGTAACAGATTTTGATCAAAATTAGAATAAGTATTTTAGACATAGGGTTTAGTATCATTAAGTTTTTATTTTAATCTTCGTAAGAAGGCATAAAAATAGTGCAACCCTGTTCTGTTCGGGGAATTAATTTTACCTATTTTGGGACGGGTATTTGTCTCGTGCACATATGTTAGAAAATGTTTAAAAAATGAATAATGGAGAAGCCAAAAAAGTGAGAGGGTATCATTAAAAACAAACAAAAAAAATAATTGTGACTATAAAGAGACAATTTGAAAAGATTTCAAATATTCTTTTTTTTTTTAATACCCAATAATAAAACTAAACCACTGAAAATAAAATTGTTTTAATCCATTTATCATTGATGTCAGAATAGCAAAGTACTTGGATGAATGCATACAAATTAGCAACAGATATATTTTGTCTTACTCTTCCATGACACCTATTAATTCAATGCCATTTTCCCCTTGCCCAGGGGTCAGACGTTTTTTGTATATTTCGCAACCTCACCGTCCAAATTCCACTATATGTTCTTGTCTAATCACTTGCTTTCAAGTTTTCCTTGGTTTGTCAACGTTCCAAGGATTTAAGACATCCATGTTTCTGCAACGGTTTATCCAGAAGGATGAATGCGCCATATGACTGTACCAGCATAACCGAGTCATCCTTAAGATGACCTCTATGCTAGGAAAATATAATGCTTTCAGCAAATCCTCCGATCTAATGTGTTAGATTTGGTCAATTTCACTCGACTTCGATGATAGCCGTGACCGACCTAAAAAAACAAAAAAAGCTACAGGCCTTCATCATTGTCTCCTGATTAAGTCTTCTAATGGTTCTGGTAATCATGGCCTTTAGTTCGTGCTTAGTGTTGCAGCTTTTGGTATCTCGTTCCACTGCACCACACATATTGGATTTCTCCTTAACACTGAACATGAGCGATATCGGTCCAGTACAAGTGTGGTTGGGAGTGTGCTACCCTTGCTTCACAATAAACTCTTTGTGCAGGCACCCTTTCAGGAAGGGTTATCCATTGTCTTGAGACCAGTCCTCAATCAGCTGCATTTATGAAGATTTGTTTTCCATTTTTTTTTTCTTCAAGTATCACAAACCAGCCAGTTTAGTGTGAGAAAATGGGTAAATATAAAGAAATTCCCTTAAATTTCAACTTGTGATAACTCATTTATTTTGAGGGATTATTTTGATAAAATTTGGATGTAAACATAATTTAATCTTTTCTCTTTATAAATGTACAATACCTTCTCTAGTGTTATCAATAGTGGTTTTTTGTTTTGAGTTAGGTTACTATTTTCAACGATAGGCGATTTATTTTTTATTGTTGGTGTTTTTCAACTTAATGCACATGATATTGTGTCTATGCATATATAACAGTCCTATATTAAAGAAAAAGGGGCATTCGTCAATATGGTGGGCGTAATATAGGGTTTTAAGTTGCCTTTCACAAAAAAAATGCCAAGTTGAAAACTTTAGTGAATTAAATTTTTGCCCTATTATCAAATTGTGTTTCCGTCCATTTTTATATAGTCCACATCTGAATTTTTTATTTATTTAAAATTAAAAGAACAATCTAGCTTGATCTTTACTGTGCTATGGATCATATTACAAAAAATTCAATATGTTAGCTGTTGAAATGAATCTCATATGAAAACTCAGAGTTACACTTCTGTGTCATTTTTGTACGTTTTTTACAAGAGGAAATGGAATTTTGCACAATGTTTAGACTGGCTTGATCGTTAATTTAATTACTTCTTCCATGAGGATTAAGTTTTATTTACCACAGGATCACATTACATTTGTAAGGACTTTTCACTTGTTTGAAACCTTCATTTTTAGATATACACTGTGAAATTTGACTTCTGAACCAATAGCACACAAGACAGCAAATTTTCTAATTTCCAACAAACATACTTCAGTGGTTAATTTAGCTAACAAAATATATTTTATATCATTGTTCATGTTTTGCAATGATCTATGTGCTCACATTAAAAGTTTTTAGATACAATGAAAATAAGATTTTAGTTTGGATACCTAGTTTTGTTTATATACTAATGGTTCACAAAGGCAAAAGCCACTTGAGGATAAGCATGAAATTTTCAATGATGGAACAGTACTATGAAAGGATTGAGAACTGATTAATTTATAGGACAACATGACAAATATTCGTTGACATTGGACTTAAAAATAACCATGCTGTAGTCTGTAGAGAACAATTCCTGCAGTAACATGTTCCACAGGTGGGAAGTTCTTGGAAAGAAACTTTGTCCATGGAGTTCCATTTAGGCACACAAAGCAAGAAAAGCTCTTTGCAATGTTGGTAGAAAGATGAGTACTTGCTGAGAAGTTTTTCGGGGGGGGGGGGGGCGTGGCATCTACCATAGAAATATCAATAGAGTAAGGAAAGATTAGCAATGTCTCTCTGTGAAGTCTATTTCGTATTCTGTCAAGACAAGATAGATCTTTTCTATATGGAAGATAAATTTTGTTTAGATTGATTGGGAAAAAAATGTTTGTTTAGGTTTCACTTCATTTTATGGGGTCATTTGGATGTTTCCCAAAGAGACGGATTACTTTTGCTGGCAAACAGAACCGTTGTAACAATGTTAGATATTGATTTGAGTTGGATTTTATGTCATGTTGCATTATCTTATGCCAACGTTAGTTTAATTTATTCGTTCTTTGTGGAGGATGGGTATTACGTGTGCATTTGTAGGTTGCTTTCTATATTTTCTCTCTATACAGGAGACTTTGATGTTATGGCCATGTTGAAAGAATAGATGAGAGTGTAACAGCAGTACTACAAATACCAGCAGCAGCAACAGGCCACCATTAACAGTGTTTTGAACCTCTGTTGGTCTTCTAAGCGGGGCACTGATTGACGCAAACATTTAACTTTATTTCTGATTTGTCCAATCAGAAACAATCTCATGCAAGCAGATATAAAAGGGAGTGATCACCACTTCCTTCCTTTTTTTTTATCCAGGAGATGGCACAGCTATCTGACTTATCCATATTACTTCTTTCAACTCCCAAACTTCTCTCTTGGGTCACAAAATAAAATCGGACAAGAAAGATTCAACATCCAAGATGGCTGACCTGCGTACGTGAACCTTGCAACACACACACACACACACACGGTGTGCCTTTCTAATAAGAATATTCTCCTTATATTAACTATTTTTTCCCCTACAAACAGGACATTTATCCTATCCTTCATATTATGAACTTTCAAACATTTTTCCTCGCCCTGACTTCAACATATTATCCTCTGTTACTAACCCCTTCTCTCCTTCTCAATTATTATATTACATGTTAACGAAGATGGCCAATAAAGTTGGTGTAAATGTTAGAATGAGATTTTGTCTTTCTATTCTACAAGAGTTCCTGGGTTAGTAGATGTAAAACAGTTGAGGTAGCAGGGTCAGTTGGGAAGAGTAGGCCAAGGAAAACATGGGAGAAAGTGATAAAGCGAAAGAGGGATAAATAAAAACTTGGTCAGAGATAGGTTAGTTTGGAATTCAATTTCTGAAAGTTGTCGGATACATGCCAAAAAATGGATGAATATGATGATGATGACAATTAAACATCTGGTATAGTCTAAAGGGTTTTGTTATTGCCTATTCATTTGATGACGTCAGCATTTCTGCTGAGGATTTGAACACACACATGATAGAAGTAGACGTCCCACAAAAATAATTCTATACATGTTCAAAGTTTGAAATATTCGTAATTTTCTTCCGTGCTTATCCTGCGAAGCAGGGTCTGCACTAGATTTCATCCTCCGCCATACACGGTCAAAGCTAGATCAGGATCAAGTCCAGCCATCTTGATATTTTACTGTAGGGTATACAACCAACTTTGTTTCAGCCATCTTCGACCTTTTCTCAGGTCAACATCCTAAATCTTACTTTCACAATTGTGTTGTCGTTTATGTGTATTAATGTCCATACCAGCCCAGACGATTTTCCCTCATTTTGTCCGAGATCGGCATAACTTCAGACATGGCTGAGTGTGGTCAGACGAGAAGTCCAATGAAACATCTTTGTCTCTATGACTGATAGTGTTCTTTCTGCTTCCTTCGTCGACAGTCAGCACTTAGAGGAATACAAAGTTTGAAACATTGACTAATTAACTTTTTTGTGTTTCAGATATCACCACTGGAGTATGACACGGGGCAAAAAAAAAAAAAAAAAATCCAATCAAACTGATTGGATCAAAGTCAAAATTAAGAGAGAAAGCCATCAAGTATGCACGCACGTGTATGTGTGTGTGTGTGTGTGTGTGGGGGGGTAAACAGGAAACCATTCTTTGAGAAAACAAAATCCCCATCATGAATCGTTTGAAGTCTTGGCCTTCACGGCAAAATTAACATTTTCAGTTTTTGGAGAGAATTGCCACAAAAGGGAAAAGGAAGGCAAGACGGAGAAAGGAAAATGAAGAGAACAAACAGGAAAAGAAAAAAAAGTAAAGCGAGAGAGAGGGAGAAAAAAAATAAAATGCAACCAAATAGCACCAAAAACCTAAGGAGGTAAGGCTTTAGCGATTTAATTTAAAAAAAAAAGAAAAAAAAAAGAAAGAAAAAAAAGTGGATCTTGACCAAAGAGTGAAGAACTCACTGCGGCCTCATCAAGAGATATAGTTTAATGTTATACCATATCACATTGGAAAATATGCTTTTGGAGTAAAGTGTAGATACGGTTTGCCTAGTAAATTCTAGATACAGTATAACTCTCGTTTATCTTAAGAGCAAAGTGTAGTATCTGTTCTGATACTACACTTTATCTTTTTTGTCCTCGGTTAGTGAAGGAAAAATCCCTTTAGATTAAGGCAATTTTTATTTTTGTCCCAACCCCAGAGCGCCCCCTTTTTAGGGAGCTGGATTTTCCCCACATTGAAAACCGACCTTGTAACTAGCCCTGTCATTGTTGGGAGGAAAGTATATAATGACACTCTTTCATCCAGCTTTGGTATTTATATTTATATTGTTTCTTACACACTTGAACCAAATCTTCCTGTCTACCACTCTGTAGTACCTGGGATATCCAAACGCGTTATGAAGTTCATGCAAAAAGTAGTACGCTACACGTGATCGAACCAGCTAAGACACCCAGTGCATAAGGCATCCGTAATTACACCAATACATATTTTCTGAAGAAAATACAACTAATGTTGTTTTAGTTTGCAGCTGCACATCCACCTGACCATGGCATGATCATAATTAGGCTGATGCCATTGTCGATCAGAAGTGTTTGGGGCTCATGGCAGAGCAAAAATAGGTCTTTTTACGACTTTGTCCAGAATCTTGAAGGAAATGTGTCTAAATGTAAGGATTCGTGAACAGGAGAGCGAACGAAGAGGATAACGACAACGACGGGTAGAGAGAAGCGACAACGACCGGGGGGGGGGGGGGGTATGGATTTACTCCTCTCCAGGAGTTAGGCACAAGGCCAGTTTTTATCTTACTCGCATAAGTAAGATGTGACCCAAGGTCGGGTCGGGAAAGTGGGGTTTGAAAAACCAGCACCCGAGAGGTGAGCACTCTGGCAATTAAAATTTGCCTGGGCAGCCCCGTCGGCATTCACCGGCAGGGGCGCCTCAGGCAGTAAGCAATAACTTACTCCTCCCCAAAGAGGGGAGGCGAAGCCTGGGAGGGTGGACCTCCTAGAATTGTTGAGGACAGACCCATAGACAGGCGTAAATCCAGCCCCGAAGGCCAAGACAATACCAGTCTATGGGGTGCAGTATCCATCGGAACAGATACTACACTTTGATCTTAGCCAAAAGGCCAAGAGCCAAAAGTAGAGAGAACCGACAACGACGGGGGGGGGGTAGAAAGAGAACCGACAACGACGGGGAGGGGGGGGAGTAGAGAGAGAGAACCGACAACGACGGGGGGGGGGAGTAGAGAGAGAACCGACAACGACGGCGGGGGGGGGGGGAGTAGAGAGAGAACCGGCAACGACGGGGGGGGGGGACGAGAACTACGGGGGGGGGGAGAACGAGAACTACGGGGGGGGAAGGGGAGAGAGAACGAGAACTACGGGGGGGAAGGGGAGAGAGAACGAGAACTACGGGGGGGGAAGGGGAGAGAGAACGAGAACTACGGGGGGGGAAGGGGAGAGAGAACGAGAACTACGGGGGGGGAAGGGGAGAGAGAACGAGAACTACGGGGGGGGAAGGGGAGAGAGAACGAGAACTACGGGGGGGAAGGGGAGAGAGAACGAGAACTACGGGGGGGGAAGGGGAGAGAGAACGAGAACTACGGGGGGGGGAAGGGGAGAGAGAACGAGAACTACGGGGGGGGAAGGGGAGAGAGAACGAGAACTACGGGGGGGGAAGGGGAGAGAGAACGAGAACTACGGGGGGGGAAGGGGAGAGAGAACGAGAACTACGGGGGGGGAAGGGGAGAGAGAACGAGAACTACGGGGGGGGAAGGGGAGAGAGAACGAGAACTACGGGGGGGGAAGGGGAGAGAGAACGAGAACTACGGGGGGGGAAGGGGAGAGAGAACGAGAACTACGGGGGGGGAAGGGGAGAGAGAACGAGAACTACGGGGGGGGAAGGGGAGAGAGAACGAGAACTACGGGGGGGGAAGGGGAGAGAGAACGAGAACTACGGGGGGGGAAGGGGAGAGAGAACGAGAACTACGGGGGGGGAAGGGGAGAGAGAACGAGAACTACGGGGGGGGAAGGGGAGAGAGAACGAGAACTACGGGGGGGGAAGGGGAGAGAGAACGAGAACTACGGAGGGGAAGGGGAGAGAGAACGAGAACTACGGAGGGGAAGGGGAGAGAGAACGAGAACTACGGAGGGGAAGGGGAGAGAGAACGAGAACTACGGAGGGGAAGGGGAGAGAGAACGAGAACTACGGGGTAGTGGGTTGGGGGAAGAGAATGAGGGGTTAGGTGAGGGGGGAGAGAGAATGAGAACGACGGGGTAAGTGGGGGGGAACGAGAACGAGCGGGAGAGGGAGGAGAACGAGCGGGAGAGGGAGAAGAACGAGCGGGAGAGGGAGGAGAACGAGCGGGAGAGGGAGGAGAACGAGCGGGAGAGGGAGGAGAACGAGCGGGAGAGGGAGGAGAACGAGCGGGAGAGGGAGGAGAACGAGCGGGAGAGGGAGGAGAACGAGCGGGAGAGGGAGGAGAACGAGCGGGAGAGGGAGGAGAACGAGCGGGAGAGGGAGGAGAACGAGCGGGAGAGGGAGGAGAACGAGCGGGAGAGGGAGGAGAACGAGCGGGAGAGGGAGGAGAACGAGCGGGAGAGGGAGGAGAACGAGCGGGAGAGGGAGGAGAACGAGCGGGAGAGGGAGGAGAACGAGCGGGAGAGGGAGGAGAACGAGCGGGAGAGGGAGGAGAACGAGCGGGAGAGGGAGGAGAACGAGCGGGAGAGGGAGGAGAACGAGCGGGAGAGGGAGGAGAACGAGCGGGAGAGGGAGGAGAACGAGCGGGAGAGGGAGGAGAACGAGCGGGAGAGGGAGGAGAACGAGCGGGAGAGGGAGGAGAACGAGCGGGAGAGGGAGGAGAACGAGCGGGAGAGGGAGGAGAACGAGCGGGAGAGGGAGGAGAACGAGCGGGAGAGGGAGGAGAACGAGCGGGAGAGGGAGGAGAACGAGCGGGAGAGGGAGGAGAACGAGCGGGAGAGGGAGGAGAACGAGCGGGAGAGGGAGGAGAACGAGCGGGAGAGGGAGGAGAACGAGCGGGAGAGGGAGGAGAACGAGCGGGAGAGGGAGGAGAACGAGCGGGAGAGGGAGGAGAACGAGCGGGAGAGGGAGGAGAACGAGCGGGAGAGGGAGGAGAACGAGCGGGAGAGGGAGGAGAACGAGCGGGAGAGGGAGGAGAACGAGCGGGAGAGGGAGGAGAACGAGCGGGAGAGGGAGGAGAACGAGCGGGAGAGGGAGGAGAACGAGCGGGAGAGGGAGGAGAACGAGCGGGAGAGGGAGGAGAACGAGCGGGAGAGGGAGGAGAACGAGCGGGAGAGGAAGGAGAACGAGTGGGAGAGGAAGGAGAACGAGCGGGTGAGAACAAGAGGGGGAGAGTGATAGAAAGGTGAGCAAGATACAAATCTAGGTTTACAAAATAATGGATAAAGCAGTTTAAAGTACAAACAGACATCCAATAGAAAATGTATGCATCAAAGAGCCAATTATTTATCATGGATAAAATTCTATCCACAAAATACTACAGAAAAGAGAAATCAATACCGGCTTGAATATGAACCACAAAGAGTTTGGTGTACGATGATTGAAGAATCAATGATGGCAGTTAAACAGTCGGTTGAATTTATAATGAACAGTAAATAATTCTATGATTATTAATATTCTCAGCTATAATTCTAAAACTGACATGTACTTTCGGACATTACTACAAGCAAAGTTCTAAGTAAAGACCGGATAGATAGAGGGGGGTTATACCCCTGTGGGGACAATCCAACCAGAAACAACTTTTAATTAAGGAAATACGGATATCCATACTTAAGGTCAAGAAAGAATATTTCAAGTAAAATTGCTATCTTCTCTGTAACACAATAAGTTTTGGGCCAAACTAATAAAATAATTTTTTTAAGGCTAAATTTGACTACTCATGAACAGCCTGCTTTTAATGTGATACATTAATTCCAATTCTTCTCTTACAATTTGATGCCTTTTTTGTAGAACGATTTTTCTTTGGAATCAAAATACACCTCATTTTTCAATATTCTTCATTAGAACAAACTGTTTTCTTTGAGCATTGTTTTGAGGTCTGCAAACAGCCATCAGTTGTTGGGAGTTAGATCTGGAGAATAAGGTGGCTGAAGTTTTGCCTTGTTGTGACACGGTGCATTGTCTTGGTGAAAGAGCACATTTTTCTTCACTTATGGCCATTTTAGGGCACTTTCTACCTTCAAATGCATCAAAATGCTATATAATATTCGCTATTCATTGTTTTTCCTTTCTCAAGGTAATCAATGAAAAAAATACCTTGTGTCTCCCAAAATACGAAGGCCAAAACCTTGCCTGCTGATGTTTGGGTCTTTGGACAGATTTCACCTGCTGCTGTCCACTCAGCTGAGTGCCGATTTTACTCCGGAGTGAAGTGGTGGATCCATGTTTCATCCATTGTCACATATTAATGCAAAATTCCTTTTTGTTATGTTGAAACAGTTGCAAACAATGTATTGAATCATGAATGCAATGTTGTTTCTGATTGACTGTGAGCAAATGCGGCACCCACTTTGAACACGGCTTTCTCATTTACAACTGTTCATGTAAAATGGTGAATACACTGTTTTCTGATATCTTCAACTCCTCTGCTATTTAATGCAACTTGAATTTACGTTTGAAACTAGTTTGTGGACTTTTTTTATGTGTTCTGGGACAACTACCGAATTTGGGCGACCTGAGCATTCAGCACTCTGCGTTTCAAGTCTGCATACCATCACTTAATCTTGATTCCAACGTAGCAGAGCCGCGATAACACTTATCAAGCCATTGCTTTGCTTGAACAGTATTTTTTCACATCAGCACACAAAATTCAGATTTTTTCGTTATTTTGAAAATTTTAAACAGTAGCTTCAATTAAATAACTAATTTGTAAACTAATTATCTGATTAGGCTCACATTTTGACACGCGCCATTTGAAGGTCAGTACTTTATAAAATTTATATGAAATTTTTATTAGTGGTGCCATCTATATGTGTGGCCGAGGATTTATTGTGTGATGTGTTAACAACATTTAGATGCAAGTGTGTAAAAGTAAAGTTAAAATCAGAAGTTTCTATGTAAGGTTAAAATTAAGAAATTTTATTAAAAGCTTAAAGTTTTAGAATTAGAACTATGTGACAGAATATGACGTAATCGGCAGGAAGTCCGAAACAATACGTCATGAAGAAGAGATTTGCTTTTTGGGCTTGTCAGGGAGTGGGCAAGGGGAAGCTCATGTAATGTGAAAAATAATTTAACATCTAAAAGCATATGTCATTCAGCAAATACGTGTTCTTTTATGTTTAGTCATTATTATCCAGGAAGAGAGGAAGATGGCTGCTTCTATCATCACAAGCAGAGAAGAGGAACGAGAACAACTGTCTCTGACATTAAAACACCACGGCGATGACAGCTACTACCACGACTATAGAGAGACGCTACTATCCACAGAGCATCTACTGAATTATGTGTCAGAGAGACGAACAGCAGTTTCTGTCAACAGAAAAGATAACAATTTGTGGGGATCAAAGAAATCCTCCATGCTATGCTACAGTTTCTACGTTCAAGAACATGTTCCAGCTACCCGTCCCGAGGAAAGAATCAATAGAGAATATCTTTCACCCATGAAAAAAAGAGAAGTTGGCTAATAAAAAAAATCATTGAGTATACATTATGTAAATAAAGCTTTTCAATTCATCATCATCATCATATTCGGTTTAACATCAGTTTTATACGTTGGCATGTATTGGACAGTTTTTAGAAATTGACTCCCAAACTAAGCTATCTCTGGCCAGGTCAGAGAAGAGATCACCCCCACTAAATTCTAATAATCTGAACCTTTTCACTACTAGTAAGATAAATAAAGATAAAAATAATTAAAGCTTTTTTTTAGTCAAGTCATTGTACATATTTGACAATTTTTTTTTTTTTTTTAATTATTTTTTTACATTAAAAATGAAACTTTTCTTTTTAACCCACTGAGGGATACAAACTCGGCGGAGAGATACAAAATTAAAAATATGTTTTACCTCTCCGCATAGATCTAAAATAGTTCAATTGTCTAAAATAAATCAACAACTCTTCCTTAATATAATAAGATTTGCTGTCATGACCTAGCCAGAGATTTGACTCAAAGAAACAAAGTCAGTGTCCAGCACTGATAAGTATCATATTACTAAAAAATAGTTTTAGACTCTTCTTGAAGGCTTGATCTAGAATCTCAGTGTACAACAGTCACTCAAAGGCCAACTCTTTCCTTAAAACAGAATCCTCCTCTTTTTTTTTTTCTTTCTCTTTAGTTTTTATTCTCCATTCTTACATATATACATTCTTGGATCTCTGGTCCCGTGACCCTCTCACAAAGAAGGCAGATAGAATTATTTGAAAAATCACTTTTGGCATGTTATTTGAATAGTGAAGCTGAAAATATATCAGTCCTGGACAGAGAAACGTTAGGCATCTTGTCCACACCAGTAAACATTAGTTAATTTCACTTTATTTCTTTTTCATTTTAAGGTACACTTGTCACTTTTTCATTTATATTTCACTGGGCTAAACCTAAATGTATTAATGTCTATAAAACGTTTCACATTTTTACCTCTACCAAGAAGGTCATGTTTTCGTTCAAGTTTGTTTGTGTACAGCCTTTACGTCGCTTGAGCAATCGTTGCATAATTTGGTCAAAATATCGGTCATGGTCTAACTGAAAACTAATTTAATTTGGGGATATGAAGGTCACAGAAAGGTCAAACTTACATTTTTGTAGTCAATTAAGTCCTGCATCTTATGAGCTTAAATCTGGTCATAGTCGAAATTTCGATGGAATTTCAACTTAGGATTTTTTTCAAATTTGATATATGGGTCTGATGCATTTGATAACAGTAACCACCATGCAAAATTTAAGCCTGATCAAATAAATAGTTTTTGAGTTATCAACGTTCCCATGGTTTAACTTTGGGAATACTTCATACAATATGGAGAAGTAAGACCCAGATAAGACTTGGCCCATCCTTACATTGTCATACAAAGGTACGCTGTCTTATGAGTCACTTATGTTCTTGTTGGTAATTATATATATATATATATATAACACCAGACAGCTAAATATTATCCACTTTCATATTAACATAGAAAAAAGGTCACTCTGAACAAATGGCAAATAAATAAAATAATAATCAACCTCTGATAAACACGATTTACAAATGTCCTGCAATTGATCTACACATGCAACAAGTAAATGCCACAAAGGCAGATATTTTCCTTTTGATCCATTAGCATGCATGGTTCTTTTTTAAGCATCAGAATGATAATTAACCATACTTCAGCAACATCTGTAGTTTTCTATAATTAGATTGATGGCTTTCAAATATTATCTCTACTGCCTGATGTATATTGGCAACACTAACGTCTCAGTTTTCAGTACACAGTGAAAATCTAGAGTAAAAGGATACAATCAGTTTTATTTATTATTTGATCAAATATTTTTAGATAAGTAACCAATCCACATTTTTAATGCTCTATTAAGTCAAGTAAATCTTTGAAAGTAATATCTAGTATCAAATAATATTTTATGCATTTTTTTTTAAAATGGAAATCGCCCCAGACAAGGCATGAAGCCACTTGATGTAAGGAGCTAAAAAAAATACTACTTGAAGGTCAAAAACTCTGACCCAGAAAATGGCAATTCGTCTCCCTTTGTCAGAAACATCGCTCATGGAATGTGAGGACTAAAGGACAAAATAAGGGAAACGAGAGTTATGAGGCCGCCGAAAGTAAACCCAAGGTCCATTTTCTACTCTCCGAACTAAAGACTTTTGGTAATTAAAAAAAAAAAATTTGGTGGATTAATGGATTAAGTTATTTTGCCATTTTTTTCATAAAAAGCAAAGAAATGTAGTAAAAAATTACATTTATTGATGAAGGAAAAGTTAACGTTTCTTTCTAACAATATTTTGATTAATGAAATTTATTATTACTATCAGGACCTGTTAGAATTCCACGGTACTTTCTACTGTTAATAATAATATTCTGTTTGAAATGTTTGTCAAGATCAATATTATTAAGAAAATGACTTTCTTCTTACATAAAAATAATTGCCATTGTCAGCTAAATATCCTTTTAATAAATAAAATATTTCTTCTTTATTAAATTTTAAATTGTAGCAATTTAATTCTTTATAAAACAATATCGTCTTTTTAGTGTAAAAATAATTGTCATGTATTCTTGAAATCAATAAAATTAGACTACTAAATTCAATATAGTGTCCACCATTCTGAACGACAGACTTTGCATATTACACAATGCCAGCCAGTCCTACATAATTTCTAATGATTTTGCCAATAAAAAGAATATGTAAAAACATTTAAATGAACATAGAAATTCATCATGGTTTCTTACTCTCTTATGCAAACAATAAGTAGCATATTTTTTTACACAAAATTTCACAAATATTGAACAAGTTATGTCCCTTTTGTTGAACGTTCATAAATAATGTTTCCTATTTGACATACCCAGGTACTGCACCAACACTGCTCAAGGAGCAGGTACAAATTAGTTAGAAAAAACACTTAAGTTGAAAGAGGGATTTGAAAATGTATGATCGCCGATAACTACAACAGGTCTGACACTTAACTAATTAAGATGGCAGATTTAATATATCTGGATTCATAGGTTTCAGGGTTTTATAACACTGTAAAATAGGCATGTCAAACATGTGCCCCACAGACCACATGCAGCACTTTTCAAATACACTTGAAGCTCGCATAAAATATACTCTAAGTTCGTTATTTAACGGCAAAAATTCGATGTCACGGGCGAGTGAGAGTATGATATTATAGATATAATCAGGTGTCTTCTGTTTATGCATGTATAATATGCATTTTGTTTTGTTTATGCTGTGATATTACAGTCAAAGGCAATTTATATCTTTTTGTTCTATATTTTATATAATATTTTTTGTACCAATTATGCCATTTATTACACACTAGCAGGGGTACCGGCATTGCCCGGGGCTGCTACTGTAGGGTGCTGGGTGTAATCCTTGCAAGAAAAGTGCAAGTTTGTTTTTTTCATAAATTGGAAGAACACGACACGACCTTGTGTCACATCGCATCGCTGTGGAATAGACATAAAAAAAAAGAAAAAAAAAGAAAAGAAAAAAAAATTGCCCGGGGCAAAAGTAAGTACTAACCCTGTCTCCTCCCCCTTTAGATGTATATTTTGGTCAGCGTTAAAAAAAAAAAAAATCCTTGAGTCGACTAGGATCGAACACTAAAACTTTAGATAATGGACAATGCGTCTATAACCACTCGACTACAGAACATGGTATAAAATATTACGAAAACTAAGTCACTTACACAAAGTGTGAAAACAATGAAAATTTCGTATTAATGTAAACAAAATGATTATTTTGTTATCAGTGATTGTTTTTTGTTACAAAGTTTTGTTAGTAAAATAATAATGTGTTTTACCATCCATCAAACAAATCTCTCCTAATTATTAACAAAAAAATATTGTAACGGTTTATACTTTTTATTAATGTAAGCAAAGTGTTTATTTTGTTATCAGTGATTCGGTTCAAATTCTGTAGAAGTACACCTAGAGCAAATGTGGTATTGTGGTCATTTAGATGATTCTTACAGAGTAGGGTATACAATTTTATTACTTTAGACCAAGGATGCCCAACGAATCTCATTATCCCACACTTTTGATGGCCTTGTGCTAAATTTGTCCTGAATGTAAATTCTTTTATATTTTCTGCAAATAAAAGAAATCAAAATGTATCTGTTAGGATGGATGCTACACCCCTTCGACCGGTACCGTATTGGTCAGGGTTTGTCCTGTGCAGTTCTAGGAAGTTCACCCTTCCAGGCGTTGCTTTCTCACCCGTTAAGAAGGGGTTAATTTATTGCTAATCGCTTGAGGCACCCCTACCAGGGAATGCTTCTGATGCTGCCACTGTAGGGTGCTGCGTGTTGTCCTTCCAAGAAAAGAGCAATTTTTTATTCATAAATTGGAAATAAGATGAAAAAGAAAAATTATATTTTGTATTAATTAAAACCAAATGATAATTTTGTGTATCATAATTTTGTTTTTACAAAGTAAGAATTTCATCTATTGTTTGCGACGATTATTTTGTTTGTGAAGTAAGTGTATTTAGATTCGGTTCAAATTCTGTAAAAGCTTGCATAAAATCAATTTAGTATTACGTGTTATGTAAAAAAATATAAACACTTTTTAAATGACTAAAGAAAGTCGCAAACAAAAGAATTAAGTACTTTTTAAATCACTAAATACATTGATAATGCAAAAGAATTTCAGCAAGTGTTTTTTGTTTCTAGGCAATTTTAACAAATCCAATGTTTTTGAAGGAGATAAAACTTATGTTTTGTAAATAAGTGTAAACATTAAAGTAAAGAAATCCGTCTGGACTGGGGCAATTTTTTTTTTTTGGGGGGGGGGGGGGGGGGCTACCGTACACGCACGCAAATATTTGTGTTATTAAAAAAACAAAAACATTCTGTCTCTTTGCTAAGTAAGACGCTTTCAGCGTCCCAAATTCTCTTCGCTAAGTAAGAAAATCGAGAAATGATTTCTACCTCACTGATCGTGGGCAGGAAAGGTTTTGACGATTCTAAAACAGAAGTTTTGTTTTTTTAAGTGAGAGAGAAGGTTTTTATTCTTTAGCATATGCAAACAAAAGGTATGAAGTAATAAAATGTTTCAATTAAATCTAGCAGCTCTGGCGTAGAAAAACGGAAGTTGCCAAAATATTTGCGCTTGCGTAGATCGAACAGATAGTTAATAAACGATCTAATCTAACCACCACCATGGCATGTCTCTTGTCCATTCTACATGAATAAATCGATGGTATCTTCTAATTCTGACATATTATTCGGCCGAGGGTTCTCTGGTTAGAAAAATATCAACTTTGTGACAGTTTGTTGAGTAGTTTTTGACGAGTATCACTACATACAGACATACAGGTGGCAGTTATAAAATAAATTTGCAACATTTATTTTTGTTTAATAAATTTTTTTTTTTTCAAAAAAATCATTCATACTACTTTATATTACCCGTATGAAACGTCTTTCACTTGATAATTTTTTTCTTAAACCAATAATAAAATAAAGCATTTAAGGGTTAAGCCTTTGACGTTGGCTTTGCTTTTACAAATGATGGCTTGCGCTGGTTGCTTTAATGAATGAAATTTGCTTCTTTTTTTTTCACCTCAAACAAAGCATATTGTCATTGAAGCATAAGGGGCTACTGTGACAGGAGATGCATTAGAGCAGTCGTTTATGAAGATAAATTTGTGACAGAAGCAATGTCACAAATTTGAACCTTAATTTTTATGTGACAGAATCTTTAAAATTATCTGCAGACCACAAGTTTGTAAAGCATTGTTTAACTTGATAATCATTTATTCAATTCGGAACAAATATATTTAAACATAAATCATTTAATCCGTGTATATGCACACGGGGAAGTATAAAAACAATAATGCTTGTTAAATGTGTTTCAAGACACGTACACATTCTGTAAGCTAGAAACGCCACTAGCGGCATAATATATAAAAACATTCATAAAGTCTACTATTCATGGGGGAGGGAAAAATGAAGCAGGTAGATCTAACCTATGTGTGGAGAGAGGGCAGAGCAAAAAAAAACAAAACATTTTTCTAAACTCCAATCAGTTTCAACTAAAAAAGTTAAAATTAAGAAAAAGACACTGAGTACACATGTGGAAGGGAAGGAGACAGGAAGTCATTCTTTGGTGAACAAAAGTCATCTAACTCCTCTATCTCATTCATGAATCATTTGAAGTCTTAGCTTTCATGGCAAAATTAACATTTTCAGTTTTCAGAGAGAACTGTCAGAAGAGGGAAAAATAAAGGCAAGACGAGATGGAGAGAGGAAGAGAAAGAGAAAATACAGAAAAAGAGAAAGAAAGAAAACATAGCCAAATAGTGACAAAAAAATAATGAGACAAAGCTCTACTGACTTGGCAGAAATCAGCTTTTTCTTATTTAAAAACAAAAAAAAAGTGAATTTTGACCAAAAAGTGGAGAAGTCTCATCTATGGGAAGCTTGTGGTGATGGTGCGGAGAGACCAAGGGATAAGTGGCCATGACTGGCATGCGCCCGATGCAAAGAAACAGTAGTCGTGCCCGGGAGCAAACCTAAAATAAAACTATCCGCCTTTGAGGCGATAATCAAACACACATGCAAAGTAGTCCAAAAGCTCCCAAAAGAGTGACATTTTTTGCTCGAGAGAGATCATTTTTGGACGCCACGCAGCTAATGTCGTTCACATGTGTTTGGATCGTCGTCAGTAACATTAGTCAAACATCCTTTTGTGGTTTCAAAGTTTCAGCATTTGTCTGAGGGCTCACACCACCACTTAATTGAATTGGAACGATCACTTCTGCTGCTACTACTACAACGTAGCAACTTTTGCTGAAGAACAAAAAAAATAATCCGGCACCAGAAGAAGCGAACATACTGAAATCTGGTATTCTTTATGTTCTCGATTATCGCTACCACTTGCTTTCAACGATTTAAGCAGAAATCCGCTTTTTCTAGATTAAAAAAGGCAGAATTTTGCTAAAAAGTGGAGAACTACCATCCCTGCAATTAACATCCAATTTATGTCAATATCAGTGTTAAAAAGAAGGTTAGTGGCTATAAAACAAACGATAAAATATTAACACAGAAAAACAAGGAAGTTTTCTATTGAATTGGTTTTAATTAATGTAAAATGATGAAAAAAGTGTTTATATACAAGTCACAACTTTTTTTTAGGAGGACAGTAAATGCACTTGCAATTTAATTACATTTTTTTTAATCAGGGGTACAAGTAGTCTGCCATGGCAAAAAGAATACAATCAGTAAATTAAATGCATACTGAGGCAATTAACGATGCACTACCTTTATCGGCATAGCAAATGTACCTCCTACTTAACAGAAAGGCAGATTAAGTATTATAGCCTTGCAAATCTTGATAATGGGTCATAGGTTTATTTTTTATTTACTTTTTTGTTTTATTTACTAATGGGTGAATTTGACCTTGAAATGTTTGGTCAAGGGCGAAATTTTGACTTTAGATTTTTTTCAAATTTGATGTATGGATCTGATACTCTTTGATAACGGTAACCACTATGCAAAATTTCAGCCTGATCAGAAAAATAATTTTTGAGTTATCAACGTTTCCATGGCATAATTTTGAGAATACTTCATACGATATGGAGTAGTAATGCCCAGATAAGACTTTGGCTCTTCCTTAAGTTGTCAGGTGGAGATATGTACTCTCACAACTGACTTATGTTCCTGTTGTTTTACCATGTTATTAGCACTATAATAATGTACTTCGCTACAGTTTATTTTGAAAATTATTTAGCCATGCCCGCACAACTGGCATTAATGAACCACTTTTCGATGATGAAAAAAAAAAAATCAGCAAAAGGAATAACTCATTTTTTTTTTTTACTGTTGGCTCTCTTACAACTAAAATTCTATTTCTTTTTCGGTATCAATTTAAAAAATGTGCAAACAAGTAAAAATTAAAAACTAAAATGACTTCACTGCACCACGGGCAACGCCAGGTAGGTACTAGTTAATATTTAAAGTAATCGCATTTTCATGAGATCTTCCATTTCGTTTTTACCAACAACAGTTTCAGAAAGAAATGTGTCAGTAATGGAAAAGTACTTGAAGCATAAGATTTTACCTATCAAAACAGATAAACTATAGCAGTAACTTACCCTTGTTTTGGGCACAATATTCAGGTGTAATTTCTGGTCAACCAAACTGGCACCAGCTTCTGAAAGATAACCTTGATTTGGAACCAAACAACTCCGTCCAAAGCAACAAGGACAACATAATTTGTGCATCCATTTTGTCCACTTGGGATTCAGGTGTCCATAAGGTTCTTCATCTTTAGGCTTGAAGACACCAATAATTTTCTGTCATAGAAAAGAAAAAAAATATATATAAACATACTGCTCATTAAGAAATTCCAATACAATTTAAAAATTAGGGAAAATAGTTTAACAATCAGGAAAAGTTCCAATCTATCTATTTATAAAAGTCAATGTGTGTTATAGAAATCGGTACGTTAACAGAACATTAAAATAATTTCAATAATTTTTAACAGAATCTAAAGACAACTCTGAAATTTTTTTGATTCCATCTGGAGTCACTAGGAGCAATTATTGGTTAAGTCTATAAAATAACTGAAATATATTAGAATATAAAGAAATTAAATCAATTTTTTTTAAAATAGATTTTCTTCGTTTGATAAAGGTAAGGTAAGATGTTGTTTTATGGCACATCAACCCTAAGGGTCATTTCGTGTCATGAGTGTGGAAGGGAGTGTCCTTCATTTGAATCTTAAGTGATATTTTAAATTGTTTAAGGTTAAATGCATCTTATTGCCCCTGTTTTAGGGCCTAAAATTCAATTTTGGCTATTTCGTTTGTTTTGTATTAAATCTTTAGATGAGTTCTAAAAGGTTTGTTTTCTTTAGAAAATGTAATATTTTGTAAGGTGTTACTTTCTCAAATAATGTTTTTAGGGTTTGTTCACGGGTATTTACATATTTTTTGCAAGCCATTAATATATGTTTTATAGTTAGTTGATGATCACATGTTCTGCATTGAGGTGCATTTTCTGCTTTTAGAAGATATTCATGAGTTAGTTTTGTATGACCAACTTGGATTCTGGTGAATTTAGTATCTAAATTTCGTTTTGATAATATTTCTTTATCTTGCCTCGTTTGATAAAACAAAAATAAAATTAAACAAAGAACATCTCCATGAAGAATGTATTTTTTAAAAATTTAAACATTTAAATTATTTTCATGATTTAAAATAATTAAATTAGTTTCGGTTAGTTTGCTGTTTTATAGCTGTCAACAAGTATTTAAAAAAAAAAAACACCACCACGTTAAAAGCTTTTTTATTACTTGACCTCATATTACAAATGTTATTTTTAACTTTTTTTTCAAAAATTGTAAACATGACTATATTTGAAATTATTTCAGACCAGCAATATATCTCCACACTGATAATGCCAGATGGATACCGCTAATCTTATATATAAAATAGAGCTAGTTTGTTTGTTTTTTTTCTTCTATTTCTTTGATGTCAGTTTGGGCAAATATTGGTCCGTGTTCTTAAAATAATCGATTTCATCGAATTTCATATTTAACCTGACCAACAGTTTTGATTACTATCATAGGAGTCAGACATTAAAGAAATGTGGAAGAAATCTAATCAGAGCCAATTTTTCGAATTTCACCACAAATACTCTCTTTCTCTCTCCTCCCTTTTTGGTAAAGGATTTCCCTCAATCGAAAGTTATTTGACCTAATTACACAATTACGTTTTTATAGCATACTTTATGATCTGTGTATTAAAAACACCAGCACGGTGGCCAAATTGATAAAATACCAGCCTGCTAAGTTGCAATTCCGAGTTCAATTCTCATCTGAGGACACAAAATTGTTCTGACATTTATTCTTATTTTTCAATTGTGGTCGACTTTTTACTTTGAATGAGTGGAAGGGAAAAAATAAACAGACAACTTTTTTCTTTTTTTTTTTTTAAAGGGATGCAAAATCTTTCTTACATTTATTCGTAAGCCAAATGAAATTTTGTTACAGGCAAAAAAATCCTATTTCAGTCACATAAATTATTAATGAAAGTAAAAAGACGCCTGGGCAATGCCGGATAGGGACAGCTAGTTGTGAATGCAATTGTATCAATTTATTTCATGGCAAGAACAAAGTTATGAAATTTATTTTTAGTCATTATTTCAACATAATAGACGCATATATTACGAAGACATGAGATATTTATCTTATGTAGACATTTCTAATGACAGAAACAGAGTTGAATGTTCTTTTTTTATTCCTTGAAAGAAGGAAAAGAACATTACTTCACTTTTTGACTAGGAGCAAAGTGCAGTATCTGTTCTAAAACTACACTTCATCTTTTCTGTACTCGGTCATTAAAAATCGACCTTGTGTTTAACTCTACCCTCGTGGAGAAGGGGGGCAAGTAAATAGGGACAATACCTTATAAACAGCTATTACCCAGTGTTTTACTATTTGTGTACGACCAACTAAAGCACTACAAAAGTCACGGTTGCCTCACCTAGGCACAACCACTAGCGGCTGCTGCTGCTTTTTTAGAAATCAAGGCACGTCAGTGGAGAAACCTTTTCGTCATATTCAAGGCAACCTCTGCCCGTCAGATCGAACTGAACTGAAATATCGTCTTGTGGTATTATTTTAAACAAAAAATGAAATGGATTTAATCACAACTTTCGGGGATAACGATTATATGAAATAAAAAGTTTATTTTTAGTCTAATCTCGATTTTTTAAAAATATTTCCTCTTAAGCTTGAAAAAAAATTGTTTATTTACTTACAAAAATGTTCAGACTAAATATAAAAAGTGATTTAAATTTTTAATTTTTTAATTTTAAATGTTGTTTATTTTATGCTATTGGGCTTTTGTCTGTTTTTTATTTATTATATGTTGGGCCTAGCCAGCATTGGCAAATCTTACAAGGGGTGGCCAAAAAGTGTAACAAAAAAAACCAAAATAAACTTCAGACATTTTCAAAGGCTTGGTTTTGACTTGAGTTGAATCAGGTATAAATGAATTTAAAGATTGTTATGCCTCGTCTGTGCAAGAACACTTAGGAGTCAGTTCTTCTTTCATTTTGATTTTCCATGTCTAGTTATAAAACAAAGTTTCTAAATAAGATAGGTTGGGATGGAGATAGAAGGCAATAAAATCAAAGACTAGTAATAAAAATAATTCTTGGTTAATAACCGTTTGACAGTTTAGTTGTTATATTTCTCTTCCACTGACAAGACAGTGAAAATTTTCCTACATTAAAATATAAGTTTTAGACTATTTTAAAGACATTTGAAATGTTTCATGAAAAAAAAATTACTAACATGCTTTTTATTATCTTTGTAGAAATTTGAATAGATTATTTTGCTATATAAGAACTTATAAGTCTTATTATAATGGTAGATTAACACCCTCGGCTAAATCACCTCTCCACAAAAATGAGATTCTACTTTTTTTAGGCGATTACATGTGAACACCCTGAAAAACTTATGGGGAAGAAAAAAAAATCAATTATTTCAGAATTTAGAGTGGTGAGTCAGTTTCACACATAACTTTAACGTAAAATGAGTTCCCATTTCCAAGACACTCTAGCGTTTTAGAGCAGTTAACCAAAAATTGTTATTTTGCTCTGGGTTATAAATTCTGTGCGGTTATTTGGAGTAGAGGGTGGGGTGAGGTCTACTTTTTAAAGCGATTACGCATAGTTTTACGACCTTGCCAGTCGAACTTAGGGTTCGTGGTAAAAATATTTAGTGAACATCACTAAAAAGTTAGAATAGCCCGGAAATGATCATTTGACGTTACATTTATATACGAAACTGATTTCCCACTCTAAATTCTAAAGTAATTGCTGTTTTTTCTTCTTTCTGCCAAGTTTTTTAAGGCGTTCACACGTAATCATAAAAAAGTAGAATCTTATTTGGAGGGAGATTTAGCTGAGGGTGTTAATCTACAAATTTGCCATTATTATTAGTAAATATTACTATCATCTATATCTTGCTTTTTCTTTTTACAGTAAAACAAATCAATCTACTACATATGTTATATTGACAGTAGCAATAACCGACTAAATCTTTATAATTAGGGTAAAAACATGAACATTCTTTGATAGAGGGAAGGTACAGAATAGTTAATGCATCTATGCCCAGCCCTTCTCACCTTAAGAATGGTTTTCTAAATAGTAACATTATTATTTAGAAACTCATTCTTAACATAAAGCAAGAGGGGTGCTTTGTTACCTATTATGTTCATACACTGGCTTCTTATTTTGTATACAAATCGTCGACTATTTTCAATTGTTTATGAAAAAATTCAAATAGCATTTAATCAACTAATGAGGAACTAATGCAAATCGGCTTTGTTTTTAAAGATAAATAAATCTTTAGTTGCCTCACTATTTTCAATCAATTAAGCAGAAAACATTTGAGAAAAAATATTTATAAAGATCTACTTGTGTAATATACGCCCCCAAGTGTATTTTTTACGTTTGTGAAAATATATGCGGACATTATACATGGTTTTATAATAATTTGAAAATAAATAAAAAAGCAAGAAATCTCTAATTAAATATTTAGAAATTTAAAAAGAATCTGAATTGGTAATTGTATCGGAATCAGGAATTTAGAATAGAATTGGTAATTGTATTGGAATCGTCCCATCACTAATAGAAACCAACAGTAAATAATAACAATGAAAAAAAATATACATAGGGGCCACAGAAAATAATTTTAAGTGGAAGTATTATCACTACATGGCATTATTCAGAAGTAAAAAATACAGAAATAGCAAATCATAAATTTAAAAATAAAATTTATTAAACAAAAAACAAACATTTATACATAAAGGCTTGCTTTTCTATTTAAGAAATGACAAATTTTTAATAAATATATGGCAATTTTTTGAAAATAAATAAACATAGGCAGATAACTCATCTGTTTGATATATTGAAACACACATGATGCTACACTTCTGATGATCAAAGCTATAGAACTGCAGTTAAATGTTAAAGCTGTGCATTTTATTACTTTGTTGATACTTGGTTTATAAAACCGTTTTAAAAACTTGTTTCTTCTTCCTTATCATTTTTTGTTCATACCCACCCCCACCCTGAATAAATACAAATCTAGTTTACTCATGAAAACCCAACTTAAACTAAATAAGGAAGTATAAAATTACCAACCGAGTTATTCAATCATGCATGCAAAAGTAAGACTCAAAATTCAAAGCCAGAAAAGGCTTTGCTTTATCGAGCACCGATCCTTCATAGAATATTGACGTTAGATTTCTGCATGTTCAATTCTGCTGCCTTCATCAGGTGTACAATCTCTAAGGAAGTTGCGTTTTTTTCCTTAAAGAAATGGATAGGAAGAGCTACTCTTCCTTACCTTTTAGAATGATTGTGATGAAAAATTACCACAGAAGTGAATGTGGTTATTATGTACCAACTCTTGATTGGACAAAATCTTTAATCAGCAATTTCTTCCAGCCAATCAGAGAATTCCAATGCACACTATAAAAACCCAAACAAACCACTTTTTATCCTTTTTCAGAGACAACACAGATGCGTACATACATTCCAGCTTGGTGCATTAACAGTTTCCTCAAGATGAGTACGGAATATCAGTATCTTTGTTCTTAGTAGAATTGCTTACAATTATTGGAATAGCTAGCTCTCCGTGAAAGATTTAGAATAGGTTGACTGAAATATCGCTTTGTTTTTACAGAAAAGAAAATGTTAAAATATACATAGGACATAAAAAATTTAAAAGATCAATGGGCAAAATTTGTCTATTTAGTTTAATCAGATTTGTTTTAAATTTTAAAAAAATTTTACTGAAAAATTATAGGCAACAACGATTAGATTCCATGAACTTAAAAATGTTTTACATTTAATTTAGTAATTATAAAATCTATGATTAACCAATGATTTGGCTAAAAGAAACCTGCTTGTTTAGTAGTATCAGACTTGTTCAGGAGAGATGGAGAAATAAAGTCTGATTTACATGAATAAATTTAAGTAAGTTAGTAAAACAGATTTCATTCAAAACAAAGGCTGTCAGCTCAAAAACTGTCCCAAGCAAAAATTGCCGGCTCTGCCGGGTTCAAAAACTGTTCCAACCAAAGGTCATGAGCCAGTTTGAACTACATCACTTGCATTCATTAAACAATAGCTACAAAACTTGATTGACAATGTAAAAACTCATTTCCTCAACTTTCCTATAATAATGTTAATCATGGATCTGAACAGTAAACAATTTTCAGACAACTGTACCCATCAAAGAAAATGGCTTGACATTGGTACCTGCAAGAAGCAGAAGGTATTCAGCAGAGAAAATCACAGATGCAGGCTATGCTGATGACATTGTAATTTTTCCTAGACAGGCAGAAGCCCTACTAAACTGTCTTGAAGAAATGGCAAATTGCATTATGCTTTTTGTCAACACAAGCAAAACAGACGACATTCTCCTGAATCAACATGGAAATATCTCTTCCCTAAGTGGGACTTGTCTAAAAAATGTTGACGAGTTTATATATCATGGTAGTAAAGTTGCCAAGAAAAATTCCAGAGTGTGAAGTGAAGGCCTGAGCAGGAGTGGACAAGATGAAAGCTATGTGGGAGTCAAGTCTTCCTACCAAGATGAAATGTGACTTCTTTGAAGCCATTGTTGTATCAGTACTCGTATATTGAAGTAGCACTTGGACTTTCACCAAAAGATTGAAAAAAATTGATGGTGTATACACCAGAATGCTAAGAGCTGCTCTTAACATCTCATTTCCTGGAGACAGCACCCCACGAGAGAGCAACTCTATGGACACCTCCCTCAGATTTCAGCCCTGATCAGAGAGAATAGAACAAGATTTGCGAGACATTTCTGGAGGGCTAGGGATGACGTCATCAGCTATATTCTTCTCTGGATGCCAAAACAGGGATGTGGATCAGTGGGTAGACCGCACAGAACCTACACCAAACAACTAACAGAAGACTCACAATGCACCTATGAAGACCTACCAGGTGTGATGGAGGAGAGAGCGAGATGGTGTGAGAGAGTCAGGAGGATACGCGACATCACCACAACTAGGTGGGAGGCATTAGTTACACGAGCAGACACATACCAATGATATACTCTTTCGTTAAACCATAAATGTTGTGAACATGTGCTTGAGTGATGAATTAAGTTTATGGAGGAAGAGAAGATGATGCTGAGCCAAAGTTGAATCACTGAAGTTATAATTTCATTGAAAGTAAACATTGGCTAAAAGGAATACAAAGAAAATAAATTAAACTATAGAATAAAGAGTTAGGTTGATAAAAATTGCTATTGAACATGCGTAGAAAATAGGAGAGGCGGTGAAATACCGGAGTATAGTTGTGGTCGAGTGAGGATGTTCTCCAATTACAGAAAGCTAAAGACTTATTTCAAAGCATCTTTAGCAGTAGAAAAGGCAACTGTTAATAAGCCTTCCTTCATCACTACGAAAGAGTTACAGTTTATGTCAATTCATTACCTTAAAACGGTTAAAAATTGCTTGACCTACAGAGAAGGTTGCAAAGGAAGGTTTTTTTTCTTCACATCCCACATCCTTACTATTCAGCTAACCCCACCTTGGGTCACCATCAAATTATCCAAATCTTTGATAACATATGGATGAAGAGATGAATATGTGTGTGTGGTTTGGATTTAAACAGCTTGTAAGATTACAACAATAAAACATGGAATATGCCCAAGAGTTACGGCAGGTGGCATGTATGTGTGAAGATCTTAATAATAGAAGATAAAGTGTGCTCAAAAGGGAAAAAGAAAGGATACATAATGGCTCTTTGAAGAAATTTTGGTAACATATGAATGAAGAGATGGATGTGTGTGTTAGTGTGTTGTAAGGCAGCAATGAAAGTACTGTTCTCTGAAAATCGAAACAAGACAATCTCTATTGTCCACTCACTTCATATTAGTGTAGCCATTCAATATTCTAGGTTTATTATACACACTCTGTATTGATCACTTTTGGAAATAAATATTGGAAAATATATCCATGTGTTTTAACATATTAGGGGGAAGCGAGAGAGAGAGGAAAAGAACTGTTCATCACCACCATTAGGGTTTTAGTCACGCCTGGGCAAGGACCCCATCCCTGATTTCCGTGCACCTTATTGGTGATTGCCATTCAGGGGATTTTGCCATAGTCGCCACACTAGGCATTGCAGATTGGCAACGATATTTGCCCATAGAAAGGGGCACAGAGTGAAAGAGAGAGAGTGGCGAAGAGAAAAATGGAGAGAGAGAGTGACGAAGAGAAAAATAGAGAGAGAGAGAGAGAGAGTGACGAAGAGAAAAAGGGAGAGAGAGAGAGAGAGAGTGGCGAAGAGAGAGAGAGAGAGAGAGAGTGGCGAAGAGAGAGAGAGAGAGAGAGAGAGTGGCGAAGAGAGAGAGAGTGGCGAAGAGAGAGAGAGAGAGTGGCGAAGAGAGAGAGAGAGAGAGTGGCGAAGAGAGAGAGAGAGAGAGAGAGTGGCGAAGAGAGAGAGAGAGTGGCGAAGAGAGAGAGAGTGGCGAAGAGAGAGAGAGTGGCGAAGAGAGAGAGAGTGGCGAAGAGAGAGAGAGTGGCGAAGAGAGAGAGAGAGAGAGTGGCGAAGAGAGAGAGAGAGAGAGGCGAAGAGAAAAAGAGAGAGTGGCTAAGAGAAAAAGAGAGAGTGGCGAAGAGAAAAAGAGAGAGTGGCGAAGAGAAAAAGAGAGAGTGGCGAAGAGAAAAAGAGAGAGTGGCGAAGAGAAAAAGAGAGAGTGGCGAAGAGAAAAAGAGAGAGAGAGTGGCGAAGAGAAAAAGAGAGAGAGAGGCTAAGAGAAAAAGAGAGAGAGAGGCTAAGAGAAAAAGAGAGAGAGAGGCTAAGAGAAAAAGAGAGAGAGAGGCTAAGAGAAAAAGAGAGAGAGAGGCTAAGAGAAAAAGAGAGAGAGAGGCTAAGAGAAAAAGAGAGAGAGAGGCTAAGAGAAAAAGAGAGAGAGAGGGGCTAAGAGAAAAAGAGAAAGAGAGGGGCTAAGAGAAAAAGAGAGAGAGAGGGGCTAAGAGAAAAAGAGAGAGAGAGGGGCTAAGAGAAAAAAAGAGAGAGAGGGGCTAAGAGAAAAAAAGAGAGAGAGGGGCTAAGAGAAAAAAAGAGAGAGAGGGGCTAAGAGAAAAAGAGAGAGAGAGGGGCTAAGAGAAAAAGAGAGAGAGGGGCTAAGAGAAAAAGAGAGAGAGAGGGGGGCTAAGAGAAAAAGAGAGAGAGAGGGGGGCTAAGAGAAAAAGAGAGAGAGAGGGGCTAAGAGAAAAAGAGAGAGAGAGGGGCTAAGAGAAAAAGAGAGAGAGAGGGGCTAAGAGAAAAAGAGAGAGAGAGGGGCTAAGAGAAAAAGAGAGAGAGAGGGGCTAAGAGAAAAAGAGAGAGAGAGGGGCTAAGAGAAAAAGAGAGAGAGAGGGGCTAAGAGAAAAAGAGAGAGAGAGGGGCTAAGAGAAAAAGAGAGAGAGAGGGGCTAAGAGAAAAAGAGAGAGAGAGGGGCTAAGAGAAACAGAGAGAGAGAGGGGCTAAGAGAAACAGAGAGAGAGAGGGGCTAAGAGAAACAGAGAGAGAGAGGGGCTAAGAGAAACAGAGAGAGAGAGGGGCTAAGAGAAACAGAGAGAGAGAGGGGCTAAGAGAAACAGAGAGAGAGAGGGACTAAGAGAAACAGAGAGAGAGAAAGGCTAAGAGAAACAGAGAGAGAGAAGGGCTAAGAGAAACAGAGAGAGAGAAGGGCTAAGAGAAACAGAGAGAGAGAGGGGCTAAGAGAAACAGAGAGAGAGAGGGGCTAAGAGAAACAGAGAGAGAGAGGGGCTAAGAGAAACAGAGAGAGAGAGAGGGGCTAAGAGAAACAGAGAGAGAGAGGGGGGCTAAGAGAAACAGAGAGAGGGGCTAAGAGAAACAGAGAGAGAGAGAGGGGCTAAGAGAAACAGAGAGAGAGAGAGGGGCTAAGAGAAACAGAGAGAGAGAGAGGCTAAGAGAAACAGAGAGAGAGAGAGGCTAAGAGAAACAGAGAGAGAGAGGGGCTTAGAGAAACAGAGAGAGAGAGAGGGGCTAAGAGAAACAGAGAGAGAGAGAGGGGCTAAGAGAAACAGAGAGAGAGAGAGGGGCTAAGAGAACCAGAGAGAGAGAGGGGCTAAGAGAAACAGAGAGAGAGAGGGGCTAAGAGAAACAGAGAGAGAGAGGGGCTAAGAGAAACAGAGAGAGAGAGGGGCTAAGAGAAACAGAGAGAGAGAGGGGCGAAGAGAAACAGAGAGAGAGAGGGGCGAAGAGAAACAGAGAGAGAGAGGGGCGAAGAGAAACAGAGAGAGAGAGGGGCGAAGAGAAACAGAGAGAGAGAGGGGCGAAGAGAAACAGAGAGAGAGAGGGGCGAAGAGAAAAAGGGAGAGGGGCGAAGAGAAAAAGGGAGAGGGGCGAAGATTGACTTTGAGACCAGGATCACAGTGTAGGACTTGTTCTGACATAAGAGAAATCCTCGACTGGGACAATTTTCATTTTTGTCCTGATTCAGAGTACCTCATTTTGGAGAGTAGCATTTTTCCTAGATTAAAAACAGAACTTGTCTTACTTTGACCGAGTGAGGAGACAAATAAAGAGGAACAACTGATGCAACATCTCTATACTCCTAGAAGAGTATAATCAGAAATTTAGCGCCTCAGATCAAGAATTTTTAGCGGATAATTCTGACAACACAATAAATTCGAATTTTACTTGCCTCCCTACGAGGGCAGAGTTAGACACAAGATCGGTTTTTAATTTAGGGGAAAATCCAGTTCTCAGAAAAGGGCACTCTAGATGTTGACAAAAATGAAAATTGGCTTAGTCCAGAATGATTTCTTCTTCACTGACCAAGGACAGAAAAGAGGAAATGTAGTATCAGAACAGATACTACACTTTGCTTCTCTCCTGAACGCCAAGGAGTAAGAATTATTATATATCAGGTCTTATGGCAGTAAGTACACTCACATCTCTTGATTTGGGAACAGAAATAAACTGCCCCTTCTTCACAATGTCATAAACCAAGTGTTAAGCCGCTTTCTAGCTGAAGGACAGCTAGTAGCTGCAGCAGTTAAACATTGCAATATTTCACAGTCGTATTGGGAAACGTGCCAAGTTTTTTTCTTTTCAGAGAAAAGAAAACAATATATGTGTGTGGGGGACGGCAAGATTTTTAAAGAAATTTTGACCAATCAATAAAGAGAAAAGGCAGCACCTGACACCTTATGCCCGTCTTACAATATAAAGATTTATGAATTCATTTAAAACCACCCACGAGTAAAGTATATATACGTATATCCATAATGATGATGATGATGGTAAACAGAACAGAAATAAAAATTATCTTTTTTTCCTGTGTCAAAATGGCGGTTAAGTTTATTTAGTGAACCTAAAGGATAAATATATAACAAAAAGGATAATGTTAGATAGTGCTCAGTGGTTGCTATGTATATTGCTCACCTCTTTTTAGTGGCACTAAAACAAAAACTGTTAGGCAATTATGATTGAAACTTGATGAACAAGTCATAGACTGAAGTTTATTTGTACCAAATGTTTGGATCGCAGAAAGGATTTTGAATTTTATTGATGTTTATTTCAGATAGTTAAGTGCAAAATTTGAAAACATTTTTTGTTCCATTATTTTTAGAGTATTTCCCCAAATCAAAGGTTCAAATTGAATAACTATTGCAGTTTGATTCCTTGTAAAAGTTTACCCTAGAAAAGGCAGTTAATCTTGTTACAGGGCTTGATTAAAAATAACATCAAGTGTAATATAATTTTTGCTATTTATTGATGTCTCGTGCTAACAAACTTCACAATACTACTGTATAAAGTCCTAATAGTGGTTGATTGGTTGTTTTGTTTTACGGCATATGAACCTTTTTGGGTTATTTAATGCCGAATCCAGTCATTTTGGTAAAAAAAAATTATGCTTCAAGTTCTTTATATGTTCAAGTATTTATTCATGATGTTTGGTTTAGTTGTTTTGTAGAGGAAAATGTTTTTGATTTTGGCTTTGCAGCACATGATTGAGTTTTGCAAAGGGAAAGGAAACAACAATAACTTCAATGTTTGGTGCATTTTAGGTCAGGAAGCCAGTATCTTCAGACAGCCTGATCTGTTAGAACTAGATAATAATAGTTGAAGATATTCTGTTGACTGTGCTCTGTTAGCAGCAAGGTGAATTTTGGATGTTAAAACCTACACAATTGAAAAATGGTCTCAAATCCAGTCTACTTTTTCTTTCTTCATATACATTAATTATCAATTTAAATTAATTTTTAAGACAGTTTTTATTTTTTTATTTATTTAAAATCAACGAAAGTGGAAAACAATTTTTTAGTTATTGTTTAGCTCCTTAACATTAGACTTAATAAAAGATCATATTAGTACAATGAAATGATAAATTACTACCATGTATAGATCTTTAAAAAAAAAAAGAAAAAAAACAAGATAAGATTTGTCTAGCCAAATTTAAATGTAATTTTAATTAATTTAATGGTCTCAAATCCAGTCGACAGTTTCTTTCATTCAATAAAATCACCACTACGACCTCGTTTAACAATTGGATGTCACTATCCAATGAGACAACTACTTTCAGAGAGACGAACAGCTGTTTCTGTTCAAAACAGTAGCAGCCACTTGTTTACAATGTAGGCCGACAACTCTCCATGCAAGGTTACAAGTAGCTTATTTTGTATGACAATGCTACAGGTTTAAACAGGGTGCATGGCATGAAACATTCATGACAGGATGCTAGTCTGCCTTCAGTTTTATTCCAAACAAGACTGGTACTCATTTATACAGCTGGTTGGAGTGTTTTACATACAGCATCTGTTATTGCTAAATGGTCACCCATTTAAGTACTGACATGGCTCAACGTTGTTTAACTTCGATGATCAGACAAGAAACGGCATGTCAATGTTGCTATAGAGACCTGCATGGGCAGACAAATTTTTAAAATACTGCCAATTAAAGAGATTAAAAAAAAAAATGATTTCTATATACTTTTTTTTATGTTCATATACTAACTGAAGTACCTGTCTATAGCGTGTTTCTCGACTGTTGAATTTCATAGTTAAGTTGAGAACAGTCATTAAATATTTTTCATCCATTTCTTATCAAAAAAATATTTAGGATTATGATGATGATTGATATCGGCTAGGAAATAACTGGAAAGCTATAGCAGAAAAACAAAAAGAAACAATTGTCTAGTGTGAGATTCGAGCCCATGATGTCATAAAATATTGGAATTGAAGGAGAGTGCTTACAGCCACAGATCTAACTAACTTTTTTGTCTTGTTAACCTATTTAAATGAGTTCAGTGTGGAATATTTTTTTACCTCTCTGCATGGATCGAAAATAGTTTTTCTAAAATAAAAAATGAAAAATTCTTATTAAAGTAAAAATATATCAGTAAACATTTATAAATGTTTTATTCATTTTTAATAAAAAAGGTTTTCTCTTTAAAGGTAAACATCAAATATGTACAACTAAAAGGGAATACTAAAAATGTCGGAACATTTGTTTCTAATCTTATTTTTATGTACTTTAAATTTTGAATAATGAGTTTTAAAAACGGTTCAAGAACTTTCGACAGATGTGGACATTGGATTGACGGTGCCGATTCCAATTGCAGTTAGTTTGGCTCTTAGATCAACCATTTAACTGATGCCGCGATGCACATAAACAACATTGCTATATATATATATATATATATATATGGATAGCAAATTATAAATCTCTCGTAATTTGACTGTAAACTTAACATAATGGATCACTATTTCAATTTAAGCTTAAACAAACCATATCTAGTTCTCAATGTTGATTTTAAACCAGAAGCAATCGGTATCTCAAAACTGCAGTAGATCATTTATTTCATAATATTTATTCAAATGTTTTGTTATATTTATGTAAGAGACAAGCAATTGCCTTCTATTAATCATCTCTTTCCATATATATGGGTGTGTACACAGGGCGCGGACGATACTGGTTCGCAATTTTTAACTAAATTTAGGTATATTTTTTTTTTTTTTTTTTTTTTTTTACTTTCGTTCAGTCTTGTCTTCATGAAATAGTGTCTATTTTTCCATTATTTTTTTGCAGAATAATTGATTCTGGACAATTTTGAACTTCCATATTTGTGAAAAAACAGTTCTCCTTGGAATCCATGCCCTAAGGACAAATAAAAAGATCTTAGACATCAGCAGGAGAATGAGAAAAGGTCAGGAAAAAATTGAAAGATTCGGGATGCGACTACAAGGTGACCTCAGAGAAAAACACATGGTTGATGATCTGACACCGGCAGAATGCCAGAGTTCATCAATGGATCACCAATGGTTACATCCACATTCTGAGCAAAGATGTAATATTGGATATTAGTGGGTATATCATCCAGTTGCGCAGCTGACCTTGTAAACAGCATGTATTGTAGACAAAGGGGTCAGCAGGGTTCAGGTGGGTGAGAATCGGAAATTTGTAGTCTTAACCGGATGTTATGTCGAACGGGCGATTGAAAGGGCAGCAGCTGTTATTAGACAGTTTGTGAGGAAGCTTCAAATTGACCAGATGTGTCGCAAAATGTTTTAAGTTTTGGTAAAAATTAAGCCATGGGTTTATTTATAGGTGCTCCCCCTCCATCTCTCTCTCTCTATTACCTCTCTTTTATTTTCAGCAATAGACTATCAACATACTGAGATGAATAACATCTTCCTCTTCATTAGGATGAGCTTAGTTCATTAATGTTATATGCGTGAGATAGTTTGGTTGCAGCTAACAAGTGGCCTCGGTCCTTGGAGGATAACAACGGATGCACACAGGACACCGGCTAGCAATAAGGTATGATTTAAGTTAAGTTTGAACTGTTGATTTCTCATGACTACATTATAAGTGAACTAGAAGAATATCTGCCCCAGGACAGGTAAAAATAATTCCTTGAACAGAACAGTTTTGCACCACTTTTATGTCCCATTACAAAGATTAAAATAAAGATATAATGCTACTAAACCTTATGTCTTTTTGCTAAGATCAAAGTGTAGTATCTGTTTCGATGGATACTGCACCCCATAGACTGGTATTGTCTTGGCCTTCGGGTCTTGATTTACGCCGGTCTATGGGTCTGTCCTGTGCAGTTCTAGGAGGTTCACCCTCCCAGGCTTTGCCTCCCCTCTTTGGGGAGGAGTAAGTTTATTGCTTACTGCCTGAGGCGCCCCTACCGCGGAATGCCGACGGGGCTGCCCAGGCAATTTTTAAACCCCACTTTCCCGACCCGACCTTGGGTCACATCTTACTTGTGGGAGTAAGATAAAAACTGGCCTTGTGCCTAACTCCTGGAGAGGAGTAAATCAATACTAAACCTTATGTCTAGAATCCTTATTCCAAGTTTGATCAAAATCCATTACATGATTTTAATTTTTTTTTAAAATGCCTAAAATTTGAAGCTTAAGGGGTCTTAAGAAACTGAAATTCAGGGATCTTGCTTACTTGGTGTCCAATGATTATTGTGCCTATATTATGCCTCCCACCAACCCTTTAAAAAACTCCAAAGATAAATATTTATTAATTGGTGTCTAATACCTATTGTTAAAATTTCACAAAAATCGGAAGTATGTGAATTTTCACAAAAGTCGGCCACCCACTCTTTACCCCCTTTGCATAAAATTAAATTCATCTAAATATACTCCACATTACCCACCTAGCAGGTGTGTTCCAAAATCCATAATGATTTTTAATTAGTTTAGGAATGAATTCTGTACATACAAATATATAAACTTATACACATAGCTAACATTACATAAATAGAGATGGTTACGTGGGGATCGGAGAAGAACAAAGTCCCTTGGCTATGTAACAGTGAAACCTTGGATCAATCAAATAGCTGCAGATACAGGTGGCAGCAAAACCTGCCACACGAACCGGAATACCCAGGTCTGGCTGCCAGAGAACTTAATCGACCATAATTCACTTGACATCTGACCCCTCAGCTCACATGACTGCAACCCCTCGACTTCTTTGTGTGGGCATGGTAGAGGAGACACTAATACATCTAGCTTCAATATGAAGAATGCGCTAAAGGCCAGGATCACAAGTTTGAAGACAGTGAAGACCTGTGGCCGCCTCGATGCTGTCAACAAAGCTAATGGTGAGTTCATCGAGTGAAATTGACAGAACAGTCTGATGAATAAATCTTAAAAACAAAAAGAAACTTTTTTTTCAGAATAACTGATCATGAACAATTTCGAACCTCCATATTTGTGGAAGAGACAAAGTTCTCCTTGTAATCCATTGTAAAAGGACAAATGAGATTTCAGACTTCCTCAGCGTCAGCAGGAGAATGGTAAAAAAAAGTTAGCAATTTAAAGATTCAGGATTCAGCTACGAGGCGACATCAGAGAAAAAAACGCACGATCGTTGATCCGACGCCATACGGACACCAGAGTTTGTTGCTAAGTTCAAGAGATCATCGATAATGAACACAGCAAATCTATGCATGCTATTGGATACGAGAAAGGTGTAGATGAAATGATCATTTTGCATTCTCAGCGAGGTAGTGAAACTCTGGATCGACCCGGTAGCTGCAGGTAGGGCATACATGTGGCAGTAAGACAAGTCCGGCTGTCAAACCACACTTCACCTTGACATCTGACCTCTCAGTTCGTCTGATGCAACCTCCTCAACTTGTTTGTGGGATGCAGTGGAACGAGACACCAACAGATACAGTTGTAACACGAAAGATGACCAAAAGGCCAGGATCACCAGAGTGAAGGAGACAGTGACGAAGGCCTGTGGCTGCTTCGAGACTCATCAAAGCCAAAAGCAGGTTCATTAAGTGAAATCAAAAGAACAATTTGACCCAAGTTTGATGAATCAAATTTAAAAAAAAAAAAATTTTTTTTTTTTTTAAAAAATGAAACTGATTTTTTCATAAACAAACAATTATCTTGCAAATAAATATCGTCACACCCTTTTTATCTGCAGAACCTTTTGGCAACAAAAGGATTAGCCAACAGATTTTACAGTTGCTGCTACATACGTAATCGCAATATGCTCCGAGCAGATGCCTTTGTGCCAGGCTGGCAGAAAGGCTTGTTTTGGCATGGCTGAAAGTAAAAGGTAGCTGGACAAAGTCAAAGAGGCCAAAGATGACCCCAATGAGACATGGCCAAACCAATACAAGTTGGAACATGAGTGAACAAAACATGCATGGCGAGAACCCCAAAAATATATTTCTCTTCTGAACACCTGTTTAGATAGCGGCTTAGTCTAACAACGGATTGCTTTAACTTAAAATAAAAAATCAACATTTTTTCACAAACTGTCATTATTACATAGTAGTATGTGTTGGAGTGGTAAACTTTAGTGGTCAAAGAGTGACACCCGGCAGAAGTTGAGAGGGTCACATGATTTCTAGTGAGACCTCTATCATTCTCTTAGCTGACAAGACTTAAATGATGAGATGTGTTTTTGTATGCTGCCCTAAAATGAAGACAGCATTTCTTGGGCAGCTGATGTAGTGAAATATATCTCTCTCTTTCTCTCTCTCACGCACAAAGTTTCTATTTCTGCCCTTTTTGAATAAACCTTTTATAAACAAAATGAGTGTCCATGTGTGTTTATCAACAACTTGGGTTCACAATGACGATGACGGCTGCAACAAAGATAAGATCAACCCACATACGTAAAGGATGTATCCACCTATCTGCAAGGTGTAATCTAACATCACATTGCATGGTTATTCTTTTTTATAAGAGCTGAGCAACAGAATTGAACAAGGCAACTTACTTCTTTCATAAAGTGTTTTCTTCTGCAAATAATTTGTCTGATGTCCTCAATACAGTTCTGAACAGAATATACATTTCAATAAAAACTAATGCTACAAAAGGCCATATAGAAAGGAGTGCAACTGATACTAGGGGTAGCTAGATGAATACTAAGCTCTGATTGGCTGAACAGAACCATGTGATATTGGATAGAAGGAAAGGTTACATCCCTATTTCTATTTACTAATCTATCGATTTTTTATGAACTTAAAAAAATATATATAACATGATATAATTCTAGTTCATTCAAAAAACTTTATTTACAAACAATTATTTCTGCCCATTTTGAAAAAAAAAAAGGAAAAAAAAAAGGAATATAAAATAAAATATGTTTTTATTAATTAAATGAAAGCATCCTGTGTTTTCAGCCTGACTGTTATGTTATACATTGATGAAGACTTTTTGGAAATGTTTGGTATATTTTGTGTACCATAAATGTGTATATTGACAAAATGGGCAGAAATAATTGTAAATAAATTTTTTTTTTGAAGGAACTAGGACTATATGTTAAATTAAGAGCTCTAGTCGTATTATACACTATTGAGCTACTATATAAACCTTTGTACTAACTTAGAGACATTTATTATATATATATATATATATATATATATATATACACAACATTAATAAAAAAAATTCTATTTGAAGAATTATGGAATTTGATTTAAATTAATATTTCTGTAGTCATTGGATTACTTGGAGATGAGCAATTTATGACAAAAAAAATTGCCAACCACGCACATGTGAGAAATTATAAACAAAAACAATTAGATGTGTAAGATCGCAACTGACTGCCTTGTTTATTAGTCTCTATGACTAACGGTTCGACATTAAACATTTTAATGTATTTTTAAAATAATATTTTTTCTCTTTTGGGGATCGATAATGTATCTTAAATTTATCCGGACATAAGAAAAATATATATGCATATACACACAAGTTTACATCATCCATCAAAAATGAGAAAGGAAAAAAAAATATGGTTCGCCAGTGTTCACACTCACTATTTAACTAGATATATTACTAAAATATTCATTAGAAAATGTATTTTTTATGGTTGAAACTAAGATATCTATTTAAAAATAAAAGTCCATGCGTTGTGTTTAAATGTTTTATGTAGATATTTTTAACAATTACTCCAGATTTGTCACCTTTCTGATGAAGGGGGAAAGTCAGTTATAACAGCATTGATTGCTCGCAATTGGTAAAAATGATTGACTTGTTTATAAAGAAATAGAAATGCTTTTGGTGAATTTTATTTCGTAATTAAATAATGTTTTGAAATAGTAATTTCTAAAAAGTGTTTTAATACTTTGCACTATTATCTGGATTTCGTATTTCTATTGATTGAAGGATTGAGGCCATCTAAAAATTATCAATCGCCGCAATGTAGCATCCTTATGTTTGTTTTACAAATACTTCAATGGATTATGCTCCGATGAGTTGGCTACTCTGGTGCCCCCTCTACGTAAATTCACTAGACTAACTCGACATTCTACTAAATCTCATTCATTCACTGTGGAGGTCCCCAGATGCCGGAGAGCATTCTACTCAAATAGCTTCTTTCCTCGTGCTGCTGGTCTCTGGAACTCCCTCCCTGCCCCCCGTTTCCCCGACAGTACTGACATGCAGAAATTTAAAACTAATGTAAACAGACATCTCGCTGCTCAGATCCCAATTTAAGCTGAACCACCAATCCTTCTCCCCTTTTCCTTTTTCTCAGTGGTGGCCTGCCTTGTTTGGGGTGAATCATGTTAAAAAAAAAAAAATTTAAAAAAGAGGGAAAAAATTATCAGACAGCAAAATACATGAAACTCCTTAAATATCCAACAATGATCTGTACTAATAAACAAGGCAGTAGGTTGCAATATATATATATATATATATATATATATATATATATATATATATATATATATATATATAAATAATTGAGGATAATAAACCTAAAAAGGTCAATTTAATCTTAAATCATGATAATTAAAATTTCTCAACATATGAACAAGAGCTGAACGATAAACAAGCAAACTAAAAACTGACCATCGAAAATTTCAAATTCAAGTTTCGACTATTCTAAGATGTTTAAAATATATCAACTAGCTCTTAATCTATTTGAAACATCTGACGATAGTCATGGAACATGCAGTTGTTTTCAATGGTTAATTTTTAGTTTGTTTAAAAAGTATATAACATACTATCAATATATATAAATAGCAAACAAAATTATTATTCAAAATTGAACATAAGATTGTTTATTTTATATGTTCATTGGAAGAGTTAAACCTCTTCCAATGAACATATAAAATAAACAATCTTATGTTCAATTTTGAATAATAATTTTGTTTGCTATTTATATATATTTATAGTATGTTATATACTTTTTAAACAAACTAAAAATTAACCATTGAAAACAACTTATACCCGGACATCTCAAAGTAATAGACTTCTCATCTTAATACCTTTAACTTATGTTCTATTTGCAATATCATATTAAGATTTTCTTCGATATCTAGGATACTATCCCTCCTGATATCCTTGAAACACTAATTATAAATATAGTTATTTTTTAATTGCATATATATTTTATAATGTTTGTCTACAAATACTTGTGCTGTAAGATGTTATTGTAGGAAATAAATAACAAAAATAAGTCAATTACAGATCGCTGCAACTCACAGTTTTGTTTATAAAAAACCCATCGGTTTGATTAGACCTTTTTTTTTTTAGAAGTATGATTATATATATATATATATATATATATATATATATATATAATTTAATATTTATTTATAAATATTGTTATGAAGTTCCTTTTAAGAAATTGAAGTTGAGCACTGTTTGGAGATATTAAAAACAAACTGTCACTTAGCTATAAGCAAGGTTTTGATAACGTTCGTTGAACCCTCCAGATTGTCTGCTGTTTACTGCCAGCTGTATTTAGCATAACTTAATTTCTCCTGTATCATGTGATAATTATTGATGGCCTTGGAGATAGAGCGAAAACGTGCAGAGTCTTGGTTGGCTGAACAGAGTTCGCGTCCTGTGACCGTCTGAAATTGTCACTTCCTACACTGATGAGAATGAAAGCTTGAAAGGCTGACGTATGTACATAAAAATAATTTTATTTTATTTATAAATATTGTTTTATATATATATACATACATACATACATACACACATTGTAAAATTATATATATATATATATATATATATTTTTATTTCATTTTTTCCCATTCCGGGATTGGAAATTTTCGGCAACTCCTGTCACCGTTAACTAAATATGAAATTACGAAAATCAGTAGAGAAATGCTGTTATTTTAAACACACGTGCAAGAATGACGTCACATTTGTCTAAAGATCCCCCTCAATCTTTATTTTTGGTTTGTTCTTTTTCTTCTTGTGTGGATTGCTTTCATCCATGTAGCTTTAAAAATACATTTTACAGTTGCTGTTACATATGCAATATGTGTGTGTATATATATACACACAAGTGTAGACTCTCCATCAGAAATAATGGGGGGGGGGAGTATGCTTCGCGAGTGTTCACACTCGTTATTTATCTAGATATATTACTAAAATATTCATATAAAATCATAAAATTACATATATAAATTATCATCATTTCTTATGACCTAAATAAAAAATCCACCGTTGACCTTTTATTCTAGAGTGGAGGATTTCTTTCCGAATTCATTTCAGGCAACACGGTAAGTCTGAGGAGGTTGTCTGACTTGCTATTTGCTTTCTCACTTTCCCTCACTTGAAATGCCTTCATCCAGGATCTAGAAAAGAGCATGTTTCACTCACTAACTTTTGCATGACGGGATGGAAGTACATATACTTATTTATATACAAATAAATACACATTTGTCTTTATTATAGAGTGGAGGGCTAATAGAGCCTAGGGAGTCCAAATAAGATGCATCACGAAAGGTATACAACATGATATTATTAATGGAGACTACTAGATGATTATTTTATGAAATAGTCTTTTCTTACAGTAGCGACTTCCTGTGCATCTAATGGCTCTAAAAGTGCAAAGGTGTCATAATATATCTGTGGCAACTAAAACAGTCAGGCTACTTGGGCTGAGCCTGATACTGCCTAAAAGTCAAGCGCATGCGTTTCAAACCAAGAAGAAATACCTCAGAACTGTCTCTCTCGATGTGACTCAGGTTGATAAATTTCCATCCAAACTTTCAAGAATAAAATAATTACAATTAGTTTTAGTTCTACTATACATACAATATAGTTTCGTGCTATTATACCGTCATCAAAAGAAAGTTGCCCATAACCCTTTTTTTTTATATAGTTTGGTGCTATTATACCGTCATCAAAAGAAAGTTGCCCTCAACCATTTTTTTTTTTTTTTTTTTTTTTTTTTTTTTTTAAATCAGCAAATGTTTTTAATTGGGCCATGTTGAAGATATTAACTCCCAAATAAGGCTATTTTTTCACAACTAGTTTTGTCTGTTTCTCATAACGGTGACAAGTCAAAGTTGTCTACTCTTTCTTTCGGCTGACGCCTTCATCTTTTCAACTTCTGAATTTTTCTGGTTTATGGAGAGTTCAAGAAGAATTTTTAATTTGTTTTCTGATTTTTGCAGATTACTTTTTTTTTCATTTTTATTTTGCAAATATCCCAAATTATGATTAAAGATTAGCCGTTTTTAGCAACTTATACCCCCCTTAACCCTACAACTAACCCTTAGTTCGAATGGCAATGCCCCTCTCCCTCTCAAAAAAGATACTGGCTTATATAAGCAACTTTCTTTCTCGGTTCGTTCAGAGTTTTATTTTTTTAACGGAGAGGTTGCCAGGACTTAGTGTTAGCGATAGCGTTAAAGAAGGTTTTTTTTTATAAGTTGCTGAGGAAGGGTTTTATCTAGTTATCTGTAAATGGCAACATAACGATTTCCTAAAAAAATGTACAAGATAACTCCCGGAAAAAGCACACAAAAATAATTTGCATGGTTTAATTTAACGAAGACAACTTTGACTTGTCACCGCTACAAAAGTAGACAAACTAGTCATGAAAAAAAATGGCCACCTTATTTGGGAGTTAACATCTTCAATATAGGCTTGAATTGCATACTACAAAAGTCAAACTCTTTGTGGAACAAAATTACATGTGAATGTGTAAAAATGCTAAAAACGGAATTTACCACAATTGGCGAAATCGGAAAATTCCATCATAAGTTAAAGAGCAGAATTAGAGCTACAAAAGTTGCATCATGACAGGAAGCGATGCGGCAAAGAAGTGAGATTGATCCTGCCTGTCGGGTGTTCGACGTCAATTTTAAAACTATCTTCGCCGTTGCCCCCCCCCCCCCCCAGAGTGGGTGAGGAAAGGCTTATATAATATGTAACGTTACAGTGCTGTAAAAAGAAAACCAGATAATATATTAACATTTCAAGAGTCTTGGATCGAAAATCATAACGTATGTCTACATTTACAAAAGATACAAACATTGAGAAGAAATGGTGACTAAACAGACAGTGAAAGATTTCCATCTTTTTTTTTTCTTATGTGTTAATCCCGAGCTGCAATGATTAACAGGATTGGTCCATGTGAAGGCCGGTTTTACAGAAATCTTTGTGCATGGTGTCTGCCTATCTTATCGGCCTTCCTCTTGGTCGCTTCCCGGCACTTTCTAATACAACAGCCAGTTTTGCGAAGGTATCATTGTTGGCCCTCACCACAAAAGATGGGTCAATATACTGATTAACCCCCCAAAATTGTAAAATTATGTTTTTTGGCGGTTTTGTGCTAGGTTGGATCTAGTCTACAACATACTAAAAGTTGGACAAGATCCGAGTATGGGAAAGTGTCAAATTTTGAATATGATTTTTTTTGGTTTACAAGTCATTTTCCATTTACATGTGAAGCACTTACTCGATCAGTTTTCATGATAAATCAATAAATCTTACATTTTTACCCAGGTTTTCAGGGTCAATTTTTCACATGAAAGGGTTACCAGTGATGCCAAATAAACCCTTATACAATATCAAGGAGTACCCCTATGCCCATTATCTTAGTTGTATCCATCCTGATTCACTTACGTCACAGTACTTTTTCAAAACTTTTCATTCCTCATCATCTTCCACTGGATCATTTTTCATATTGTCACAATTTCCGTCTTGGCAATGTCCGCATGCACTGGTACATTCTAGTCCATGCCTCCTGCAGGTACACCTTAGGGTATTGCATCCTTCGGAACAGTTGCAATGAATTATTAGAATCAGTGCATCTGGAGCAGGGCTTTTGTCTGTCATCACTGGAACATATTTGTCCCTTTCCACCTTCCACCCCCAGATGGCACCATTTCATCACTACATTCCATTCACTCCATAACCTGGTAGTAAGTCGGTAAAGAATGAAATTTACAATCAGAGAGTGTTGGTGGGAGTCGTTTTGGCGTGACGAACGTCTTAGCTCTCGCAACTTTCTTGCAGAGCATATTGTATTTAATAGATGCCAGGGAGTCCTTCTGATCCACATTGAACAATGCTACCATTGGCTTACAACCATTGGTTTCCACAACATCCTGGCTTTGCTTTGGTAGAGAGAATGCTTTTGAACAGCCTGTCGTTGTCTTTTCTCTCTTGACGATTCGTTGTTTGTCTTGGTATGCTATGACTGACTTGCTTCCCTGGTATGATAGCCGCAATCATGCCCATCGCATGGAAGGTGCCATTTCCATCCAACGTTATAATGTTGTGATCCACGTTGTCTCCGGCAAATAACAGGGACTAATCAAGAATGTCCATGTCACCGCTTAACACATCTGGAGTAAGGGAACATGCCGCGTTCACTTCAAACCTTTCTACCTCTGCGTATGATGAAGCAAATCCCATGGTTGAGAGACTATCGATCAACAATCGTGACCTGTACAAGTAGTACATTTTCACAGAGAGACTCAGCTGTAAGAGTGAAATTACAGCTGTTTGACACACTGCTTAAACAGCAGCATGTCCTATGCACCTTTGTGGATTTATCCTTCTCAACAAACAGATGCTGCAACAAGAACTGCAAACTTGCAGGAATTAAGTTTAATGCTGCCGCTAGATATGTCTCCTTCACTGGCACCACTGTTGTCTTGATGTCAGCTTTGATGAGTTTTGCTGCGGCTTTGAGAATTGCTTGTTTTTTGTGCTTCTCCATCGTCTGTCAGAGGTAAATTGTAGTATTCACAAAGAATGTCACAGGTTTTTCTCTAAATATCACAATGTTTGTGACACCACAACAGCATTTGGTCACAAATAAAGATTTATTGATTTATCATGAAAACTGACCGAGTTAGTGCTCCACACGTAAATGGAAGATCACTTGTAAACTGAAAAAAATCATCTTCGAAATTTAACACTTTCCCATACTCCGATCTTGTCTCATATTTAATATGTTGTAGACGATACCCAGCCTAACATAAAACCATCAAAAAACAAAATTTAGCAATTTTTTTTTGAGGTAGGGGTACTCTGGCAGTATATTGACCTGTTTAGATGTCCAAACCATCTGGGCCACCATTTCCTCATCTTGCCCTCGTTGCAATGCTGTGGTGCCTTTGGGAGTCCTCATTGTAGACGTGGTTGAGCAGTGTAATTCCAGACATTTTATATAGCATTTTGGTTTACATAACTGTGAATCTTCACTCCGCCTTCCTTGTCGGTAAGCACGCTTTTACGTGAAAGATTTTAATGAGAGGTGTTAAACTCTTGACATAAATTCAACTTACTTTACTGCTTATTTCCCATGGTAAAGCGGAACAATGACACCTGGTTATAAGGTTATCACTTCTGCACAGTCTCAGGCTTTACATTTTTTTCCATGTTTATTTCACGTCTCAGTCTCCAAATCATGGTTTGTTTACATACAGTGAGTGTATATAAGAAATACATAAAAAACTGATCTCATAAAATACAATGCATTAAATTTATGAACATTAAATAAAACAGGATTTATAATCAATATCTATCTATTACTAATAGAGATTTGATATGTGTCTGAAACCGAAACTATACTAGTATTTCTATTAATGTGCTATTATACTACCTTTTAATGCTCAATTCAAATTACTATGCTATTTCAGACTAATATACTGTCTCTCGATGCTTAATTCAGGGGTGTGTAGTGTAATATCTGTTCTGTTGTCATGAGACCATCCTCCCAGGAATTGTCTCCTCCTTTGGAGTGGGGGTTGAGTAACATACGTCAACAAGAAATTGTCACAATCGGCTTTTCATGAGCAAACACTTACATTATATATACTTAAGTTGCTGTCCCATAAAAAATGACGGAGAGAAATGTTACATTTTTCAAACAAGTAAATCAAACATTGGAGAGAGAAAAAGAAAAAAACCGGGGGAGGGGAGGGGGAGACTTCTTTTTATCACAATAAAATATTTTCCCTTTAAACAACTATTTACACCATACACATCAAAATCAGCTTTCTTCCCAATGATCGTGTATTGCTACTCTACATCTAAGATCAAAGTGTAGTATCTGTTCCGATGGATACTGCACTCCATACTGGTATTGTCTTGGCCTTCGGGGCTTGACTTCCGCCGGTCAATGGGTCTGTCCTGTGCAGTTCTAGGAGGTCCACCCTCCCAGGCTTTGTCTCCCCTCTTCGGGGAGGAGTAAGTTTATTGCTTACTGTCTGAGGCGCCCCTACCGGGGAATACCGATGGGGCTGCCCAGGCAATTTTTAAATGGCCAGAGTGCTCACCTCTCGGGCGCTGGCTTTTCAAACCCCACTTTCCCGACCCGACCTTGGGTCGTATCTTACTTGTGGGAGTAGGATAAAAACTGGCCTTGTGCCTAACTCCTGGAGAGGAGTAAATCAATACTCTATATCAAGCGACCACAAATAATTATCACTTTTTATATAATACTTTGAATCAGCTGCCTCTGCTATTAAATACTGAATTACCTCCCTTAGTACTATTACACACTATTTACAAATATCTTGAAACAGACATTTGTTATGGTTGCTAATTTACAACAAGCATGTTATTTATCCTGATCTTCCTGTTAAATAAAGTCTATCAAATTTAAGGTTTCATTAAATAACTGCTGCGTCTAATCACACTGATGAGTCGTAAACGACAAAACAGCTGTACTGCCTTAATTATTACAGTAACACTTTTTCAGAATATCATAAATTTAGTATTACTCTAAATTATATAAAAAATATTTATTATTAAATAATTGTGTATCTCATTTTTTTTTGTTTTATTTTACTTCAGTCGAAGTTCTCGGAAATCAAGGGGCCCTTTCCTGGCGTTAACATTTGATCTCTATATGAGATACATAGATATTCGAATATTCTATTAAAGTTCTTTATTTCTCAAACATTGAGTTAGTAAAGAAGTTAAGAACATTAATTTTCTTCTATCCAATTAACCAGTTAACTATGTTTTTGTATATATTTCCTGTGGTCTCTTTGTCTTACCGGATGCCAGGACAAGAATTCATCTAGTCTGGTGGAGTATTCAGCTAAGTGTTGTTATTTGAGGTAACATCACTAAGAAAAGGTGCACTATTCCTCGTATGAGCAAATATATGGCCATGCTGAGGGGATCTTAGTTGTACTGTGAATACTATGTTATTTTGAATATTTGGTCAGGGTTTACTTGTAAGGTGAAGTATTCTCATGTCAGGTTGTCTTGACAAAACCTTGTACAGAGAGACCGAAGACACTCGAGGATAATGTCTAGTAGGTAATTCAAACTGTGTGTATATATATGTGTGAAAATATATATTTGTGTGTATATTTTTTTAGCTCTGCGTTATAAATACAAAATGGCCGGTTGTCTATGAATGGAATCCTTGGTTCCTGTAAGGAACTGATTTTCTGGGGGAAATGCATGAAAAAAGGTTTTAGTTTTTTTAATTTTGGCATATCGATGTGATATCAGTGTGGAGGTTCCCAGTGAGAGGTGTGAATGTTGCTCTTTAAGCCTACCAGACTTTTACAGACCATACCACAGATGGGGCAGGTGTTGTGATGATCTGAGAGGATGCCATAAATGAATCAACCTCTTGTCCGTGCTTGATTTTGCAAAACATGCACTCGATAGTGACTCAAAAAACCTGCACATGGCATAATTACCAAGTTGCACGCTTAGCATCTTACGTGTTCCATGTTTCCTCCATGTGCTGGAGGTGTCACGTTGCTGCTCTCTTCTGCTGCTGGTGTTTCATCCTATTCTTTTCAAAAAGCTTGCTGCCTTCAAAAACCGCTTTCCTCCACCTTAACTTATCTACAGTCACCTCCACCCTCTAACATCAATTCCAAAGCACTTCAAATCGTCTTTAAGACAATCTTTGAATCGCTTACGAGGTTTATGCTGTGGATGAGTATTCCCAGTTAGATCCCCATAGATCACCTGCTTGGGCAGTCTGTCGTCGATGAATAAGATGAACAGCCCAACGAAGTCTACGTTTGTTATACGAGACTCGATCTTGGAACAGCGGGCTGTTCCAACACTTCGGTGTCAGGAGTAAAGCTATCCCAACGGATGTTAATCAAGTGCCTACAGTAATTTTGCTGGATACGCTCTAGCAGGCAAATATGAGCTCTGTAAGTGGTCCATGTCTCACAAGCATATAACAAAGTTGATACCACACAGGCCTCATACAGAGATCTTAGTTTACAGCCTGATATCGTGGTGCCCACACCCGCTTCTCGAAATTAGTAAATGACCAAAAAACACACCAGCCCATTCAATATGTCCATCTATCTCAGCATTCAACGACCCATTCCTCAAAAAAACATTACTCAGATACGTAAAACGATCCACCACATACAATCTATAGCTTTTAACAAATATATCTGGTTCCTGATATGGGCTGCCAGGGGCTGGGGCAAACATAGCCTTTGTCTTGCCCAGGCTTATTGTGAGACCCATGCTTCTACATGCCCATGCAAAGCGATCCATGATATCCTGCATATCATCCTGCGAATGAGCCACGAGATCCACATCATTTGCATAGAGCAAATCTCGAACAACAGTGGAAAACGTCCTTGACAAAGTCTTAAAACGCTGTAAGTTATACAGCCAACCTGATGTGCAAAATCAAAGATACACATCTTTGCCACAGTTAGTGAAAGCCAACGACAGTTACAGCAAAATAGATGGAAAACAAAGTAGGTGCAGGTATATCACCCTGTTTAACACCGTTGTCAACTGCAACACGGGTTCAGAGAGAAAACCATTGCAGTTGACACATGCTTTCATGTTGTCGTGCAGCTAACAAATGAGTCTAACCAAGTTAGGAATACATCCCAACTTACCCAATACTGTCTACAGCATATCCCGATTAACTGTATCGAACGCCTTCTTCAGATCAACAAAGACCTGATATAGGTCTAGACGATGTTCAATACACTTTTCTTGCATTTGACGCGCCGTAAAGATCATATCAGTGGTACCCCTATTTCTTCTAAAGCCACACTGACTCTCAGAAAGCATAAACGGACAGATGTAGGTATTCAGACCATTCAACAGGATTCTAGTAAATACCTTTCCCGTCCCATTCAAAAGAGAGGTGCCTCGATAATTGCTGCACTCATCTTTCCTTCCTTTGCCCTTGTACAAAGAGGCCATTATGGAGTACCGCCAATCCTGGTAAACATGCCCGTCAAACCAGATGTTGTCAATCAACCCTGTAATTTGAACTCCCAATAGTCTTCCACCACAGTGAAAGACTAACATATGTATACCATCTCCACCAGGATCTCCGCATCTCAACTGCCATATAGCCTCCTCCACCTCCGTGAGGGAAGGAACAGAATCCATTTCGACAATGACAGCCCTCTGAGGCAAGCTATCTATCACATCAGTACTGACAATCGACAGATTAGTGAACAGATCAGTATAATGCTCTGTCCATTTATTGAGTAGCTTATATATATATATATATATATATATATATATATATATATATGCTCCCTTATGAAGCACTCGAGTAGGAGAAATAACGGTTTCCACTTAGCATAAAGCAGTACTTTTCTATAAAAGGAATTTAATTCAGAATTTTTCCATGATGGTAGTTCCACACCTTGATTTTGCCGATGTCCAATTTATTACCACATAAGCAGCCATGCGCTTCAGGAAGTTCAAAATTAAAAAAAAAAAAAGAAAAAAAAAAAAGAAAGAAAAAAAAAATGACGTTGCTCATTCTCACCACTCTGCGACGTAGTCCGACAACCGCTTCGGCAACATCGAGGTGTAAAGCTACCATCACGGAAAAATAAAATTTTAAATTGATTCAGACCCTTCCTTTTTTTTAATAGTTCACCCTAAACAAGGCAGGCCCCCACTGTAGACATGAAGGGCTACTGAGAAAAAGGGTGAAAGTGTGTGTGTGTGTGTGTGTGGGGGGGGGGGGTTTCAACCTAAATTGGGAGCTGTGCTGTGAGATGTCTGTTTACATTAGTTTTAAATTTCTGCATGTCAGTACCGTCAGGAAAACAGGGAGTAGGGAGGGAGTTTCAGAGTCCAGCAGCACGAGGAAAGAAGCTTTTGAAGTAGAAAGCTCTTCGGCATCTCCATAGTGAATAGATGGGATTTGGCAGATTGTCGGGTTAGTCTAGTGAATTTACATTGTGGGGGCACCATAACAGCAAGTTCATCAGAGCACAATTCATTAAAGTACTTGTAAAACAGGCACAAGGAAGCAACATTGCGGCGATGGGACAGGGGCTGGAGCTTGGTGGATGGTGAGGGACCTATTAAGTTAGCGACTCTTTTTTGGACCTTGTCTAAGAGGGATAGAGTAGTGGATGATGCCCCAGCCCAGATGTGGCAACAATACTCCATACATGGGCGGATGGTGGCTGTGTAGAGATATAGGATAATGTCAGGAGTGAGAAGTTTACTAGCATAGTAGAGGGAGCACACCTTCTTTGCAGCAGCCCTGGCAATGACTTCAATGTATTTATTCCAATTCATGTTATCTCTGAAAGTTAGGCTGAGGAGTTTGAATGATGAATTCTCAGGTAGGGTGTTATTTGCCATGATAATCGGTGGTTGAAGAGGTTTTTTGTAGTTATTGAAGGAAAGTAGCTTTGTCTTTGCGGCATTAAAAGTTACAACCCATTTTTGACTCCAATCCACTACAGACTGGAGGTCATTTTCTAAGGATTCAGCCATTACCTCAGATATGCGCATCGGTTTTGCCCACATGACGAGAGTAGAGCGTGGTGTCGTCAGCAAATATTCCTATCTCAGTCTTAATGACATAAGGGAGGTCATTTATGAAAATCAGGAACAGTAGAGGTCAAAGGATGGATCCCTGGGGTACACCAGCATTTATGTCATGTTGCTAGATGAACAGCCATCGAGGACAACCTGGGGTTTTTTTTTGTTTAGGAAAGATTTAATTATATTAAATATTTATCCAGTAATATGAGTGCAGTTTTAAGAGAAGCCTTCATGCTAGACCTTGTCAAAGGCTTTGGATATATCAAGCGCTACCACCCTAGCTTCATCTGCCTTGTCCAGTGTATGGTATATGTGTTCAGAGATGATCGTTAAGATATCTGTGGTAGATAGTGCTTGTCTAAATCCGTATTGATGATCAGAAAGAAGTTTAGCATTAACTACGTGTCTGGCTATCGCTAGATTGATTAATGATTCAAAGATTTTAGCAAAGACGGGAGTAGACTGATTGGGTGGTAGTTTAGAGGATCAGTTCTATCTCCAGAATTCTTGAAGACTGATACCACAGAGGCAATTTTCCAACTATCAGGGAAACAAGATTCAGCAAGGCATTTGTTGTATTGTTTGAAAAGGATAGGGGCCAGCTCAGCAGAGCATTTCTTTATTACTATTACTGGTATAAGATCAGGCCCACATGCTTTGGAGGTGTCAAGGTTTTTTATGATGTCTTTGAGTTGAGATGGGGTGATGACCAGGTTTTTAAGTGTGGCTTCAGTCCGCAATGGGAATTTAGGGAGGGGATGATTTGCTGAGTCCAAAGTGGAGTTTACGAAATGCTGGGCAAGTAATTCAGCCTTATCAGTGGCCGTGCAAACAACATCATTGTGATTTGATATCGGGGGAATTGTCGATTGTCCATTGTTCATCACACTATTGTAAAGTTTTGAGAAATCACGAGTACCTAGTTTCTGTGACTGAATGCGTTTTTTGGTTATCTCTGTATACCTTCTCTTTGCTTCATCTATCACTACTTTGCAATCATTCTTGCCTCCATAAATTTCTGTCTATTCGTAGTTGACTCATGGCGGTTGAATTTTCGGAATGCCTTCTGCCTCTCAGCAATAGCAGCTGCACATTTTGAGGTGAACCATTGAGGAGAGTGAGGGGGTTGCTGAAGAATTTTCGCATGGAGACATAAGCATCAATGCCTGCTTTGACTCATTCGGTTAGCTCATTTGCACACTGATCAGCAGGGAGTCAGAAGGTTTCACCCCATGGGGCGTCGCTGATGTGATCCCTGAGAGATTCAAAATCAGCCTACTCATAGTTTCTCGTCGTTTTGAGCAATGGCTCATCAGTTTTTGGATGAGTTTTAAAGTATCATTACCACAACGTGATCAGAGTTTCCAAGTGGGCTATGGGCATTCGCCACACAAGCCTCAGGTAGTGAGGTCAAGAACAGGTTGAGAAGTGAGGTTTGCTGGTGCGCACGATCAGAAAGGCCGGTCGGAAAAGTGACAGTCTGTGAGAGGTCGTGAGCTGAGGAGAAATTAAAGGTAGAGTTCCCAGCTGCATCAGTAACGCTGGAGAATCCCAACCAGTCACAGTGGTGGGCATTAAAATCCCCAAATACATGTATTTGGGCATTCGAGTTGAGTGAGAGTGCTCTAAGCTGACAGAGACAAGCAGGGTACAGTCCTGAGTCGAAGGAGAACGGTATAAGAAATATAAGTAACTAACTCTGTTATGTAAGGTCAATCTAAAGCACATGTAGGCTTGGACGTCTGATTCTAACCTATGTTCTCTAGTCAAGGGGAGGGTGTTCCAAACATAAACTCCTAGCCCGTGCATATGTTTGTCAAAATCTGTACGGTAAAGTGGAAGGTAATCAGTCATGTCAAAGTGGTGAGAAGGAATTGAGGATTGAAGGTTTGTTTCACTTAATGCTAGGATATCCGGAGAGTTTGTCAGGAGAAAAGTTTCTACATCGTTAATATTGGTTCTAAGTCCCCTAGCTATTTGTGAATGCGAACCTCAATGGAGGAGGCAAAGATGCTTTTTGTTGGGTGTTTGGTTTAGGTTTTTATTTTTTATTTTGTAAATTCATGTTTGTTTAGATAGTGGAGAGGACGAAGTGGGTGCTTGTTTGGTGCCAATAAGCTCACACAACCAGTCCATTAGTCGTGACTTGGTCCATGGGGGTTGTGGCCTCAAGGAAAGCCCACCAGAGATAACTGTAGGGTCCCTTTACATGTGCGACATGGCACGTACAGTTACCCACAATATTATGCAACTGTTGATGGAGCAGCCGTTCTTAGTGCTACCTAAGAGTTAGCGCTCCTAACTACCAGTCGGAAACAGCAGCCAGACAAGCTTTCTAACCTTTACCCTCAACCTGTCGGAACAAGATCGACCCAAACTAGTCATGTAAGACTTAGTCACGAAAAAACTTTCCCCAAGTTGCCCAGATAGAGAGAAAGAGAGACGGCGGTCATTGCCCTTGTCAGGAAACAAGGTCAAGCACTAGGTGTCCTTAGAGGCGTCCCAGTGCTTGTACCTCTATGCCTGGCTAATAGACAGAGAAGGAGTGCAAAGGCCGGGCGATAGGCAGAGCCCATCTACTCTTTAAGCAATTTTAGGTTTGCAAACGGATATTTTGTTTGAGATTCCAGCTCTAGGAAAGTTGTCGATCAAGACTATGGAGGCCTTCTTCCCCAACGGTTTGCTGCGAAGACGTAAGTGGTTAGTAGCAAAGTTTTATCATCAGAGTTTTCCTTCTCTTAGATGGATGACCTGACAAGGTCTACGGGTTCAACACTCCGAGAGAGGATAGCCTGTGTCCGTGTACTAGTCGGGTATTTCCGAACCCCGCAGGTAAAAAAAAAAAATTCCATCCACATATGCACATACATACATGTATATAAAGTTCGCTGTACACTCATCAGAGGGAACAGAAATTTGAAGATATGTTTCCCTCTCGCAAGTTAGTACAGATAAGAGATAGACAGCCAGTAGGATAACAACTGAGAAAAACTAGTTAACTATTTATACAATGAAAGCTACGGAGAAAATGGGGGCAATTGAAACTCAAAATTAAATTAAAAAACACAAGGTAAATACAAGTAAATTTGGTAACATGATTAGAAATAGTAAAAAATGCCAAATACATTAAAGATAGTCAAAAGAACAGAAACTTAGCTGAACACTTTGGTGAGTGTTTTTCATTTCAACAGCCATGTGTCTGGCATTAATTGAAGTCCGGCTACTTTGCAAATGACCCTTTTAAGAACTTAAGAATGTGTTATTCAAATTAAGAAAAAAGGTCAAGAAATTAAATGATTTTTAATAAAATATTGCATCTTAAAACGTTGTCTCCTAAAGAATTTGTTTGTGTTTTTAATTTTCTAAATTTCTTAAAGATGCTTAAATGAACTTTTGTTAAATTTTATTATATATATATATATATATATATATATATATATATACATGAATTGTGTGGGGGGGCTGTTTATTGCAGTAATACTGGTGTGTAAAAGTCACCACTCTATACCTAAGAATAAGGTAAGCAACATTAGGTAAAGGTAATGAATTAAAAGACTGACAGATCATAAATATAGAAACTTAATTTAACCTCCACAAGTCTTGACTGACTGATTCATGGCTCAAAAGCAAACTTAACAAGCATTAATAATGGATAAGTATCGATCCAAACAGCAGTTATTGCATTCATGACTACATTGTGCAACAGAGATCAATAAATGAGAATAAAATCATCCTTTTCCAGGAAAAGACGGAGAAAAAACGCAGCCATTGATACGAGGAAGAGCTGAATTTCACATTTAGCTACGTAGAAAAATAAAGAATTTTGTTCTCTTAAATACAGGGTGACCCCGCAAAAAAGTGCCACCGTTAATAAAATTCCCCCTCCTTTCTGTAGTCAACCCATATTTGGTACAAATAAATTTCAGTGTATGCCTGACTTGTCCACCAAGTTCCAATCATGAATGTCCAACAGTCTTTGCTTTATCGCCATTCAATTTTATGCTTCAAATGAGCACCTCTGCATTGTAAGCACACCTGGATATGACCGATTTTGGCTGGGATGGTCCTTTTCAATTCAGGAATAACCTAGAAATTGTTTTCATAAACATTTGAGACGATGACCAAAGTGTTCGCACATATCATTGAATGGTGATAAAACAAAGACTGTTGGACATTAATGAAAGAAACCTGGTGGACAAGTCATGCCTAAACTGAAGTTTATTTACTAAATATCATTGAGAATTTTATTAACAATTCCATTTGGTAGCATTTTTGGAAGATTGAAGGGGGGGGGGTTACTCTCAACTTAGAAAATATAAACTTTTATAAGCTAAAATGAAGATGATTTAAAAAAAATTATTTTCATCTCCGTTTGCCAATAATATGACGAATGTGTAGCTACAAGTTTTTTTTTGGGGGGGAGGGCAGCTTTCACGCATGTGTGAATCTGATAAAAACACAATATACACGGATATCAACGACTGAGTGAATAAACTAAGCAGCTGGAAATTTATTTCCGACAGTATACAGTATATTATGTATGAAGCTACTTTTCTTTTTTTATTCATACCATCGTTTGCGTAGATAATATTACTAAACGAGCGATTATTTAGTCCACAGGGCTGGAAATAAGCAAAGAATTCCACACGAGTCTCATTTTTCACTTTGTGGTATTCTTTGCTTATATCTAGCACTGCGGACTAAATAATCGCTTGTTTAGTAATATTATCCGTACTAACAATAGCATCAACAAAACAGCATCTTAATACATGATCAAGTAATTGTAATTTTCAATGTAAGTTTTTGGATCCAAGGTTCGATCAACGTGCACGCGATAATATTGTTTGTGCACTGATTGTTAAATGGAGGACTCCTTCAAAATTTAGAGTTTTTCTTCTCGGTTAACTTTTTATTATAAAGTTTTGGAGGCAATTTACATTTCCTGACAACAACCTTCATTGTCTAGAGAAAAGACATTTGCTTATTTCTAATTCATAAAATATATAATGTGTTGTTGTTGTTCCAAGGTCATCAGAGCCAAGATGAGGCAATAGGGACAAGCTCCTATTGCCTATAAAATGTCTCATGGTATGCGTTTTTAACAGCTTCTAACACCTAAGTCCAGCTTTTTGTGTTGCTGAGATATAAGCCTTGTTTCTTTAAAGGGGAGCGTAATTTAAAGTATGTCTTCTACGCTGTTTTTCTTTTGCTATTCTTTTCAAATCGTCAAGAAATTAACTTTTAAGTTGTTATAAAGCCAGGAATATATTAGCTGCCTTGTTTCTTTAAAGAGGAGCGTAATTCAAAGCATGTCAAGTAAGTTAGTAAGTCAGATATAAGGTCGGCAGAACTGCTACTACTGATATGAAAAAAGGTGAAGGCATATTGCCTAGCGCCTGAAAACCAGTACTTTCAGTAGATGGAGTTCATCGATCTCGAAAGACAGATAATCTAAGAGAAGGAAAGCTAATCCCGAACCTCTGCTACCTTACAGCCATACCCACTTAGAGGAAAGAAAGGTTTTAGGAATTAAGCTGATGGGAAAATCCTGAGCCGGAATTTCCAAGGAAGTATACAGCAACATTCTGGCAACTTCTACAACAGCACTGTATCAGTGCTTACCTTTCCAATGGACCATTCCAACAATGTGAAGAGGTTTGCTGCATAGGTAACAGCTTGCTCGGGCTATCCATTCAACTTCTGAGACTGAAGGGTGCCAATATATATATATATATATATACATGAGGCCTGTCTAAAAAGTATCCGGCCTTTATTTTTCTGTGTGAAATAGAGACGATAGGGTGGCACCCCTCTACACAATGAAGGAAGACACCTTCATGCGCATGTGTGAATTTTATCACCGCCTTCGTGCACGTCAGTCACTGCCTGTCGGTCGCTGAGTGAGGTGTTACACAACGTGTTCGTCGGATTACTGATTCTCTCAAGATGACTGTATATGTTGAGCAAAGGTACTGCATCAAATTTTGTCAAAAGCCTGATGATTCTCAAAGCAAAACAATTTGTAAGACCTAGCAGGTGTTTGGAGAAGATGTGAAGGGTGTAACACAAATAAAGGAGTGATTCAACCGATTCAAAAATGGCCGCATATCAGTGGAGAGTGACTAGTGTTCTGGCAAGCCCCAAACTGTTCAGAGTGCAGCCGTTGTTGAGAGGGTGCAAAATTTGGTGATGGAACATCATCGTTCAACCGTGTGGGAGATCGCCCAAGAGGTCGGAGTGAGTAAAGATTCCGCACATGCAATTTTGCGTGATGATTTGAACATGCAGAGTGGCTGCGAAATTTGTGCCCAAGTTGTTGTTGCCAGAACAAAAGGACCTCCGTTTTCAAATTGCACAGGACCTTCTGAAAACCGGCAACACTGATCCTAGGTTTCTGACCATCATGATAACTGGAGATGAGTTATGGGTGTATGGGTATGACCAAAAACAAAAAGAGTCATCGCAATGGAAGCATCCCAAGTCTCCAAGGCCCAAAAAAACGTGACAGGTGCAAAGCAAAATCAAGGTGATGCTGACTGCCTTCTTTGATATCCGTGGAATTGTTTATCACGAATACACACCAGAATGAACAATGACAAAGGAGTACTATCAAGATGTTCTCCGGCGTCTCCATGACACTGTTCGACGCAAAAGACCAGACATGTGGACGGCGAAAAACTGGCAACTGCACCACGATACCACCCCTGCACATTCATCCCAATTGATCCAACATTTATTGGCCAAACATGGAATTCCAGTCATTCGCCAACCTCCCTACTCTCCCGACATAGCTCCTTGCAACTACTGAAGATGCCATTGAAAGGTTCCCGTTTTGAGACTAGAGAAAAGATAATGCGGAACGTGATGGCAGAGATGAACACGATTCAAAAAAAAAAGACTTCCAAAGGTGTTTCCGGCAGTGGATGGATCGGTGGGCTAAGTGTATACTTTGAAATATTTTTTCTGGCCTAAGGTCGGATACTTTTTAGACAGACCTCATATATATATATATATATATATATATATATATATATTAAGCAATATTGCGAATGTTCTCTCCCTTGGCAGATCGAACACTTTCTTACTACTGTGAACGTGTGTCTGTGTGCATTCAGACACACGTAATCGTCTGCTTGTTGATCTGGTCCAAAGTCGTAGCTCGATTCCCACACTGGTCACTATGTAAATTTGGTCTCAATCAGTGCTTTAACAGAAGAACCTTCCCTACAAATAAAATCACGACTCCATTTTAAAACAACAAAAGTTTATTTTCTTTGAAAGGTTACACTGATACTCGTTTTTTTCTACTGAACAACAGACTGGCAAAGGTGAATTCTTAGCCCGACCAAATCAAAACAAGTTGAATAGAAAACAAACAAACCATTTGTTTCCAAGGGCCGCCGAAAACCAACTGACTTTCAGACCCCAAAAAGCCAAACTGATAGATATCACCAGGACGATCCCATAAAGACCACTGAAGAGCCTTATCTATGAACATAAAAACCTAATGCATAGGGGGTTCTGTATCTTGCCGGCCATTATGTTTCACAAAACTCAAGTGAGTCATAACTACAGCAGGGAACCTCGTATCTGAACGAACATTATTTTCTCAAGTAGATAAATCGAATTCTGGGGGCCAAACCCCAAATCAGAAATGTTTCCCATATCTTGATTCATTTCTCTTTTCTGAGTTAAATATTTCTCATTTGCAGCAAGTCTGTTATTCACATGCATTGTAACCATGCAACCCACTAAATATGCCACCTAGTGCATGTTTACATTCCTACCTATCCCTATGTGGGGAAATTCTGCCTCTAACAGCATTCACTTAATTCTGCTGAAAAAGTACAAACAAAATCGTTTCACGACAATCCAGAGGAAAAGAGAAAAAAGTTCACTTGCAAATTCCAACAGTTCATCAATAAAGGTCCACGATGTAATGTTCGTTTACACATGCATCATTTTCCAAAAAAATATTTTTCTTTAACTTTTTTCTACAGTGGTTCATTTTCTTTTCTCTTTTTTTTTTCTTAATAGGATTCATTTTTCTGTTTTTCTTTTCTTTTTTTTTAATCTGTGCACATTATTTTTTTTAATTTTTACATGCAAAACAGCTTCTTTGTTCTTTGTATTTCAATTCATTTCAGTTGTATTGTGGTTTAATTTCTCATGGGGACACTGGGAAGGTCCAGTTCATCTTCAGTTGTCGTCCACCATCCCAAATCATGCATCATTGAGATCTCAATTGGTTCTAGGCCTCCCCTCTTCTTATTTAATTATGAATTTACCGTTTGCTGTGGGATAGATCATCATCATTACTATCATTATTATGATTATCATCATCATCATCGTCTGCCCAGGAACTAGTCATTTCTCAACTAATTTCTCTTTTTTTCCATTCTTTCATAAGCAATTTACACAATGTATCTATATCTTTTCCATCCAATCTTTTCCACAAATGAGACAACTCACATTCTCAATTCATGCACATTCTCCTGACATTGAAACATCTCCCAATAAAGCTATTTTCAAATATATATATATATATATATATATATATCCCTACCCACCACGCTTCTTACAAAAACGCTCAATACATCCCTTGCATGCCTGGTAAGGACACTATGCGAACATTTTTTCCATAATTCTACTATTTTAAAATTTCTCAACAGCTCATAGGATTCATTAAAAACTTTTTCATAATTCTATCATATTTCAAACCTTACAACAGCCCCAAATTACAGGAACTGTTTAAAACTTTTTCAGTAATTCTACGATTTTAAAATTTCTCAAACCCAGATCTCTAAAACAATATGTGACAGCCCAGGAGAGTGCTTCCAGTTTTCCCTGGGCACACATATGCAGGGAAATAGAATGTCCACCACAACTAATATCCACTCCCCACAGAAGATGAATTGCACAAAGTAACACTTTCCTTTATAAATTTTCATAACTCTCCCATACATAATGTATGACAATTATTTAGCTAAATGGGGCCTTTAATTGAGTGAGCAATCAACAACCACTTTGCTCTCAACTTAGGCATTATGAGTGGATGACCATGGTGTCATCTGTCCAGAGCAATTCCATGGGACATCACATAACAACAGGGGATTATTCAAGTCTAAGTTCTATGCCAAGACAGGAGCGTGCACTCTTTAAACTCAAACTAATTGGATTCATCCCCAATCATTGCTCTAGTAACATCCACTCGGATTGTTCTACTCAGAATCTCCAGACATGGGGTTCTTTGGAACAATTCGGTTCCTTCCACCCCTCAACGACCCAGTCATTGCCATTTACTGCGTGTGCCCTCTGGTCTTGGTGAACTAAAATCACCCTGCTAAATTTTGATTATTATTTTTTGATTTTGTCTTTTTTTAAAATTTAACTGGCTTTGCAAACTCACTCTCCCGATTCAGACAATCTAACTGGAGCTCAATGTGTGACACAATGAGTGACATTTTTTAATTTTTTTTTTTATTTATCTTCTGAGAATTGCCTTCAATGAACTCATCAGAAGAGAAGAATATATCCAACAATCAGTTTAATAAAATGATAGAACAAGTAAAATCAAATAATCATGCTTAACATTTAACGAACGAGGAGATGCTACATACGTTATGAAAGGGAAGAAAGAAAAAAATAAGGTTGTGTAAATAGTGACAAAAGACTGTTTAAAGACTAAACGTTTAAAAGAAAAAACGCTTTTTGTCAGCATAAAGACTACTTTTTTACTGATACTACAAAAAAATGTGACACGTTGGGTCATTTAGCTTGGGTTAGATGGTTTGAATCAGGAAAAAGTAAGTTTGTAAAGCCAGTTAAAAAAATTTTCTAAATAAAGACAAACTAACAGATTAGTCACTTTCTGCCCCCTATACGACTCTTTCTCTCTCTTAGCTACGGATTAAATCATATTACTTCGTACGGTCATATCATTTTTGTTTATAATGGACTATTCCAATATTCTTTCTCTTATTACTTTCAACTGTTGAGAGAGAGAGAGAGTAATGAAAGCAAGGATAATAGAGACCATATAAATTAAGAGGGGTAAACAAGATACAGTACAAGAGGGTGAGAGTGATAGACAGAAACTTAGTAAAAGATGGGTCACTTGGTGAGTTAATTGCAAATTAAAGATAATTACAATTAAAAAAAGAAATTTCATTTCAAACATAACTCAATCCCAAAACTAAATACTTTAACATGTATTTTGTGTAATTAAAATATATACGAAAAAGGAAATAAATTTTGATTGACTCCGCTTTAGTATAATAGATAGAGATTTCAAAACCTTGAAATGAAATACTGAGAATTTTAGGAGAGTATTTTTTTTTTAGTGCAACATCAATTTTTCAGCAACTGATGGTCCGGTGCCTCTTTTAATCAGGACAAAATCATGAGAGAGAACTTGATTCTTCTGTTGCCGCCACACCTAGTTTACTGGGCGACCAACAGATGGTCTTGTCTGTAGCGCACCATCAATTTGTTTACACTGCACCAGATGGTGGTAGTCTCCCTTTATTTTGAGATTATATCTTATTTTGCTTAAATCTAACTCTAGTTGTGGTTTCACAGGAAAATTCAAGTGGCAGCTATTTAATTATATTGTTTACCTAAACTTCTTTATAATACTATGTTAGAGTAATTTCATGTTCATACACACGTTATCACCCTTCACCCTTTATTCAAAAAATGGGATCGCCGAAGATGCAATGCAAATAAAATAATTTCTAAAATTTCATCTGATACCGCTGTTGTGTTGAACGTTAAACTAACTAAGATACACTTTCTTGTCCTTTGGGTTAGGATCCAAGCGTAGTATCTGTCCTGTCCAAAGATAGTACAATAATATTGTGGGGTCCGCGTTGCACTGGACGTCCATAGGAAGGCAATGTCACAAACCCCTTCAAGGGTTTTGAAGATAGACCACCCGCCCCTTCCCCAAACAAAATATATTCTGAAACTACATTAACCAGAGTATTTAGATAAATATTTCAGTTTGAACAATGGTGGTACAATAATATTTTTTTTAAAACTATTATATTTATGAAGAAAGCAAGCGTGGAATTTACACACGGGGGTGGGGGGGGGGTACTGATGGGTCACCTCTTATCAAAGCCAGAGGGCTACTCTAGGATGAAGGTTAAAGAGATTGTCAGTTGGACGATGAGAAGATTCGTGGGGGCTGTTTGAAAATAATTCTGAGCTCAACGAATTTTTTTCTTAGAGAAATTAAATCAAATTACTTTTTCATTTTAACAACATGGTAGATGCTCGACTGAGCTCTAATTCCTGGTGTCACTCTCTAAGGAACAAAGAGAAAAACAATGAAAAAGAATGAGTGATAAGACTAGAATAATACATTGAGAGTTTGATTTGAGTTTTAAATTATTGGTTTAGAGACATGGTAGGTGTATAATTGGTGGATTAGGGGTGGGTTGATGGATTATTATTAAGGTGAAATCGAATGGTCTGGCAACATAGTTAATTTAACAAGGCTCCAAAACGAAGGATGCCGGACAATCTTGCAGCACTAATTATGTTAAGTAGATGAACAATGTATGTTGTCATGTTTTTTTTTTAATTGTTCAATCAATTTAGAGTGGGTGGAATACGTAGTGGGTCAAAGGAGTAATAATGTGAAAGTTTATGAGTGTTTGAGCAATGAACAAACCAAAACTCAAACATTAATGGCAAGTTTATATACATACATTTAGGAATTTATATCTATAAGTTTAACGAAAAGACTATATAAACATTTATTACAAGAGATATTTAAAAATAAATAAATAAAAACCTGCACTAGTAAAATCTTTCAAAAATTTTTCCAAGTATAACTTTCACACAAATCAATTTCTTTTCGTTTAACAAGATAAAAAAAAGTGGTATAATTTATTCTGCCATATAAAGTGATTTTTACATAATTGTTTACTCTCTCTCCCTCTTTGTACGATAAAAATTGAGTCCTCTGCTAAAATTGGGGTACAAAATTGCTGCCCCCTAAAAACGCTATGATATTTTTACAGGGGTCTGATAAAAAAAGCTTCCTACTCATGAGATTAACCATATGCTACAAAAAAAAAAAAAAAAAAAAAAAAAAAAAGAAAGATAAAGAGAAAGAGAAAGAAAGAGAAAGAGAAAGAGAAAGAAAGAGAAAGAGAGAGAAAGCGAAAGAGAAAGATGGACACTTCTTAAATAATGGCTTGTGTTTGATTTGACTTGTTTTGATTCGGTCGGGTTTGCAGGCCTGTTGTTTAGTAGAAGACGAGTATCATTGTAACATCCCTCAAAATAAAACTTTGTTACTTATTTTAAACTGGAGTTGTGATTTTATTTGGAGGGTTAATACTGCAGTACTGACTAAGACCACACAATTGACACTGCAACTTGTGTCGGAATCGAGCAACGACTTTGGACCAGCATGATAAGCAGGCGATCACGGCCTGTGAAGTAGACGCACACAGATACATGTTCATATGTGTATGGATCAAGGTTTATGGACCCGGGTCAAAAACTAAAAACAAAAAGTAATACTGTATTGTCAAATATCGTACTTTGTCCATCAATAATACAAAAAGCAGGCAGGGCAGGGGAGGCATCCAAACTAATGTTTTGCATAAACTATTTAACATAATACAAAGATTATTTTGTGTCTGCTATTCTAGTACATGTTCCGGCGATTTCCAGAATCTACAATTATATTCATTTATGCATGCACAGAGAACATTAAGTCCAGAAACTGCCTACAGACATGTCCGTAATTATCAGAATGATCCCATGAGGAATCGAAGAGAAATCTTATGAATTATAAAGTTCTTGTATGCAACAGACATCTTCAGAAAAGACAATATTTTCTGGCTTAATCACAAACTGAGCAGTTTATATGAATTGTCTAACTCTCGGAAAAATGTTGCTTTATCTAAAATTTATGCAATAAAGTCATTGAAGTCTGAACAGACATTTATAAAGAATCAATATTTTGATACATATTTTAAAGATATTTGTATGTTTTAAAGCTTATAATCAAAGGTTACAGGATTCATGCAGAGGGGTAATACCTTTCCCAGATTGCCTTCTGCAGTGTCCTTAACTGATCCCCATGCACAGAGCACTATAGGATGCATCTTGAAGTACTTGTGTGCAGCTACAGTCTGTAGTTTAGACTCTATAGTGAATCACTGTCCATGCATGGCAAAGAGTCACGTCCTGTTAATGTGAAATTGTGCATGGGCATTGTCAGAACATGGCTGATCTAGAGGAGTGTAAATTCGATAAAAAAAATCCCTCTATTATTTATAGCTAATTCTAGTTCCTGTGTTGATCATTGACAAATGGATGCTTTAGAAGAGAGAATGTGGCAGCATTGGGAAAGATCATCCTGCATGACAACTGGAAGGTGCATTGCTCCAGTTAGCAGAGAACCATAATATATCTATAATAATGGCACACAGATGTGATTAACCATTGACAGATTCAAACGACAGTTCCTAGAAGGAACAAGTCAGGAGAATCCTCCACTTTATAATAAAGAGCAATGTGTGTGTGATGGCCTCCGTTCAATCTCGAGAGACATTGTAAGGGTGGCTGCGCGTGTAATGATGAAGCAAAAGTTGCACAATCTCCAACCACACTTCTCCTGAGTCGGCACTGACTGATTCCAGTGGTAAGGAGAAGTACTGACCAGACTCACCATCGCTTTACTTTAGTGATATAACAGGAACCGGTGGGTCAACATGATTATGCCGTGTGTGTGTGTGTGTGTATATATATATATATATATATATATATATATATATATATATTCGTCTTGTCACAGAAAAGTCTGACCAACGAAGAAAAGGGCAAACACAAATCAATTACCATAATGAGACTTTTTCCTTTCTAATTCTTTTTAAATGCTTTTTTCTTACCGTTTTTTTTTTTGTTTTTTTTTTAATACAATAGCTTAAATCATATTTTTTTTACTCATTTAAAAATGCCTAGTCATAAAAACTTGCTTGGCCTTTTGGCTAAGATCAAAGTGTAGTTACTTTTCTGAGCATACCAGTGACATCAGATGTTTTACTATCGACTAAACTATTGTGAATATATAAGAAAATATGACAACACAAATTACAAATGTATATTACAGAATATTAATTGTTTAAAAATAAATATGCAAATTTGAAATACCTGAAGCTGTTTGTATGCGTTTGCAGAATACTATACATATGGTATTACAAAAACTTATGTTGTATCGATAATCCGTTTTGATGATAATATAGTTCGGAAAGGTGGAAAAAACTTTCACAATTATATATATATATATATATATATATATGTCCAATATTAATTTAATAAATGTGAACCAGATGAACTTATATTTTTTCTTTAATATATATTTATGTTTAAAACAAGTTGTTTAATATATCGACGCTATGTTTTTATAAGAGTCATCCTATATCAAATGAAGAAGGGTCAAACCATAAGCAACAAGAATATATATATATATATTTTGGCTTTTCTTTGGTACATTATAGATCTTCATGACACAAATTGAATGGTGTCTATTTTATATATCTAGATTAAAGAGTTCTAACCTAAGCCAAAAATGTGTATTTCCAAAGATAAATTTTTAAATTCAATATCTCAAGTGAGTTTGCACCCAAAAAGCTCATTTATATAATTTTAAAGTACTTGGATTTTAAACGTGATTTGCATTTCTTTGTTTGATCATGACGTTTTACTTCTGAAAAAAATATCAATCTATATAATGATATGCTAAAACAATTTCATGTTTGTATGTACGTTATCACCCTCCACCTTTGTTTTTTAGATCGGATTGCCTGATTGCCAAAGATGCAATGCAAATTTTTTTTATTTTTAAAAATTTCATCTGATGTTGTTGTGTCGAATGTAAAACTAACTAAAATACACTTTCTTTGCCTAGGATCAAAGTGTTACCGACGTCTCACCTTTGACTGCACCTTCGACCAATTCCTCTCGAGCTGGAAACCCGGTCCGAACCACACACCAAGGATTCAAACCGAGCTATCTGTCCAGCAGAAAGGAGTCGGAAGGATAGTCTCACCGCTCCAGGCACCCAACTGCAGGCCGGTTGACTTGCTGCAGTTGATTTTGGCCCCTGTGATCATTTTGTAACGTGTGAACGTCTGTCATTCTCTCGGTGTCTCAGAAGTACAACACAAAGATAGTAATGTCATCACTGAATGCAGAAACCCTGGCACATGCCCCGCCAGGCAAAGCAATTCCACGTAGGACCAAACTTGCCTCTCCGCTCCTTAGCTTACGCAGTAGCAGCTCCAGCACAAGGATGTAGAGTAGGGGTAACAGCGGACAGCCCTGACGCACTGTCTAAGAGACAGCGGCAGATTTTGCACGCTTTCCATTTACCTGCACCGTTGCCGTCGCGAGCAATACAGAACGGAGATCCATTTGCGGAAGTCCAGTTTAAAACCGCCGGTCACAGATGCCAAGAAGCGATGGTCGACCCTGGCGAAATCTTTTGACTGATTCAAGTTGATCAGTGCGGCTTCTGCGTCATCTATTTCAATCTAGGATCGTACGAATCAGATGCAAGTTGTTCTGAATCGATTTCCCCTCTTCACAGTGTAGTTCTGCTAGAGTTCGATCAATTCTCCAATAACACCCTGCAACTGGCTCTATAAGATCTTGGCCAAAACCGTTAACTCTGTGTTTAGCAGAGTTATGGGCCTGTAATCGTCTAGTTCCTTCCCACTATGCCTGTCTCGCTTCTTCGGAATATTGTTCTTATCAGCATCATTTATTTTCATATTATTGTGAAACGAGGATGGTGGGAGCGGAAAAGAAATTAGCAATTGACCTGGACCATTTGTTCTACTCGGAGTTATCCGGGATAAAAAATTGTAAGATTACATTATCATCTTTTTTTAAGTGGTATATATTAAATATCTTTGAACTATTGTCTTTATCAACATTATTTCTCTTCATGTCATTGTGAAGGGGAAAGAGGAGGCAACGGAATTTCCCAGGAGTAAGAATGTCATTGTATTTTGTTCTACTCGATGTTTTCCGGGAGTAATAAATGTAAGATTACATTTAAAACTGAAAGCTTTGGTAAATAAATTATATTATTATTATTATTATTTTCAACACATTAAAACAAGAGAGAGGAATGGGCAGGACAGAGGGAGAAAAAGAGAGGGTTAGAGAAAACGGGGTGGTGGAAAGAGAAAGATAGAGAGACGGATAAAGAGAGAGAGAGGGAGAGAGATAGAAGTTTTAATATAAAGATGTTACATACACTTTTTAACTTCTATTTTGTTTTTTATGACCCGAGCAACTTCGTATAGCCCTGCTAGTTATTATATAAACTTAATCTTAATTTGGTAAAATAAAGAATAAAAGATAAAAATGTATACAGAATCAGTATTTATATTACAAAAGTATTTGCTTGAAGAAAAATGATTATATATGAAGATTTTTTTATTTATTTTTTTTTGCAAAAGAGAAAACTGGAAAAAAAAACACGACGCAAAGAATCAAAGAGCAAAATACCTGTTTGCTATGATATTTGAAGTGAGGATAATGCAAAAAAAAAAAAAAAAAAAAAAAAAATGTAAAGAAAGGCCAGATAACCTTCAGCAAAAAGGTCACCAGCCGTCGTATATGTATGTGGCGTTTGTCAACTGACATTAGATTACCTTTTATTCGACATGGATGAGTGACAAATCAGATTATTCCAAATTATTAGTAAAGCCATGCTAAAATATACATTCTGAGTCTTTACAGACATCCAAAATATATACATATATATTACATATAAGAATATTCGTCCCAGGACGGATAAAATTAATTCCCTGAACAGAAAAGTTTCGCACCACGTTTATGTCCCCTTACAAAGATTAAAATCAAGATATAATAATACTATTATCGCTAGAATCCTTATTTCTAATTTTGATCAAAATCCATTGCATGATTTTTATCTGGAAAATTTCTAAAATTTAACGCTTAAACTTAAGGTTGTTTCAATAAGAAATTGAAATTCATGGAATCTTGTTTAATTGGTGTCTAATGATTATCGATACATATTTAATACAAATCTGAAAAAAATTAATTTTTAAATAGGAAGTTGTGATAATATTATGGTCCCTATAAATAAATAAAAAAAAAACATTAAAATACTCCAAAAAACTTAAATTTATTCATTAATTGATGTCTAATAGATATTGTTAAAATTTCACGAATGGCTTCCATCGCTTTTGCATGAAATATAGCTTATATTCCATGAAAAATGCCAGTATACTGAAATCACATGCCCTTAATAGGGTTAAGATGAAAATTCATATACACTAAATGTACAAAAGCAAGGAAATTCCCAAATTTTTACACTTTTATTGTCATTAAGGGTATGCGAGCACAACAGGGCTATGTATTTTACTGGTAGGAATTTTTCTTCAGCGCACCTCACACACTTCATCCACTCATACATAGAGATTTATATTGTAGTGATGTGATAATTAAATGGTTTGGTTGATATATAGTCATACCCTTAATGACAATAAAAGTGTAAACATTTGGGAATTTCCTTGCTTTTGTACATTTAGTGTATATGAATTTTCATCTTAACCCTATTAAGGGCATATGATTTCAGTATACTGGCATTTTTCATGGAATGTCACTACTTTTGTAAAGGCTATGCCTCAATACAATGCCTTCTCATAAGGTTTTTGGAATTTTCTGGAAAACTAAGGTATATGGTAAACTGAAATCAAAATGCCATCAACTAGACCCTAGAACCTCTATCTCTGAATCCATCAAATAGTTGACGAGATACAGGGTGTCACATACGTACGTACGTACATATGTACTTACGTACACATAGATAATATGATTGAACTTTCTGGATCTCTGGGTTGCCTTGACTAATGATGCTGAAATTCTACACACTTATAGAACCTATCAAATAAAAATTTTGTGCAAAGTTTTAACTAATTTGGTTTATTGGTTTTTGAGTTATGATTGATCAAAGAAATGAGATTTCCAGCATAGGCCATTCGTAAAGTCTATTAAGGGATAGAGCACTCTCGCGCCTCCCTTGATTACCCACCCTTATGCCTAGCAGCTGTGTTTCAAAATTCATTCTGATCGGTTCATTAGTTTAAGGGTTTGCCCTGTACAATGATAGGTGTATATATATATATATATATATATATACACACACACCTAACTTTATACATATACACCCCATAAATGTTAAAATTTACAAAAGAAAATGTGCCCATGTTATTCATTTTTGTCTAGAATATATATTCCAAAATTCATATTGATCAATTTATTAGTTTAGGAGATTATCCTGCACATTATATATATATATATATATATATATATATATATATATATATATATATATATTAGGATGAAAAAAAAACAACTGATTCCACCACCTTTGAATTTAGACAAAATTTAGTTTTTTTAAATTTTATATTCGAAACTTAATTTTAAAAAATTATAAATACTTGAAACTATCTATATTAAAACTCAGCACCCCACAATAAATAGAATTACATATAAAACTAGTAAAAGTACTTAAAAATGTTTTATGTAGATACAATTTATTCCTGGGCGCTAATTATGTTGCTCTCCCGGAACATAGATTGTAAAACTCCTATCTGGAACTAACACCGGTTAGGTATTAGACATTAATTAATAAATATTCCTCAAATTTTAGTTTCTTTGGCGTATTTTAAGATTTTAGAGGGCATAATATGGGCACAACATCCCATTTGAAAATTCAAATATTTCAGATTTACATCAAATTTTTATCCATAGTCATTACACACCAATTAAGCAAGATTCCATGAATTTCAATTTCTTCTAAAGACCCCTTAAACTTAAGCCTTAAATTTTAAACATTTTTTAGAATCAAAATTATGTAATAAATTTTGATCAAAATTTGAATACGGATTCTTAACATAAGGTTTAGTAGCATTATATGTTGATTTTAACATGCGTAAGGGAACATAAAAGTGGTGCAAAACTTCTTTTTATAGAATTAATTTTACCCGTTCTGGGACGGTTATTCTTCTAGTTTTCCTTCAAATTCGATTTAACTTCCAAACGTTCTTTTTATTTTCAGCAGACCAATAAAATAGAAGACCCTCTGACTGAGAAGTTTCTGTTGGTTAGCACCAATGAAAATAAATAAAAATAAATTTTTAAAAGATTAAAAAGGATTTTTTGGGGGATTAAAAACTAAACATATGGAGATGACAGAAACGACATTTTATGGAACATTTGTCAATAGTTGCCAGGAGAAAAATGTAAGGCAGGAAGGGGAGAGATATTTCTCAAAGAAGAAAAAAATCATTAAATAAAGAGACAAAAACGTTGTTATGAACTGCAGCCAAGATGCAATCAATAAAGTTAAATGTCCAGATTAAAACACTCAACAAAAACAGGTCAGATTTATTATCATGTATAATTTGATGCCAGATGGAACAACAATATTTAAATTGAAAGGCATATTATCATTTGTATGGGTGATTAACTCAAATTTATAAAGTTGTTCCTACAATAAATTTGTGTTTTTACATTTTCTGTTTATGTTTATAACAATGTTTAACAGTTTTCCTTTCACCCCCCAAAAATCTTTTAATATATAAAGTAAAGTCAGTCCCTTCATGGTTACTTTGTCATCAGTAGCTTTTTTCCTACAAAATCAATTTTTGATTCTAATACATGAATTTTTCTTGTAGATCGTTACAGTAGGTTAAGAATAAAATGTAATTTGATCTAATTACTTCTAGAAAATACTTAGTCCAGGTAGGAATTATTTTCAAATGACTTGCATCTTAAATAAAATTGAATGCAACTGTATTCTTCCATATAGAGTTACTTGTCTTTGGTTGGAAGAAAAAAAAAATATTTAGAAGAAAAAAAAACCGCCATAGTTTTAAAAAAGCAAAAGAAATTACAAGTAAATACACTTCAGGGCAATGCCGGGCAGGGACAGCTAGTGTGCAATAAAGTTTTAACCGTTTTTTTTGTTTTTACTTAATATTGTATCAATTAAAAAAAGAAAATTAAAAAAAAAACAAAAAAAACTTAAATATTTTGTTTTTTTTCCAATGTACTTATTCAACATGCACTTAGTAA
>OY744533.1:49263612-49268612 GCA_963556195.1 Sepiola atlantica | reverse complement strand
GGAGAGTATTAGCGGTCAAATTCGGAAAATTGACTAATTAGATTTCTTCCAGATTTCTTCAGTGGCACGGGTGGGATGAAGAGGACTTATGACTGTGAGAGGGTTAGTTTTCCCACTCCCTCTAGAATATTAGTAAGTAGAACATTCATAACTGAAACTTAGTGGACAAGTCAGGTATAGAGCGAAGTATATTTGCACAGAGTGTCATGTTTATTTGGTTTGATTACAGAAAGAATTATGAATTTTATTAACGTTTTCATGGGTGGCATTTTTGGGGGTCACTTTATATTTTTAACTCGAGCGTAACAGACAAACCAACAAAGTCTCTAATAGATGTGAGGACTCATCTACAAAAATTAAACAGAACAATTAGAGTGTGTAGGGGAGAAAACAGGAGATAAAATCTTAAATACACAATATTAAATCTAAAACTATCCTACAAGAAAACAAGGCTGTAACATTAGTTGGACAATTTTCTTTTCCATTCAGAAGCGAGGATAAAACGACAATCTAGAAAGCAAATGCCTCCAAGGCATCAATTTGTTCACCTATAACAGAACAAAAAGCCCTGAGCCAACGTAAGTGTAATGGAAATGCACATAAATTCTTGGTTTTGAAAATAAATTACACAGAATGAAGGGAATGAGATTATAGCAATTGAAGCAAAACATGTCAGGCCTTCAATCATTTGATAAAAACGACATTGTAATGGTTGGGGAAATTCCATTACTGAGCTATGGAGTTACTAAGGGGAGATAATCATAGACGGAATGGGCATATTGAGAAACAATGGATACCCTCAGAAAGGTAGGTTGGTCATTACGGCAAGTCAATCTTTATCAAGTAATTTTATGCCAAAACCATGGCACAGCATGAGTAGGTGTTTGTACGAGTCGTGGATACGTCTTTGACAATCAGACCAACAGTGGTTTATTGCTGTTGGGCTGAGGTATCGCTCTGTTCAGTTCTTAGAGGTCCACCCTCGCAGGCTTTGCCCTCTTTTTTCAGAAGAGGTTAGTTTATTGCTAATCGCAGAGGCACCTCTACCGTGGAATGCCGACGTGGCTGCTCAGGCATTTTTTGTAGGCCAGAATGTGCTAATCCTAGTGTGCTGGCTTTTCGAAACCACACTTGACCTTTTGGCTAACCTCCTGGATAGGAGGCAAATAAGATACATGTTTTGTAGGTATGTATTTTGTATATATATAAAAAAACTAAAAAAAAAACTTATTTTATTACACACAAATAAAAAAAAAACAAAAAACAAAAAAAAACAAGTTTTAACATTTAGCAAAAAGCAACAAAAACCCGCTTTTTCTGATTTAAAAAAAAAATGCTGGTTTCGACAAAAAGATGAAGGACTCCCATCCATGGGAGACTCTAACGATTCAAGTGAAAATCTGCTTTTTGTAGATTAAAATAAAGCAGAATTCTGCTAAAAAAACAAAAAACTTACATCCCTGTTTGGTATAAATAACCTTTGAGATGCCTGATGTAATAAAATTAAGAAAACTAATTATGATACCAAAATAAAGCAGAGAGAGAGATTTGGCGGCTTTTTATTTGAGAATTAAAATCCATTATGTAGAAAAGTTTTGCATCAATCATTTTGATATGATGACGGAAGGTTCAAGATATAATTAGAATGAGATTAAAAACCTAATTTAAAAAAATAAATAAATCAATATGAAATATGGAATAATACTAATGTTAACACTGTTGTTTAATCTCCTTTCCCTGATCCAAGAGCTGAAAAAGAGATAATCCAAAGACAGATTAAACTCTTCAAATATAATCAGGCTACATAAAATTTCAATATTTTAGTTTGCTGTTTGGTTGTTCAAAGCAAAATCTGATAATTATATCTTGAGCTGAAGCCAAAGAATAAGACAGATCAGAGTTGGAAATACAAAGCAACACAACACTGAAATAAAAATGAGGGAAAAAAAAATCAATGAAGATTTGTAAAAATTTGATTTTAAGAAAAAAAAGACTTGTTTTTAGTTCAAGAAAAAAACTTTGAAATAAAGATTTTATTTTCACATTGAAATTTTTCTTCCAAAAAATGTTGATTTATATGATACTAACTGATCTCTCTGGCGTTGCCCGGGAGTCAAATATGGCTAACCTAACCTATCTCCCCCTCTCTATAAACATCATCATATTCGGTTTAACGTCCGTTTTACATGTTGACATGCATTTAACAGTTTTTTTAAAATTGACTTATCTCTGGCCAGGTCTTTATTCACTCCTCTTTCTCAAGTCCATCCTTATCAGTCCCTCCCATGTTTTTCTTGGTCTTCCCCTGTGAATTGAATTTGCTATCTTAACTCTTCTACATCTACTAACTAGTGTTGGGACGATTAATTGGAAAAATCAGAAGTTTTAGGGTATTGGAATCGGTATCTGAAATATTTTTTGCCTATTTTCCGATGCCAAAAACGATTCTTTTAATTATTTTTGTTTAAAACTTAGTTTTCGATGATTGTACTAATGATAAAATGATAAATATTTATTGATTTTAAACTACCAGTAAAATTAAAATCTATCTCCCCATCACAAGTGTATTTTTACGTTTGCAAAAATATATTACACAGGTTTTTACGGTAAGCTGAAAACAAAAAGATAAAAAGCAGCAACTCTATAGCTAAATATTTAGAGGTTATAAAAGAATCGGAATCGGTAATTGTGTCGGAAAAAAAATATTAAAATCGCCCCATCACTATTACTAACCCAAGAACTCATCTATTCTTTCAATGTAACCATACCATCAAAGTCTGTTCTCCACACATCTCCCTATACTGTCCAGATTTAAACTACTCCGATTTGAACCATGTAAAAACATGGAAACAGTTTAATATGGCAAAAATTTAATTCACTAAAGTTTTCAACTTATTATTTAAATAACCCGAAAAATAAATGAATTATCACAAGTGTAAATTGCTATAAGAGGCTATGTCCAACTGTCTGTTTGAAACACTCTTTTGGGATAGTATTTTCATCACTAAGCACACAGTTCGAATGAGAACATCAACCATTCCCAATTGTTTTTTTAGATTTCAGAATATTTAATCAAACCAAATATAAACTGTTTCATGAAATCAGTTCAAAACCGTTGGACTTACACAAATATCCAAATAAAATTCCCACCCCTTCACTGTAGAAGTCCTTAAATGCCAGAAGAGTTTCACTTTAATTGCTTCTTTATTTGGTCCAATTGCCTTTGCAATTCACTTCCTGCTCATGGATTCTCCCGTCCATACCAATATGCAGAAATTTAAATGCAATGTGAAAAAAAATCTTGCTGCCCTACCTCCTCATCCAGGTTGCCCTCTGATAAATCTGGCCCGTCACAGTAGCACCTTATGTTTCAGTGGCAATATGCCCTGTTTTCAAGGGAAGATAATGGAAGTGGTCACGAATCTCTACGTTCCTCTCAATGTGCCGAATCTCTATATGTCTCCTCTAAGGGAGCTACGGAGGAAGAATCCCCTTGAAACTCTAAATCTGTATATTGGATCTAAATGAAATTTAAACCATATGTTTAAGACACTAATTTAGAGTTTCTCATATTTCAATTTCTTCCGGCTATGTTAGCGGGTGAAATGAGGGGGCAGTTCAAAAAAATAAAAGAATAATATGGTGTTTGTGAAAAAAGGGCAGTGTTTCTCATTAAATCCTGAGCAATGTTGGGTTTTCCTGCTAGTGTGTGTGTGTATGGTTCAAAAGTTAGAACTTATAGACCCAAAGATTGAAGTAACTGGACACATTTTTGACTTAAAATTAGTTGAAACCATAAACCAATTTACAACAAGAAATATTGTAATGTTTTTGATTTCTTTATTTTGGGGTTAATATTGAGGACACTTCCATTTGTATGGAAAATTGTCCTTATTGCTTATGCACAGATTGTGTGTATCGCTATACTGCTATTATTTGGAATTCAAGATATACAAATGTAACTTTATCACAGGATAATTCAACATTTATAAACTGCATGGATACTATAATAAGAACATAAGTCAGTCTTGAGATTGCATACCTCCATCTGTCAAAGTAAGGATGGGCAAAAGTCTTATCTGGGTCTTATTTCTTCATATTGTATTAAGTATTCCCGAAATGTTGTCATGAAAACATTGATAACTAAAAAACTATTTATCTGAGCAGGCTGAAATTTTGCATGCTGGTTACTGTTAACAAAATGCATCAAATTTGGAAAAATCAGAAGTTTAAATTATGTTAAAATTTCGCCTTTGCCGGAACTTTTCAAGGTGAAGGTCACATAAGATGCAGAACTTCATTGGTTATAATGAGAGCCAAGTCGAGAGTCTCTACAGTGAACAGAACCAAAGTTATCGGCAAAAATGTTACCTTTTTCTGTGTCATTGACCATTGACCTAGATATCCCAAAATGAAATCAGTTCTAAGTTAGACTATGACCGATATTTTGATCAAGTTTGGTGATGATTGGTCTAGCGATGTGGATACTAAGCTGTAAACAGTGGCAAACAAACTCGACCGAAAACATAACATCTACCTTGGTGGAGGTAATAATAATAATAATAAACCAACACACAAACTGCCAGAAAATGCCAACCAACCACTGGTAAATTGAAATAGAAATTAAACAAAAAATTACTGAAACACCACATGAATTCAAGAAAACTAAAACTGACAGATATCCTATAATTTGACACACACACACGCAACATACACGTGGTGGCATCACATAAAATGGTCGTGAAAGGTCAAGAAGGATAGAAAGATCTAGGAGAGCACCAACTAAACCTCTACTAAAAAGTACTGCAACCTTGGGGAGGCTTATTGCCACTAAAATTCCAGAAAAGGCCAATGAGTGTTGCCAGTGAGAAATCAATGGTAAACGGCTGTAGCAATAAAGCAAAATTATTTGCAATGCTTATCAATAGAGGTGAAGATGCTAGAAATCTGGGGTGACTTGTCACTGAAACTCTAGGGAACACCACGTTTTGCCAGTGAAC